>JAMPIV010013960.1:0-447776 GCA_024509875.1 Oreohelix idahoensis | reverse complement strand
TGTCTAGATGTATCACTGGTTTTAGAACTTGCCGTAGGCATGTTTTCAGGTGGGGAGATGTGTCGTAAAAATTAACAGTGATACAACGTCAAAATATCTCCAATGATACAACGTAGGGATAAAAAAACCAATGCGTAAGCTGCTGGAATACATGATCGCCCGCGCCGCGGGTCATCAGGTGTTAGACTTGAAGGCAAAACGGAACGAGGATCAAAGGACAAAAATCTGACTGAACGCGTACTTGAACTAGCGAGGTTAATGGACGCAAATTGGTGGGGCAAGGAGGAAAAGTCACGTTCTCCCCCCCCCCCCCAAGTTGACATAAAGTAAGGAATTCGACAGAAGGGACCTTGGATATGATACGCCACAGTCATTTATTGGACGCTTTTGCGATACCAAGCCTTTTATTTGAATTCAGCGGCTAAACGCAGATGCTTGAAATATTACAAAATTCAAAAAGTAACTTTTTCTTAATATTAATGTTAGGAATATAAAAATTAGCTGGCCGGATGGCCCATTCTGAGCAGTGAAATAATATGCTTTTAATTATACAGACGGATAGATAATAATGAAGACATTGACAAAAGACTGTGTTGTTCACAACAGCGAAAGACTGCATTGAATCAAACATCTCACTATTTGCACAAAAAAATCGCGACCTTGAAGACTCAAGTGTCCAAATCTAGTTAGAATGAAAGAGAAGGGGAATTGGTGGAAGCTGTGGCTAAAAATAACTTTTCAGGCAAAATTGTAGAGGGGATGAATAGGTTGGTTCAAAAAAACAAGTACGTTTTTGTGAAAACGCAAGTAGAGACGGACAGACTAACAGATAAAAATCCATACTTGACTGAAGCATGACTGAAATGACTTTAGTGTAGGAAATTTGAATTGAAAAACACAATGCAGTGATTGGCCACAGCCAATCATATTATCGGCGCTCAGACGCGCATTTGGGGCCATTCCTCAATAGTTGTCCAGTGATAGACACAGTAAATTTCAAGTGTGGTGATTTCCAAATGAAATAAATTGAAATAAGTTCAGGGACGCCATACTATAGCCAGCAGCTCAGCTGAGTTTTGCTAGCATTTCTGTGTTCTTTATTCATAATCTGGTAAGATTGAAATTATTTCTTTGTATATTTTGAATATTGTTTAATGTTTCGAGTGATTTGATACTGCCATATCGAAATCTAGCCTTACAAACAAGTAAGGATTTGCTCTGGACCCCACGCCCCAGTTCAGGGTCTAGAGACAAATAAAATACATAAACTCCAGCAAGGATTAGGAAGGACAGATCAAGTGTTGAGATCAATGAAACATATTACCTATACTATTTTAGGGGAGGAAACTAATAAACATATTTCAGAATCTGTAGTCTGGGAGGACCTATCTGATGTGAAACCACCATGGTAAAATGTGCTGTATGGTCAGAGAGATCTGACCTGTCTATATGGTGTTGTTGTTGTGTAGTGTTGTGTCCAGACATGGTTAGAGAATGGACTTTTGACACATAGCCAATACTTTGATTGCAGAGCTGTGAGTTTCAGTTGTCACCAAGGCGGTGTAAACTAAGTTGGTGATTTTACCAGAGTGGATCCGTGCAGTAACGTTGTGTCAGAGCAGACTATTATTGCCCCCAAGCACGGAGAGGTGGGGCCACCAGATCTCAGCACCAGAGCTACATCTTCAAAGTTGAGTGAGCCTCTGGTCTGCTGGAAATTCACCAACTCCATTTAGTTACTAACAATCCCATAAAATTCCTGCCATTTCTGGACAAGGTGTAGTCAATATAGACTGGAGTGATGAGGCCACCCCAACAGCACAACCATTAACTATCCTCCCAATTAGATGACTAGTATAAACATTAATAAAACTAAATAGTCTAGTACTTACATATGTACACTCTTGCATTTATTATGTAATATTCCATGCATTTCTTTCATAATTTCTAAATCTTTTATAAGTTCTGGTCAAAATAAAACTTGATCCAGAACAAAATAAATGTAAAAAAATTTCTATCAAAAATTTTACACACTTGAGTTAGTTCAGTGTATTATAACATTTGTTAATATTATTAGACTTAGTAAATATCTGTGTGTGTGTCTATAAACTATCACACCACATTACATATCATTACCCTAGACATTTAACGTAGCCACATTCATTAGAAAAAAAAAAAAAAGATAAGTGTGAGGTCGTAGTGGTAGCGAGAAGGGCCTTCTGACAACTCTCAGTTACATTTTATCTCAGGAGCCTTCACAGCTGACCTCATGCATCACACGTAGTACCATCACCACCATACAATACCATCAAACCCACTACACAGATGACATTGCACTACTAGCACATTCACATCAACACATCCAGGAAAAAAACAGATAGTCTTAATAAGTATTGCCAGCAGGTGGGCTTGAACATCAATCTAAAGAAGTCAGAGGTCATGACGCTCAATGTGAGCAACCCTGAGCCCATATCAGTAAGGAATCAGCAACTGGAACAGACAGACACCTTCACATACCTAGGATGCATAGTAACACCAGACGGCGGAGCAAGCAAAGACATCAACAACAGAATGAACAAAGCAAAAACAGCCTTTTTTTAGTCTAAACAACATCTGGAAGTCCTCTCAGTACAGCACAAGCACAAAATTAAGATTATATCAGAGCTGTGTACTTTCTGTGCTTCTCTATTGTGCGGAATGCTGGAGAGTTACAGAAAAGGAAATGTCGAAATTGTCCTCTTTTCACATAACACGCCTAAGACAAATTCACCGAATCTTTTGGCCGAATACCATAACCAAACAAGATCTGCTTACTCGGAGCAAGCAAGAGGACATGCACACCATCATAGCTGGCAGACGATGGAGCTGGGTTGGCCATGTCCTCAGAAGAGACCCCGATGCCATCACAAGAACAGCTTTGCTATGGACCCCTGAAGGAAAACGAAAGAGAGGCCGACCAAAAACAACTTGTCGGAGGACTGTGGAGGCTGAGATGCAAAGAATGAACCAGAGTTGGGGCACTGTATGAAGGATGGCCACCGACCGAGCAAAGTGGAATCAATTTGTTGTTGCCCTACAAGACGCCACCAGGCGTGATGGCCACTGACTGCTTTGACGGTCGGCGGCTAAGGATCAATGAAGAAAAAAATGTGTTTGTTGTTTTCGTTCCTCAAGAGATCTGGACTAAGATACTTTAACAACATGCTGCCAAGTGTTTTTGAGCTAGAGTAAAACTGTTTCTTTACACTTTATGCACGTTACATCAGTGGTTCTCAATCTTTTCTCTGCAGGCTCCAAGCGAGTGTACAAAATGTGCCAATAGAGTCTGGTCACAGTCGTCATTAATTTTCAAATAAAAGCATATCTGATTCATCATCATCAACCTTCAGCCTCCCCCCCCCCCCCCCCCCCCCCCCCCCCCCGGACGCCCCGCAACCCTCGAGCACAGGCCTCCAACAAACGTATGCCAGGTCTTCCTGTCACGTGCCATCAGCTCAAGGTTTTTCCATGTCTTCCCTATCCATTTCATGCCTGTCACCAGATCTCTTCTTCCTGTATTCCTTGGTCGCCATTTTTCTCTCATACACTGGAGATTCCAGAACATGAACTGGCTTGTAATGCTATCAACAAGTTTCCTCAATGTGTGTCTTATCCATCGTCAGCGCCTCCTTCTCATTTCTTGTTCTACTGGCATTTATCTGGTTCTTGTCATAAGTTCCACATTTGTGATCTTGTCATACCACTTCAGTCCTTATATTCTCTGCAAGCAAACAATTATGAAAGGTTGCTGTTTTTTTTATAGTGCGTTTCAAAAAGATCGGTCGACGATTGACTTCAAATATCTCCATATTCCTTGCACTGATAAACATGATTTTTTGTATGTGATCTTATATTTTCAATGTCCCAAAGTTTTTTATAAAATTCAATGTTGCAGGTAATGTTCTTTTCTTGCATCGGTTAATTCCTTTGATCTTTTTTAACGAAGTGATTATTTTGTCCTGGAAGAAAATAATTTACCGTAAATGAATGAAGTTGCATATTTTCGGCATAGGCGTCTATACATTTCGAATGTTAGAGGGGTTTGTTAACTGATTACTACGTGAGGCCCTTTTTTATTTCTTCGAAATATTTGAGAGAATAATAACGCCTATTCGTTGTAAATGTTACTTTTTATACTAAAACGTGAATGGATGCATGAAGAGGTGAAAGTACTGTGTATGTTAAAAATAGTAGTGAAATCGCGGAGATAAAAAGGAAATGAATTGGTTTACATATACACATAGATGGAGGAGAAAACATATAAAACAAATGAAGTATTTACACATTTATTCTGAGATAGACGAGTCTAACATATTGATGATTATTCTCGGCTGAACGAACGGCAGTCCATCTTTTTTCCAATAGTCATTTTCCTCTTTTAAGACATGGTCTTCACATTTACACCAATAATCTTTGTCTATCTGCGAGAGGGTGGCATATGTTAGTTCTTTCATATTGCATAGTTTGAAAGTTTTATTTTCAGCTGCCACCTGTCCTTTAACTTTTGCCCAAACGAGTTCAATTGGGTTTAAATGTGAATGATAATTTGGCAGTCTCAAACACATATAACCATGCTGTTGAATCAACTTGTCTATATGGAATATCTTAGTCTTTTGTGATTTCTTAACAAGGGACAGTAATTCAGGTTTCAGAAACCCCTCGTTAAATGGAACGTCTTCTTTTCTGAGCCTAATCTGTATAGCATCTTTTGTACTCGAAGATGTCGGGATTTTGTCTTCTTCTGTCACAGCGTTGTGGTATGATGCGTTGTCCATTATCAGACAGGATGGTCTGTCTAGGGACGGAAGAAGAGTATTTTCAATCCACTCTCTAAATATGTTAACGTCTGTGATGGCAGGTCATTTGGATGGCTTACAAAAAAAGGTTATTGATGTTTACCCAAAAGCACTCTTTAATCATTGCTGTGCCCATGCATTGAACCTCGTCTTGCAACAAAGTTTGATGAATATCAAAGACTGCAATATTTTTTTTATAACTCTCAATGGTCTTTCTGCATTTTTCTCAAAATCGTCTAAGAGAACAATAGCTCTTCAAGAATTTCTTTCTAAAAAGTTGCAAACTGTAGCACCTACCAGGTGGAACTTCACTTCCAGATTAGTACATACAGTGAACGATTATTGGTTAGAGCTTATTAACTTTTTTGAAAATGTCATTGATCGTTCTTTAGAATGGGATGCTGACACAGTGGTTAAATCGCAAGGCTTTTTGTCTTTCTTGAGGAGCCTAAATACAATGTTCCTACTTCAAGTATTTTCAAGATTATTTGCATATACAGATGTTTTATACAATTTACTTCAAACAAGAAATTTCGATATTTTGTACTGCTGCAAGAAAATAGAAGAGATCAAAAATGAACTTCAACGAGCAAAGGATACTGCCTTTAATGAGATTTGGTATGCTGCATTGGGAAGGAGGGGAGAAGAATTTGAATCACCTACAAATAAACGACGCCGTGGTTGTATAGGAAAAGATGCATGTTGCCAACTGTATTTTGAAATCATTGATAACATTAATGTTCACACAGAAACACGGTTTGCAGCTTTAAGGAAACTTGAGTATTTCCACCTTCTTTATGAGCACAAGTATACCAGTTTCAAGAAAAATTTTCCAGAGGACCTCATCAAAAAATTAAAAGACGTTTATGGAGAAATGTTCGACTATGTAAGGTTGAAGAATGAACTTGTTGTACTTTATTGTTCGGATGAGTTCTGCAACAAGTCAGTTCATGAGTTACTGCAGTTCTTAGTTGAAAATGATCTCAGTTCAGGCTTTAAAGAAGTGTTCAAACTGGCAGAATTGATAATGACAATTCCAGCAACTACTGCTTCTGTAGAAAGATAGTTTTCAGCTTTAAAGCGAATCCACAGTTACCACAGATCTACACAAGGTTAAGATCGACTCTCCAGTCTCAGCAAATTGTCCATTGAAAAGGAACTTTTGAGCAAGGTTAGAATGAAGAATACATTTTACGATGCTGTAACAGAGAAATTTCCGGCAAAGGAAAGAAGAATAGATCTGATCTTCAAGTGAAACCTGTAAGTGAAAATATGTATTACTTCGTTAATGTTTTTCTTCCAGCCGAATAACTATCGTTGCGTAATTGAATATAGTTGGTTTTTAAATTAAGAGGGGAAGGGGTTAAATAGTAGGCGTACATATTCATTTTAAGTAGCAGCAAGCCTAGTTCGCATTACCAGGATACGCCACTGTAACTGAACACACCGGAAGGATCAATGTAATGTTCAAAACAGTGCGGTAGTGAGCTGAAACACGGGGAAAATCACGTGAAATACGTTCAAGATGTTAAATCGAAATAGCTCACAAATATGAAGGGGTAAGCCCTTTCAATAGACGGTTGGACTAGGAGGTGGTCGATTTTGTATACTTTAAATAGAGAAAATTTAAAACCATAAGTTTGTTAACGAGGAAAAAAATGTCCCCCTCGGGACATAGCGATCATTAGGTCATATGCAAAGTTGCAAGAATTACGATCAAGTGGTTGCAGAGATATTGAATATTAAATCGTACGTCCGTATTTCTGTATTTTAGTTTGTCTTCACCAGGGGTTCTCAACCTTTTTTTTTTTTTTGTTCATGGCCCCCATTCTGAGTCTCATTTACCTCTGTGGTCCCCCCTGATAGTCACTGTTAGCTGGAAAAATGATACTTTACCATCTTACTATGGCCCCCTAGATATTTAGCTTGGCCCTCTGAGGGCCATATGGCCCATGTTAAGATCCATTGGTCTACACTACATTACGTTTAAAGCGTCTGATAAGCAAAGTGGTTAGAGCGCTTGTCTCCCGCGGCAGTTACCGAGTTCCGGGTTCAAAACTTTGTCGCGCCACTCTCTAGTTTATCAAGCTGTATATGTTTTATCTGATTTTGCTCTAGAGTTAATTAGTGAAGGCAAATACAGCAAGGAAGGGAACCCATCACACACCCCGCCCCCCCCGCGCCGCCCCCCCCCCCCCCCACCCCCCCCCCCACCTAATAAAAGCTGAGATCCAGTCTCTAACACTTCACTTCACTTCGACAGTGTCAGCTAATGGACTACCGTTACTTTAAAAAAAAAAATGTTAGCCTAATTTTAGTAACTCATTCGCTGTCCTTCTCAAGGATTCCACGGTTCGATGTTATTGTAGGTTTTTTTTTTTTTTTATTAATGTAGAATTACAGATAGGCACTCAGTACGATGTTGTTTCTTTTTTTCCCCTGTTTTATTTTTGAAAAAAGGAATAACATAGACGTAGAGGAAAGTGATTAGTTCATGTAAGGAAATATTTTTTTAATTTCATATTTTCTGTTTCATTTTTCTTGTTCTTTTACAATGTTATTGTTTTGTTTTGTTTTTTGTTTTTTTTTAACCGCACCGCCCAGGATCCGGCACTGTCTGTATGTATGTAAGCCCAGACGAGATGTCAATGACCTTTTAATGTCTTCTGCTCCACAGTTCCCCCGTATAACGTCAAAAAATGCGATCCTTAAAATTGGTGTACAAGATGCAGAATCTCTTGGTCGCTCTCTGGTCTTTTGACGCCATCTCAGCCACTTTGCTTCGTCATATGAGTTATGACGACATCGAAGGTACGTCTATCTACTTTTACTAGTGACATCTCATCTCATCTCATAATCGAAACCTCTTCTACCCCGTGAAACGAGGTGTAGAGGGGACCCAAGTGCACAAGGCCCATGGGCAGGACTAGTGACATGCATATGTTAATGTATAAAGTGTTTTGATAAGTGCAATTAATAGTATCTATCTATCTATCTATCTATCTATCTATCTATCTATCTATCTATCTATCTATCTATCTATCTATCTATCTATCTGTATCTGTCTGTCTGTCTATCTATCTATATATCTATCTATCTGACTTCTGATTGTCTGATTGTCTGTATGTCTGTCTGGCCGTTGCTATGGGACTCAAAGCCGCTCACTTCTGGTAAAACCTTCTGCATACGCAGACAACACACCGAGTCCCTAGTCACTGCATAGCAGACTGTTCGAATATTTCACGAGTTCCTATTAAATGCCACCCTAATATGATTATGTTTCAAAGCATTGTTTTATTTACTGTAATGAATGGTTTGGATTTTGTAAGTTTGTCTTTTTCATCCTTTTATTTCATTACTTCCTTTTATGTTGTTGTTTTTTTTTTAAACATACTTACTTACTTAGTCGTTCCCCTTCTACCGTGAGGTGTAGAGGTTTGGAAGAGAGAGCGCCAGACTATTCTATCGGCTGTCTTCCTCCTGGCCTGGTTCCATTCTAGTCCTCGGTCCTTCAAAGATTGTCTAATGTCGTAGATTTATGATAGGAGAATTAAGACTAGGGTTGGTCCCTTCTGAATAGGTTGGAATGAGTGATAGATACAGTGAGAGCTGGTGAAAAAACACAATAGAATTTCCCCACGTGAGATGATAGGATGTGATATAGAGGCTGTCTTTGAGAATCGAGATAATCTTCTCTCTCTCACCTATCTTCTACGACCGCTTTTAAAGGCGTCAGACAGTCTAAACACAGATATATATATATATTAATATATCTCTATCTACTCACGGGCACGCACATACACGTGACGACAGGTAAACACACAGACGTGGGAAAACTATAACAATGATATACAGATAATTGGGATCGAGCTGACCAACGCACTGATTTTTTTTGTTCAAGAGAGATATTTTAATTATCATATCAAAATTTCTCACAACACCAAAAATTACATCAAGGAAAAACATATACAAATAGTCATAAAATTTAAGAAAATGCTACAAGGATGATAGCCGTTAGAATCTTACTCTAGGTTTAGCCCACAGCCCCGTTAAGAGAACAGATGATGGCCCAAAGAGTTATAGATACGTAGGGTTGAGGCTAAGAGGTTTCTTTCTTTCTCGTAAATGTATGAACAGAGTTTGATAATCTGATTTAGCCTAAGAAATAAAGAAACTCTAGCAAATAGTAACAAATTCTGCAGGTTAAACAAAAAAAGAATTAAGACAGTAAATGGGTGACAAGATACAACGGTAACATAACACTCTGATCTGCGTACACTCATTCATTCAGCCATGGCCATGGGTACACAGTTATACTCACAACTTTGCTCGCTGCCTCTGGGAACATAATAAATTCTAGGACCTTCACACAGACCCGAAAATGCAGTCCTTGACCAAGAAATCCCCAGTTCCAAAAGACGTACTAAACTCTCAGGGAACGATTCCTTGGGTGTTCTAATTTTTCGAATGTCTGATTAAGTCACATAAAATATTGTCCAGGCACGAAAGTTAGCAGAGCACAATGTCATTTGCTTTGGTTTCTAGAATTTAAGGAATGTCAGATCGGTGTCTACTTTCAGGAAGTTACTATATTTGGTCACCACAGTACTAGTCAAAACTCTGTCGGAATGTTTCTGATCTTTGCTTGCCACAACGGGCTGAATTGTACTGAAGAGTTATTCTGGAAGAATTAATTCTGGCGCGAAGGCCTCTTACTTCATTTAACTGTTACAGTTCAGGTAATGAAAGTGATTTGTTTCTTCCCAAATAATGTTCACGTACTAGAACGCTGGTAAAGTTGGGTACCACCGTTTCACTATATACAAGAAAGAACACATATCAAATAATTTTACAATATGTACCCACTATAACTTACATTATTAAACTGCAAGTGTACTGCTTGACTTATCATTTAAATTTTCCGGTGAAATAAGTTATAAAATCAATCATCATGAATTCAGGAATATCTGCGTATTCCGTCACTATTCACTGATGTCGCATCTAGCATTTATAAGTTTGATATAAAATATTCTCGACTGAGTATTTAGCAGTTAAATTAACTTCATTATAGCTACATTATTGTTTAGTAAGCTAAGATATAATTTATTATGTATTTCCACTGTAACTCGTCGACTTAGAGAATATAACAAACTATAAATTAAGCACTCTGTTCAAAAGAAACTAGTTAAAAATGAAATAAGCGACTTAACACTTTATCACTTCACAAAATACTAGATATCTACTATATAATATTTACCTCAAACACAGCACTACAGGATATCGCACAATTAAGAATTTTACGCTTATATTTATGGAAGTCTAGAAGTTCGACAAATTGTCGCAACAAACTAAGAAACTTCGCTTATACAGCTCTACTCTTCGCGAACCACCTGTCTACTGCGAATTATTGAGACAAGAATGAAAATAAAGTTTCAAACTAGGTTTAATATCTATGAAACGGACAAAGAATCCCACTGTTTCGAAACCACGAAACAGCGCCCGTCTCTCCCCTTCTCTAACACCCTACGTCAGCTTCCCTCATGTCGTAACAGCCATCAGTGCGATTACGCACCTGCGTTAACAAACTGACCGGGAAAAGCGCGTGTCAGTTGCAAATCTCAGACAACCGTCTGAAACTGCGACTATAAGCTGTAAATATTCGCTGCTGCTTAAGCGTTCAGCCCGGAAAACCCGCGCGTGACAGGTGCAAATGTAGACAAAAAGTCTGCTCTATGTCCAGCGAAACGAATTTTTCGCACATTCACGTCTTACCTGCGCGACTGACATCTGATGCAATAAGGTTACTAGTCAGTATGAGAAAGAAAAACGATGATGGGAAAGAAATATATTTTTCGCAACGAGTGATGCGAAAAAATACAGGAAAAACAAGTACGGAAAGATAATAAAATAAAAGGATGCGGGTGAGAGAATAGGAAGAAGATGTAGGCAATTTAATGATCAAAACCCACGTGACATCTAATGTTGTCCTCCCAGCGGACTCTGGGTCGTCCTCGGGGTCTGGATCCTTGGCTCTTTGTTTCCCATGCTTGTCGTGGTAGCCGATCTTCTCCCATTCTGCAGACATGGCCAAACCATCTTAGTTGGGACTGTTCTACTTGGGTCTGTAGGGGGTGGCATTTTAGGCCTTGACGTATCGTCTGGTTGCGTACCATGTCTCTTCTTGTTACTTCAACCACCTTCCTCAGATACCTCATTTCTGAGGTTTGGATCTGGCTTTTATGGGTTGTAGTCATTGCCCATGACTCGCATCCATATGTCAAGACTGGGACATAGGTGGAGCGGTATACAGCCATCTTCTTTTTCTTACCAACCTCTCTCTTGCTGAGGAATCCTCGATTTATGGCCTGAAAAAGTCTCCCAGCTGCTGCTTTTCGAGTGGCCAACTCTTCTTTGATGCCTCCCTTTCGGTCTATAATAGCTCGGAGGTATTTAAAGTGGTCGACCTGCTCCAGGACCTGTTCTCCCAGCTTAATCTGATGTCTTCTTTCTTCTCGTGATATCACCATGGATTTTGTTTTAGAGCTGCTTATGACCATCCCTCTCTTCTCCAGCTCTTCCTTCCAGACTTGCAGGTTAGATTGGAGATGTGCCTCTGATTTAGCAATCAGGGCAACATCATCAGCAATGCCAGCTCTGAAATATAGACCTGTCTCATCTTCCAGTACCCCACTGAATACTTTCTTGTTCTCTCCTTACATGCCTTGATTTTTTAAACATTCTTCTTCTTCTTCTTCCGTCCTTAGCCACCGACCGTCAAAGCAGTCAGTGGCCATTACGCCTAGTGGCGTCTTAGGGCAACAGCAGATAGGTTTTCTTTGCCATTGTTTCCCATCACGCCTATTGGCGTCTTTAGGGCAACGGCAAATCAATCCATTTGCTGTTGTTTCCGTAATCGAAGTGACTGGCAAACGGGTGATCAGCCCGTTGGTTTTTTTAAACATACTTAAGTTTAATTAGGATTGGATAATATAAATGTATTCTATTGTTTTACCTTTATAATGTTGCGTGTCCTAAATAATGATCAAATTACATGTGAGAATGAAAGGATACAGTATGCAAAATGAGAGAGAGAAAGAGAAAAACGGGGGGGTGGCAGAATAATAGACGGGCCTGCGTGCCCAATTCTTAACTCTTTAAAAATAAGGTTCGTTCGATCTGTCTGTTTGTCTGTTGGTCGGTCTGTCCGTCCGTCCATTCGTACGTCAGTCCGCTCTCCCGCCCGCCCATCTATCTATCTATCTATCTATCTATCTATCTATCTATCTATCTATCTATCTATCTATCTGTCTCTCTGTCTGTCTGTCTGTCTGTCTGTCTGTCTGTCTGTCTATCTGTCTGTCTGTCTGTCTATCTATCTATCTATCTATCTATCTATCTATCTATCTATCTATCTATCTATCTATCTATCTATCGACCCGCCCGTCTGTCTTTCTCCTGTCACCCTATTTTTGTTTTACCTTTCATCTTCATTCAGCCATTTGCAGTTTTTATTCATCCTTCATTATCTACTCCTTCCAACCTTTTTTCAGTGTTAATCTGTGGCAATTTCATATTTAAAGGCACGTATGGCATGCTGTTAAGATCAGAAAGTGCAGCGTCACGATAACACAAGTAACATTATGACCTTGTTATCTTAAAAATCTAACCGGGAGGCTTCTGTGTGTAGTTCAGTGTTTCCCAAACATTTTTGGGTCAATGCCCCTTTGGCTCCCAGAGCATGTCCCCAGCACCCCCAGATGAGAGCAAGTGAAAATAAAGACAGTTACAACTAATTTCTCTATTTATTCAGTTGTAAAATAAAGCTAAAGATACGCTTACTTACTTATTTAGTCGTTCCTTTTCTACCGTGAGGTGTAGACGTTTGGAAGAGAGAGCGCCATACTATCCCTTCGGCTGTCTTCCTCCTGACCTGGTTCCATTCTAGTCCTCGGTCTTTCATCATCATCGTTCCTTGTAGAACATAGGGCAGAAACAGTTGCTCTCCATCGATTTCTATTCTGGACTGTCTTTTTCAGCGGAGCACAAGTCATTCCAATTTCCCTAGCCTCCTCTTCAACAGTTCTTCTCCAAGTTCTCATTGGCTTCCCCATTCGTCTTTACCCCTGTGGGTTCCAGTCAAGGCAATTCTGGCTATGCTTGATTTTTCTCTTCTGAGTGTACCTCGGTCCTTCAGAGATTGTCTAATGTTGTCAGTCTTACGAATTTAATTTAATTTTTTTAATTTTAAAACAATTACTTTATCCAGCGTAAAACACTCTCATCAACATTATATATGAGAGTACATTAGTAACCCACCACCCTTATCGCCTCCTTGGATCTTCCTAACGCCCTGGGGTGGGGGGGGGCGGTGCCGCACACTTTGGGAACCACTGATGTAGGTTCGAAAACATGTAGAGCAGTTGCTCTCAGTTTGGTAAGGGAAGCAAACCCTGAGAGCAGTTGTGACGGTATTGCCTCCACTGCTTTGCAGTAGTGGTCCAACAGTGGCCAAAACTCTAATTTGAGTATCTAATATGGGCTTCAAAGGTATCTACCTTCGCACAAGATTACTCTTGGCAGAGATGTAGATAGAAGGGTGATGCCACTTCTATTACAAAGGGAGTCTTCACAAGATATTCAGAATAAGCGAGAACAATACTGCTTTGGCTGAGTATGTTAACTCTGTAATTCTGCCGACGCTTTTGTGAAGAATTTAAGCACTTATTAATTTCAGCTCGTTTAAGCCCCCACCCCTGATTTACTCAGTGGAATTCTATTATTTTAGTATAGCTCTGTTTAGAGTGTGTGTAGTAATTTGACTGAGACAAACATGCACAAATAACAAAATTTAATAATGAAGAAAAGTTTATCATCACTCGTTTTAAGCCCCACCCTTGATTTACTCAGTGGAATTCGTCTTTAGGGAACGTGAGATGTTACAAGAAGTTCAAATGGCAGCATATATTTGAACTTAGCTGCGAATTATGGTTCTGCTCCTTCTTATGGGCTGGTTCTTTTCATTCTGCTCACGCTCGTCTCTGATCAAGGTTGTCGGGGGTAGCTCGTTTCCCAGAAACGTCAAGGAGAGTCTACCTCGTGGGTTCTTCGTCTTAAAGCTTAGGCCACTGTTCCCTTCTTGTTCCAGAGATAGTACTTTCTGCTGGTACCACCAATAACTATGGTAAAAGAATAGAATGAAACGCTCTTCTGAGTATGGCGTTTTCCACCCTATAGTAATGGGTTCCTATCTTCCCATACCACCATCCCAATTACTCAGACTTTACCCTCGATGAGAATTAAATTTAATCCCTCAGGATAAAACTTTCTTTACATTTAAATAGAAAAGTTTTCATAGTTACTTTATATTTAAATGAAAAGGTAAATAATATAGATAGAGTCTGTTTACATATACATCGCCACTGAATGAAAATTGTTCACAATATAAATTGTATATGTTTTCATTTATGTTTTACACTGATTGAAAAGTTTGAAACTTCCATTACTTTAAAATGAACATTTTTACATAGACATTTACACTGGTTTAAGCTTGAAAACTTACATTAATTTTAACGTGAATATGTTTATAGGGACATTTACACTGCTTTGAAATGTAAGTGTTATACTTAGAATGTTGGGAGCCGCGCTGGTGTAATGGCTTTGGCGTTGTACTGGCAACCAGGTGTTCATGGTTCAAACCGGGCGTCAGCGTTTGATGAAATGTTTACGGCCGGAAATTTGACTGAATAACCTGAACGGCTCCTGTGATAAACCCTCTGTGGATGGGAAGGAGCGAAGCTCCTGACCGGGTTGGAAGGAAAGTCCTCAGGTTCCCCAGCCTCGCAACGACATGTCATTGGGCCGAAGGGCTGAAAGCCCAAGTGCCGCTGGTTAAGAAAAAAAATACTTAGAATGTACATCATTTCTTTCATCTTTCCCTCCCTGCTCCATAGGGAACCTGGAATTACTTTATGCTTTTAGTTCTCTTTACGAAACTATCAACAAAGCAATCACCAGTCCGTGCAGTGGTGGTTCATGAACTAATCGTTCTAGATACTGAGGTTGCCATCCTCAAATGACGTGTGCGTCCGGTAGCAATTTCACACATTAAACTTCACATGGTAATATATACATATATATGTTAGTTCACATGTTAGTAATAAAATATGAAATGTAAATCACAACTTACGCCAATCCTGACTCAGACTTTTTGCTCAGATGAATAAAAGAGACTTGTATTGGCCTTTTACACGCGTCTGGGGTGTCGTTAATTTTAACTTCAATTCCCTCTGACGCCGTGTCTTTCTTCAGTTTCCTAGGCCCTGTGTTCCTTATTAAAATGTAGAGATTTCCTGTGCTTTGTAAGTCTTACTTGGTTCTCCAATAAAAGGTCCGGTTAAAAAAAGGAATTATGAATCTAATCTTCACTCTGGCGAGATCTGATGTTGTCTTGGCGAGCGTGAAATTCACAGTGAAATCTTGCAATCGATTTCAAAAATATTCCACGTGAAATAAGGTGCGTGAAGCAAAATTCACGTATTACCATATATGGACATCTGGGGCCTTGCGTACACTCTTGCAAACACATTTGTAGACTCATATTGTCTCAAATGTAATAAATCCATGATTACTTTTAACCAAGTGACCGGAAGCGACTATTTCATATTTGGCTGCCCAGAATATGTCACCCAGACAGTAATCTCGTTATCTGTCGTATCAGTACGCAAAACTCCGTGTCTGCCCATCTGGGTTACCAAACGAGTCCTCTTATCAGCGGTTCAATCTAAACACGCCGGCGACTATCTTATCTCAGTTGCTCCCGGAAGCTAGGATGACTGGGTAACAAACAGGTGACATCACAGAGAGGAGTGTCAACAAATGTTTGCACCTACAAAATATTTGCCACTCAAGCAGAAAAAGAAAGAAAGAAAGAAAGAAAGAAAGAAAGAAAGAAAGAAAGAAAGAAAGAAAGAAAGAAAGAAAGAAAGAAAGAAAGAAAGAAAGAAAGAAAGAAAAGTGCGACAATTGAGAACAAATAATAAAATTCAGTACCACAAATGTACCGTTACTGCCGGAGCGAAACAAAGATCGATAGGGGCCGCCCCGTTTTGTCACAGCAGTAGTAGACAACCCAGTTGCTGTAGGGGTCTATTTTAGCAACACTGAACTTTCTAAAGATTTACCTTGATAAAATTATTTATGTTTTCAGGTTTAAGAGTATCTGGAATTTTGAATATGTCAAGCTAGGGTGACCATATGTTAATGTGACCATATCGTTTTTTAACAAAATGAGGCCATTTTCTGACATTTTGACTAAACAAAAGAGGACGATACAAGCTACACCGTGGGTAAAGGTAAAAGGTAAGGCATCCCGTTACACGCCCATTGAGGCATATTGGGAATATGGTGTTAGGCCCATATTTTCTTGGCCATCGGCACACTAGGAGTGATGTGGTCAGCATCACGCCGGCCGCCTTAACCTTCCCAGAGTTGTTCTGGTACCCAATTCATGAGGCTGGGTCGACCCCCGAGCCGCTTGCCGTCTAAAAAAATCCCACCTGAACTGGGGATCGAACCATGGACCACCGAGCAAGGAAGCCAGTGCACTAACCACTGCGCTACCACTGCTCCAGCTAAACAGTAGGACAAACAAAAAGAAGAGTTATTCATTTCAATCAATTAATGCATGATTGTCATGACTATAGCTAGTTTTATAAAGGTTAGACAAAAATTGAAATAAAATGTCCATTAAAATGTATGTTTTGAAATATTTCAATTTTTACTGATTGTTTTTAAAAATTGATTTATGTCTCATTTGCCAGCAACTGCTTAAAATCCTTTATAATTAACCATTAATTAATGTTACTGTCAACAAACTGTTAGGATCTGTGTGTGTGTGTGTGTATGTGATGTCACAATAAATGATTGAGTGAAACAGTTCATAAAGCATCGTTCAATAATCTCGACCAAGTAGAATTCAATTAATAACCCGAATCCATTTGACACACAGACGTAATATTTATTAGCTTCCACCTTGGGATTTCATAACAACTCGATGCAGTGCTGTGATCTATTCACACATTGGTTAATCCAACAATGTGCTATTTATGTCCATGACATATTTCAATAAAATCCATTCTCGGCAATCACTGTACAATATACGATAACGTCGAATCTGACACAACCACTTAACATCAGCTAGGCAATCATAGCTGCGATCATATCTCGATCGCTAGTGCATAAATCCACACTGAATTAGGATCTTTCAACCATCATAATACATTTTGGGCACAATCATAACTTGTTCCTGTGAACACATTTTCCAGAACTCTCTTGTTGCTCCCCTCAACCCACATACGTCATATCCCAATCGCGCACATACACAATCGCATCGGACTCTTTAGTGCACCACAAAGTTTTCAAATGTAGGATCCTAATTGATGCGCAAAAAGGGTCATAACACAAATGTTGTCAGATTGATAAATTGATCACATCACTTGCATAGTCAAATGCAATGTCTTTTATCAATTAAAAATATGTGAAATCTTCTAATGGTTTCTTCGATATCTCTCAGTCTTCTAAACAACTTATGTACAGACATTTGTTATCATCATGAATCATGGGACATTAACTGTCAAGTCCGTCTCTTCGTTTTTCAACAAGCATAATCCGAATCTTTAAAGGCACAGACTCTTAACATACGCGCTGCTTAAGATTGTCTTTCAAAGATTTAACACAGCTTAGAACAACTGGACTACATTTCTTTCAATTCTTCTTCTTCTTTCTTTGATCCTTAGCCACAGACTGTCAAAGCAGTTAGTGGCCACCTGTGGTATTCTATCTTTGTCCTCTAAATGAACCAATGCAAGACTCTTGTCGTTCTTAACATTTATTACACATAGAGATACAAACGTGTCTAACATCTCATAACGGCCATTATTCCCCAGTCCCGTAATTCTATCCTCCTCATATCTAAATATAGGACACTACATTCTCTCCCTTTCTTGAATAACAAAAACACACTGAAACTCAAACTATTCTACAAACATCACTAAAAAATCACCGCAAACGGCTCCTGGGTCGACCGAGCCCCAAATAGGTACCAGAGCAACTCTGGGAAGGTTAAGGCGGCCAGCGTGATGCTGACCACATCACCCCTAGTGTGCCGACGGCCGAGAAAATAAGGGCCTAACACCGTATTCCCAATATGCCTCAATAGGGCGTGTAACGGGATCCTTAACTTTTTACTAATGACAGACAAAGTCATTGTCAATACAAAACATGGTCATTGAGACGCCTTGGGACATTTCGGTGTCTAGGCGGTGGTCTGCGTGTTTACGGTAATTGCCTGTTGTTGCCCATGGTGACGTCAGCTGGTTCTGTGGCAGTTGGTGGCAACTCAGGACTGACAATGTCATCTAAGTAATCATCATCTGGCTGTGATTTCTTTTTGGCTGCTCTGACCAGGTTTTTGTTGACTTTCTTGAAAAACGAGAAATTTCTTGTCACAGCTCTGCCTTCACCTGAAGCACTTATCATGTTTCCCTTGATTTTAGTAATCTGGTAAGGTTCTGGATTAAACCTCGGAGTTGATTTGCTGTTTTGTTCTTGTTGTACTAAAACAAAATCTCCTACTTTCAGATGAGACGGCTGTGATCGTAGTCTAGGGTCTGTATGTTGTTTCATTCTGTATTTTGCCTGTGCATCTTTTCTCTGCACATCTGATGAGGCTGGTTGACTCTCTTTGGTTTCAACTGTTGGAATTTTAATCGAGACCTTTCTTTGAAACATGAGCTCATATGGTGATTTGCTTTTTGACATATGAGGTGTTGCCCTATAATTTCTAAGGAAAGCATACAGCTGTTGTCTCCAACACTTTCCTTCAACAGTGGCTGTTTGAATGACCTTCTTGAGGTTTCTCATCATCCTTTCTACCTCCCCGTTTGCCCTTGGCCAGTAACGCGTGATTCTTCTGTGTCTGCATCCAACATGTTGCATAAAATTTTTCATGTCTTGGCTGTTAAATGGTGAACCATTATCTGTTTTTAAAGTTTCAGGAATTCCAAATGTCGAAAATATCTTGTCAATCACAGGAATGACAGCTCTTGCTGATGTGGAATTAATGATTTCAACAACTGGAAATCTTTAATATTCATCTACCATGACAAGAATATACTGTCCACATGGCAATGGTCCACAAAAATCTGCAGAGACCTCTGTCCATGGAGTTTTGGGAAGCTCGGACATTTTCAAAGGTTTCATATGTGCTCCACTTTCTGTGCAAGCTTGACAAGCTAAACAATTTGCAACAGTCTCTTCAACCATACTGTCCAATCTGGGGAACCAAATTTCTCTCTAACCAAACATTTGGTCTTGACTATGCCTTGATGTCCTTCATGAGCCAAATCTACTGCTCTTCTCTGGAGTGTTCTAGGAATTACTATTCTTGAACCTCTCAGTAATAAATTGTCTTTAGTAAGTGTTAGTTCAGTTCTAAATCTGTGGAAAATATTAAGTTCGTCTCTGTTCACGTTAGAGAACTGTTCATAAGGAATGTTATTCCATTTATTATTTTCAATTATAAACTGAACTGCCTGTAATAATGGGTCTTTCATGGTCTCTTCTTGTATTTCCTTGAAATTCATAGCTTTTGGAACACCGTTCATGGCTAGGAATCTCACATATGTTTCTGGCTCGTCACTGTCTTTGTTCTCAGACTGCTCTTTTAGTGGGTGTCTTGACATACAATCAACAGGATTATTTTTTCTAGGCTTGTATACAACATTGAAATCATATTGCTGCAGTCTTAAAACCCATCTTTCTATACGAGCAGGAGGCTTGGATGTTCTTTCTTCCAAATATCAACTCCAATGCCTTGTGATCTGATATGATGGTGAACTTGCTGCCATAAATGTATAAGTAAAAATACTCACAAGCCCACACTATTGCTAAAGCCTCTTTTTCTGTCTGTGAGTATCTAGTTTCTGTATCTGACAGACTTCTGCTGCCAAAAGCTACAACATATTCTTTGTTTGTCATCTCTTTGGGTTAGCATTGCCGCTAAGCCGATTGAGCTTGCATCTACTGAGATGAATGTCTTTGTGTTCCTATCAAAATAGGATGTACCAGCACTTTTTGTTAGTTCTGATTTCAGCATATCTAATGCTTTTAACTGAGTTGCAGTCCATATCCATGGTGTGCCTTTTCTTGTAAGCATTCTTAAAGGCTGACTGAGTGTTGCATAGTTTTGAATAAAACGTGAACAGTAACTGAATATTCCCAGAAGACTTCTCAGTTCAGACACATTGGTTGGTTCTGCCATGTCTTGAAGTGAACTAACTTTTCTGTGGTCTGAAACAAATTCCCTTCTCAGATGATAGGAAACTCTTTACAGAGCGATACAACAGGAAGCAATCTCATCATCAGAAGAAGTCCCCCATCCGACAAGTTTTTCGGCTCGATTACTCCTTTACACTCTAAGGGGGGGGGGCCCACTTGGGTCATGACTCCCAAGCGTCTCAGCTTCCTGTTGTCTTGTATCGAAAATGAACCCATTTCACTTATGGTAGCAACTTTTAAATCCACAACGCCAGCCGTGGAGGCAATTGTGAAAGTAACAAAGAGAAGACAAATTATTCCGTTCGTTCCGTCGCCATTCACAACTAAGGACACACACTGAGACACTAGCGCGCAGCCGACGAGCCTTAGCCCCTGCGCGTGGCAAGCCACTGAAATTCTGTTCCTGACACCCCTTATAGTATACATCGCCTGTTGCCCCAGAGTCGCAGCCCTTTCACTAGTACACCAAAAAAACTCAGCGTTGTGGACTTTGAAAAATTTTGGTGTTTTCTGTACCGCAGCGTTTATTGTCACGATTTCCATTGCCCATTGCGGTTGTTCCACAGTCAGCCTGATGCCTTTTCGGCAGTTTCACTAAGCCTCTTCAGTGCCCTTGTTCTAGACTGTCCCCTCAGCCCCAACAGTTTCAATAAATCATACACTGATGCAGCCACGAGCCCTCTTGCGCCCACTTCAACCGGCATGACCCTTGCATTGAACCCATCGTGTCTCAGATCCGCGGCCAGATCGCTATACTTGGCCGCTTTGAATGAATGTTGCTCGTCTAATCTGGATTCAAATGGCACGGTCAGTTCAATCAGTATGACCTGAAGCGTTGCTGAAGAATGAAGCATTATATCCGGCAGTCTCCGCGATTTTCTGATACTCTCTGGATATGCCCCCCGTCCAGGTAGGTCTACCGCCATCTCCCAGTCGTTTGCACAGTCAAGAAGAGATGGTAAACTGCTACCAGGTTTACTCGGTTTGGGGTGTGCTGACTTTCCTGCCCTCAGAAAGTATGTGTTTGCGGTGTCTGGCCGGACTTTGCTATTCGCTTTCATTCTTGCCTGATCTATTGTTGCAGCAAGCTCATTTAGCACTTTGTTATGGCGCCAAGTGTATCGCCCTTGCCCTAATGCCACCTTACACGCTGAGAGCACGTGTTCAAGTGTCTGCCTCCCATGGCACAGGGGGCACTGCTCATCATCCGACTTTCCTCATTTCACAAGGTTGGTGGCCGACGGCAGCAGGTCATACATTGATCTAACCACGAAGCTGAGCCTAAGAGGTGCCATATGCCATATATCATTCCATGTCAAGGATCTCTGCAGGGCTCCTTCCCATGTAGTCCATTGGCCTTGTTGGACCTGCTGCACTGCTTTTCGCAACCTCTTATCATTCTCAGCTCCTCGTATCTCCTGAACTACCATGTCTCTGCGCTCCCTGCTTGATGCCTTGGACCACCAGCGGATGTCTCCATGGCCAAATCCCCGTCTATTCGTTTGTGTTTATCCGATTACCTCTCTCAGTTTGAGTGACTCTTCAGCAGCATCAACAGCTTCTTCCACTCTCCACTTCCTTCCCGTTTTCAGTGTGGGCTGAATGAACTTAACCACGTCATCAGCTGACTCGCGTAGCATCATTGCAAGCCTTGCTTTTCCAACTTTGTACTCTTCAACAACTGACTTAAAGGGAAGCAGAAGTTTTGACTTTTTGCAGTACAGTGCTACATCTGACAGACCTGGTGGTACCCCTAGCCATTTTTTCATGAACTTGTTGACCTTCTGCTCTATAGCTTCCACTGTACTTGTGCTTATTTCATATATAAGCAGTGGCCACAGCAACTTCGGTATCAACATGAACTGGAGGCACCACAGTTTGAACTTTCCCAGGAGTCTGCTTTGGTCTATGATCTGTAGTCCTCTGTCTGCCATTTCTATTGTCTGTTGCACTGCCTTCGAGTCTTTTAATGAGGCATCGTACACCCTGCCAAGACTTTTAACAGGTTCCTCAATGACAGTAGGGATTCTTTGGCTGGAAACCGTGAATATGACCTCTGCTATCTTCCCTTTCCTGACTGATAGGCTTCTCGACTTCTTGGGTTTGAAGCTCATTCTGCACCAGCTGACTAGTTCATCCAGGCGTGCTAACATCCTCCGGGCCTGATGTTCATCTGATGTCAGAATTGTTGTGTCATCCATGAATGCTTTGAGCGGTGGCATGTGACACATTCCACCGAGCTTTGGACCTATAGCCATTCCTTCAGCCGCATTGAGGATTACCTGCATAGCCATGACGAATAGTATCGGAGAGATGGTACATCCCATCGCAATTCCAACTTCAAGGCCAATCCACTTCAGAAAAAGTATATCCATAAAAATCCAATGTGTTTTTGCTGAATTCACATTTCTCTTTATTCAATGTGAGGTTATGCTGTCTCAGTCTGATGAATACCTGTTCTAGATTTTCATCATGTTCTTTTGGGGTTTTTCCATAAACCAGAATATCATCAGATACATTCAACTGTCCCTTCAGACCCTGAAGCACATTTCCAATTATATTCTGGAATGCTTCTGCCGCTGAGGCTATTCCAAAACTGAGCCTTTTGTATCTTCTTAAACCTAAATGTGTTGAGAAAGTTGTGATGTATCTAGATTCCGGAGCTAATGGTATTTGATGGTAGCCACTTCTCAGATCTAATTTGCTGAAAATCTTTGCTCCATTTAGATCTACTATTATGTTGTTTATTGTAGGAGTGATGTGTCTCTTTCTTTCTATAGCTTCATTAGGCTGTCTCATGTCTACACAAATTCTTACATCACCATTCTTCTTGATGACAGGTACTATAGGACTGACCCACGGAGTTGGCCCTGCAACTTGTTCAATGATGTCTTCTTCTTCTTCTAATCTTTTCATTTCTTCTTCTACTTTTTGCCTGAAGTGAAATTGAATTCTTCTGTGCTGTTGTGCTTTAGGTTTCACATTTGCATTTATGTGTAGTTTTAGCTCAAAGTTTTTAAATTTACCCACACCTTGGAACAGGTCTGAATACTTTTCAAACATAATAATATAAATCTTTGTTGCTAAATAGTGGAATTCTAACGGACTATAAAATTCAATGGAGTATGTGTTAAAAATCCACGCTACTGATTCTTTTCAATAAACCGGTAAGTAAACTAGTTTTCTTCTTTTTGTTTTGTTACTTGAAATACAAATAATAGTACAAATATGTGCTACTGTATTTCCATCTAATTTTATTTCAAATTATTAGCTAACCTAAACGAAAATGCAAATTGGGTCCGAAACTCATGATCGGGTCCATTTTCCTGCAATACTGGTACGACCGAAAATGGTGGCCAAATTTTAGTTGCCGTCACTCTATATATCAAGGGCACTACAGATACCCGCTCAAAATGCCAAAAACGGAAGTGTGTGTTCACGGGTGAATTGAAAAAAAATTTGTCTGGCTCTATCCCCCTCCCCCGGGAGATTGAACGTGACTTTCTACCGTGACGAAAAAGCGCCATACTATCCAATCGGCTGTCTTCCTCCTGGCCTGGTTCCATTCTAGTCCTCGGTCTTTCAGAGATTGTCTAATGTTGTCCTGCCAGCGGACTCTGGGTCGTCCTGGAGATCTGGATCCCTGGCTTTTAGTTTCCCATACTTGTCTTCTCCCATTCTGCAGACATGGCCTAACCATCGTAATTAGGACTGTTCTACTTGGGTCTGCAAGGGTTGGGTATTTGTAAGTGCAATCTTTTGCCAGTATATTCTTGACTGAGTATTTGTAATAGTAAATATTGAACGAATTTCAGTACTACTTCAGTTGTTGAACAGTTTGTGTCAATGAAGATAAGTATTTGAAAGTTCGTATGACAAGTTTTATGAGGATGGCTATACATTTGTTGTTTACCTGGAGATATGAATGACGCCATCAGAATATTGCACATGTTTCTCAATTGAGCACCAACATGTCAAGATGTGAGAGCTTCTGTTCAATACTTAATTGGTGACGAGGTTCTCTTTGACAACGCAAAGTGACTGTCAAGCCTGTAGGTAACATCAATCTCTGCCGGATCAATGTGCTTCCTGCAATCCCGTGAACACATCGGTGGAAAATTAAAACTAATATTTTGCTGAATATTAACTTTACTTCAAGAAAAAAAAAAGATCGCTTTCTGTCTGATACAGTTCACAAATAAAGTGACTTTTAGTTAGCTAACTTGCTGGTTTTCACGGGAATTGAGGTCAAAGTACCTTTAAAGGTGTTGACAGAAAGAAAGGTACAGGTAGTCCCATAAGGCAGTGAAGCGTGGACTAGGTCCAGCTTCGAGATGTGGGGGTGACCAGTTCCTTCCTTGCTGTCTTTTTCTTCTCTAACTCACGAGCAGAGTCGGATACCCATTTGCAGCTGGGTAGACTGAAGCGTGACGCTCCTGTGTTTCTTTTAAGTGCCGAAGAGAAAGGACTAGTGCAAAATTTACCCAGGTTAAGAATTGTTCTCCTCCCCCTCCGTCACCTATAAATCTCTACCAAATGTTGCCTTGAGATCTACCGGTAGATCAAGAGCGACCGCTTACCGCACCCGCCTTTGTCGAGGGGAGGGCGAATAATCAGAGACATGAATGTCATATAGATGCACCTGATGCAACCCAATGTGGTTTCCAGGGGTCCTCTAGAACAGTGGTATTCAACCTTTTTTGTTTGCGTACCCTCAGATATAATTTATCTTGAACTATGTACCCCCAAGGTTATTGGTGCATAATTCCAAGTATTCAATTTACCTTGCATTGGCAGACTTTTTTTTTTCACGTACCCCCTTAGATGTCTTCTCGTACCCCTAGGGGTACGCGTACCACAGGTTGAGTACCATTGCTCTAGAAGACAAGGAAAATTAACACTATTGTTCCCTCAGGAATCTCTTAAGCCGCGGACTAATGTGTGGTTGTGCGTGTGTCTGGCAAACTCATCATATAAAACAGATTGGTACAGACTCTGCAAAAGCACAGGAAATTTGTTGACGCAAGTTTCTACGGGGCCGAATGCAGTTGCGGCGCCATGCTCCATGTGGAGCGTAAAAGTAGAATGATGAGGATGATGGTACCTGGTGTAGTTTTAGAGGTCATATGCTGAGGTCATATTCGGAGGTCAAATTCTGAGGTCATATTCTGGGGTCATATTATAAGATCATATTCTGATGTCATATTCTGAGGACATATTCTGAGATCATATTCTAAGGTCATATTCTGAGGTCATATACTAAGATCCTATTCTGGGGTCGTATTCTGAGGTCATATTCTAAGATCCTATTCTAAGGTCATATTCTGAGGTCATATTCTAAGATCCTATTCTGAGGTCATATTCTGAGGTCATATTTAAAACTGTTCACAAAACATGTGCAGCTGCTTTCTGTTAACGGACTAAACTATATACATCGACTGATGTCCCATGTAGTTGCCGGAAGAAAACAAAGAAATAATAGAACAATTGATCTCTTAGGCATATCGTACAATAAGCATAACAAATTGTTCTATATCTATCCCAGATTACAGAAACCATCCTTGCAACAGACAATGTGAAGATGGTGCTGACCATATGGTTTGCGACTACAACTTTTTAGTAGAATTCTATCACACACTGACCAAGGCATGCTGGGAGTGAGTATTATTAGTGGTTAATTTACTTCTTCATTTTCATGCACTCATTTCATGTTTGTCTAATGTTAATACTTTTTATCATTACTCACAGGCCAAATTTTAATACATCCTCATTACTAATCGACCTAATTTGAATAATTAATCTCAGAGATCAAAATTTTTATACTTATTCTCATTACTTATATACCAAATTTGAATATATTTTCATTACTAATAGGCCTAATTTTAATTATTATTTTCATTACTCATAGATCACAATTTTAATACTGTACATTGTCATTACTAATAGGCTTAATTTCAATAATTATTCTTATTACTCGAAAGTCAACTTTTAATAACTATTCTCATTACTCGTCAGCCTAATTGTTATACTTATTTTCATTACTGCCAACATTTAATACTTATTATCATTACTCATTGGCCTCATTTTAATACGTATTCTCATTACTCTTAGGCCTAATGTTAATATTTATTCTCCTTAATCGTAAGCCTAATGTTAATACTTAGTCTCATTACTCATTGCCTGAATACAATTATTTAATACGGCAACACTTATGGTAAATAGGCATTACATTATGGTTTCAACTTCCGATAACATCGACTTCCGATAACATCGACATCCGATAACATCGACATCCAATATTCTTATGTACCATTTTATCTTCTGTTAAGAAATAAGCTTGGTGGTTGAAACACTGGGAATTGCCATGCTTTCAGATGTCATGCGCCGGAGAGCACTTTGGCTATTTTGAGAATACACATTGTTAAGTGGCAACATGAGTTGGCACGTTGACAGTAGTCTGCAAGTAATGGGTGTGTAGACAGTAGACCATATGTTCGTGTGAATCTTTTATGTAATTGTACAGAATCCAATTATGAATATGGAAGTCATGGTGTCAAAGTTTTGGATTGTACGGAACGTTGGGTAACTGAAAGGACTGTTTTGACAACACATATGTATGTAAGTAATACATAAGTTTTTTTTAAAAAATAACGTATAAAAACCTAACTACTGCATCTGACAGACTTAAATATTTCTTAACTTTCTATCCTCACTGCTTGGCGGTGGAAACAAAAATTCCTTTTCTTCATTTTTTCTATTCTAGTATTCTAGACTTCTATTCGTAGTCCGCTCAGATCTTGTTGTTTCTTGATGCTTCTATGGTGGCATATCGGAGGGATAAAAATGTCAGGGACAATCTTGTTCACTGCCACTTGGTTAAAATTACCCCAACTCAGTTTGATACTAATGCTTATCAGCGTCGTAAATGTCGCTTCTATCCATCTGTGCTCCAAATTCAAACTTTTTTTTTTAATTAATGAAGAAAAATACCCCGTTCAACCTCTGATGGGTTATAATTAGGATATATATTGTTTTCAATTCGAAATAATGTGAACAACCGCCGATATGAGAAAGTGACATCACATATTTCCCTGCGACATGTTCTGCCGTGGGACTACCTTTAACGATATTCCCGAGTGTCTTTTGGCAGATGTCTTCATACCTTTCTGTTTATTTCACATGTGCCTATATGTCTGATTTCGACAAGTGTATATCCACTTAAGTCTGTCTTTGTGTCTTTCTGACCATAATTTACGTGACCAACATCGAATATTCCAGTTGACCTAATACAGTTTGTTTGTAACCTTAGTTAACAGCAACGCACCCACTAGACATATGAGTTACCCTGAACAGACATTCTGATAAAGAGGATTTGTTTTAAAAATCGTTTGTTTTAATGGAAATGTCTTATTTTTCAGCTGTCCTCATTACCCTGACTCTTGTGCAAGGCCACACTGTGTAGCTGCTGATGGGGGCATCAGAGGTATCATCACAGCCAACAGGATGTTACCTGGTCCTTCTATTCACGTGAGTTCACGCAATTGATGATTTTTTTAACGTAATGTATGTCATGAATTGCACCGCTGTTGGTCACATAATCAAAAGGAGAACATAGGCAGGAAATAAGAATTAATGACAGCTAAAATATTTTGGTCATATTAAAAAAGACATAACAACTTGCTGAAAACCGCAATGAAAGGAAGAGTTGAAGGTAACTGCATGAGGACGGCAGCGCTAAACGCTGGGAGATAACATCAAGAGATGAACTAGAAAAAGTAATATCAGAGTATACAGTCAAGACAAGAGACAGAATGCGTTGGAGATCTTTTGCAGACGGACCTCCGTTGTGGACATGGCAGTTGATGATGATGATGATGATGATGATGATGATGATGATGAAGGGAACATAATATATATGAGAACCCAGGGTGGTTCCCTAAAGGCTATTAGGAGAGGAAGGAAAACAGAATTCTTGCTTCCTCATGCATGTCGTAATGTTCTCATTGAAGGTGGGGCTGCCATTAATGGCGATACTGGTAAAAAAATAAATAAAGGGAAGAAGTATAATACACCCCTCACTCATGCTCTCACGTACTCACACACTCTCTCCTGCCTCTTCTTATATTGACTAGAACATGTCACCGTACACCTCTTTGGCATTCCATGTGTGTGGTGGGGGTGTGAAGGAAGGGATGTTTTGTTGTTCCATGTTATTTCCATTTGAGAGCACGGACCATCAAATAAGTACCTCCTCCATCTCAGCCAAATGTGTCAAGCCCTTAAACTTCTTATACTCTAAGAGAACACCTGACAGGCTAGTAGTTAGAGCGCTTGTCACTTGCGGCAAAGTTATCGGGTTCCGAGTTCAAAAGCTGGTAGCTACACGTTTCACTCTACCCAGTTGTAAATGGATACCTGACTGTGCTCTTAAGTTAGGAAAGGCAAAGGCAGCGAGGAAGGGAACCAGTTCCTCCTCCTCATAACGCTTCTAACACTTCACTTCGCTACAGCAACATCTATTTTATCTTTTATACTCTAAGAGGGAGAGGTCTACCCCCTCCCCGGGTCATGACTCTCAGGGGCTGTGCTTTGTTTCTGAAGGATCAAATGCCTTGAGATGAGGCCATTTCCTTGGTTTCAGCTAGATCATTCAAGTAATGGGGCCTGACCTGAGACTTTCTCCCAGTTGTTACCTCTCCCTCTTATAGTGTAAAAAAGTCATAGGTCGATGGAGTAGCGAACCCAATTGCTTCTGTTTCAACGGCACATATCGTCGTTTTAAAAGCATTCTTCATACATAAATTGCCAGCGACATCAATGAACATCATATTTAACGATATCTTGTTCCTGAATATTAGACTTATACGGAACAGCAAGTTCAATGAATAAGACACGGTAGAGCGACTTAAGAGAGTACAATCACGTTTCGGCGGAATCCACTTTAAGGTAGTCCCATAGAAGAAACTATCGTAAGGAAGTCAAGAGTTAAAAACTTCACTACACTAGGTCCAGCTTCACATTACTTTCGTTACCAGGTCTCTCGTTCACGGAACCCGGCTAACTATGCCGCGAGTCGTAAGCGCTCTAACGCTTAGCCAGTCGGACTTTCTGGGACAGGGGTCAACGCGGTGCCCGAAGGCACCATGGTGCCCGCCAAGGCTCATCTGTGTGCCTACGGAAGACTTGCAGATGAAAAAAATATATATACATTTTGTTTGCATGATGAGAAATTATAGCTTTATCCTCTACTAAACTTCTCTAGTTTTGGCGGTTAGTGATCCCAAGAAAGTTTTAAAAAATGTGCCGATAGACACAGAAAGTTATGATATATTCAGGAGTCGCTACTCTAACAGTCTAAGCATTATTGAAAAATACCTATTCTTAAAAAGTGCAGCATACGAGATACACTTCTATTTTGTCTAATTTTTTTTTAAATCCTAAATATTTCTTATTTCATTAAATGTGGTTACTCAGCCTTATATAAATAGTTTGTATATTTCGTTGTAAACATAAACTTATATTTTTAAATAAGTATGTCGTGACATTTGCTTGGTGCCCGCCACCCTCTTTATAAATCTCAAATGTGCCCGCGGTGCAAAAAAGGTAGAAGACCCTGCTCTAGGAATCCACTTACCTTGATGTAATGAGGGGAAAAATCTACACGATGAGGCAAATCAAACGAAACATCCCAGTCTGTTGCACCGTGCAGAATAGATAATGATGCTTCTATCTCCAGGGAGTGTACACAAGATATTTTCAGAAGTCAAGAACAATGCTGCTTAGGGCCGAGCACTATTAACATATCTGATCCGTCGCCTTTTGTGACGAAAGGGTTATTCGATGATTTATTTCAGCTCGTTCAAGCCCCCACCCTGATTTACTCAGTGGAATTCTTCTTATTATGTTATAGCTCTGATTAGAGTGTATTTAGTAAATTGACTGAGACAAACACGCAGTACATTCAAAATGACTAAATCGACGTTAAATTAGTATATTTACAAATAACAGATTTTTATAATCATTTAGGTTTTAACAAGTTTTTTTTTTTTAAATGAATAATTATTTATCAGAAAAACTATCATCACTGTTGTGATGTAATGGTAGTTTGTAAAGGAGGTCACTTTGCAGCTTTTATGTGGTACTTAGCTGTCAGTCACGGTTCTGCCCCTTCTAATGTTTTGGTTCTTGGTAGACTGGATCGCTGATCACACTCGTCACTGGTCAAGGTTGTAGGGCGCAGCACGTTCCCAGAAGTATCAGGGAGTGTCTACGAAGTTGGTCCCGCGTCTTAAAGCCCCGTCTGATGATGGTATCTAGCTTCGAATTCAGGCCACTTGTACTCTTCTTGTTCCAGAGATAGTACCATCAATTGGTTCCACCAAGCCAATCTTGGCTCACAGACTATTTGCTATGAGAAATAAAGGCACTTAAATAGGCCTCTTACACGTGTTCTTGGGATTCGTTACTTTAACAATAATTCCCACTTTGACTCCGTGTTTCAGATTCCTCAGATTCCGGTTTTCCTTGTTAAAATGGTAGAGTTTATTCTGGGCTCTGAAGTTCTCAAAATTGCTCAAACAATGGTCCGGTCCGATATGTGAATCTTGATTCTAGGCGTAACTCTGGCAGTTTGGTTGTCGTCTTGGCATGCAATTCTCACAGTGTCTTAAAACTGCAAAAGTGTCAGGTTATATGGCATTTCGCCTCCCCCGCAGTTGTTGGCTACGATTATAGGTGGCGTCCAATCAGGAATTTGGTGGTTCCTCTATGTCGAACCCCCGCCAATCGTTTCAAAACTGCATATTTAGGTGGGGTAATTCAAAATTATTCCGACATGGAAATGCTTTGCGCCATGAAAAAGGTCACGTCTCCCCTATATTGCAGAGACAAGTCCGTACACTCTTTCGACAATGTGTTTCATATGTAACATCTTACTTTCCTCTAACGTAATGTCTCTGAAACAGGTGGACAGGAAATGACTATGTCATTCATGTCTGTCCAAAATGTGTCGCACAAACAAGTAATCTCTTTATCCGTCGCTTGCGCACACAAAATCCGTCTGCGGGTGAGGAATTTTATTGCATGGCACGGCTTGAGCAAACAAAACTATGCAAAACTGACCAGGCCCATCTGGGTTTTACCTGTGCTAATCTTCGCAAAGCTGTGAAGCGCCAAGCAAATGTGATGAATTATCACCAAAAAGGAATGTCAAATGGAAGTAAATACCAAATATCTGTTTGATAGGAGATAATGAAATGTGTCGATCCCTCGGAAATTCCAGGTAATCCGTACGTACAACAATGTAACTGATTACTGCCGTAGTGAACAAGAGAGCGACCTAAAATTATGTGACATTAGTTTAAATCTGAGCCCCAAAGCTGGAAGGCCTGTGTGCCATCTTAGTCTGACCTGTTCCCTCATGACCTGTTTGGCTTGGATGAACCTGCCAGGAGCACAAGTCTCCTGCCGACAAAACTCGAGGGATCTATATAGTACCACTGAAATATAGAACAAACCTTTAATACGTTAGGTTTCGTGAAGACATATGGGTAATTGTTTCGAATGTTTTTCTCGCCTTTCGTGATACCTCACAAAAGCCGAACGTTTTTTCTCGTGGAATCTAAATGCCCAAAATGAAAAGCGTTTTTGCTATTGGTCATTATCTACCACGAACAAATCTGCTTTTAACATTTAACGAAAAATTTTACGTAAAATTTAACACACAGGTTTGTGAAAATGATATTGTACGAGTTCGTGTTCACAACAAGATGGAGGGATCCCAGGGCACGGCAATCCACTGGCATGGAATACTGCAGAAAGGATCTCCATATATGGATGGTGTTTCCATGGTGACACAATGTCCAATACCTGCCCATACGGCCTTCACCTATAGGTGAGATATATACTTGATTTTGAATTCTTTCTCTGTCTTTTTTTTAACCTTTACCATTGTTTTCCGTGACTTTTTGTCATAACTGTATATTAGATGTTCGGAACTTATTCGCGTCTGCCCAATAAAATGTATCTTTCAATAAATATACTTTTAATAAGTTAAAACACCGAATGTAAAGCGCACAAGAATGTTGTTCATTACTATAGCTGTTTTTAACATAAAAGACTCGCTGACCTAGTTGTTTGAAGAAACACATTGATTTAATGATACACCACCATTCACCACCCGACACCAGTCCGATGAAAGACGAAGCACTGTAATTGCAAATCCTTTTTTTTCCTTGCTTAAAAACTGTTACTTTAATGGAGTTATTTCCACTTTATTTTTCATTATTTTTGGCGATTATATAAAATCGTCCTGTCCAAAGTAGAGATATTAAAATGTAACAAGAAAGAGGGCTTCATTCAAAGCATCAGCTATCTACAATGAATAGAATATTGAGATTTTTAGTGTCAAAGATTTAAAACACAAAATGTTTAGAATATGCTTTTGATTTTAAATAAAAGAGGTTAAAAAGAAGATATTTTACTACCACTGTGAAAAACGCATCCGAATGTTTATTATGAATTTTTCCTAATGTGAGCAGCAGAGACGTGAGCGTCAGATTGGCAGAGTGATTACAGCACTTGCTTCTCGAAGAAACAGGACCGCGTTCAAAACCAGGTTCCATCATATCTCCAGTTCACCAAGCTATAAAATGCGTACCTGAGTTAAGGAAAGCAAAGGCGGCAAGGAAGAGAAGTGTCACCCATCCTCTTAAAGGGCGAGACCTGGTATAAGTGAAGTCTGTAACACTTCACTCCGCTATGGTAGTATCTGCTATTGGGCAACCTTCCGCAGAGACGTAGCAATGCAGGAGCAGAAGAGGTAGTATTAAGGAGCGTAAATTTGATGAAAATATTCTCGTAAACATTTGTTGGAAGCTGTGAGGGAGCGACGAATACTGTTTGACCTAGAAATATCTTGTTACGGCTCTGGTGAACATTGCGTGCCTCTGTGGTGCAGGGGTTCACGAGCTCAGATGTTAACCATATGGCGAACACAGCCTTTGAAGAACGCAATATAGTAATGATCCGCAACCAGTGAGCGGCAAGTGTCTGCCCGGTGTGCCGTGATACCAGGCAGAATACACCAGGTAATGATATACACAATTATATGTCATAGTTAAATGTTACGAAAGACCTTTCATACGTACCATTTTACCAATAAAAAGTTGAGTGATCATCATCCAGTAATCCATTTTTTAAAAAAAAGTTATTATAATAATTAGGGAGCGTTATCTTATGACTGCCGCGAAATTTTAAATATTTACCAAACCCTTCTTCTTCTTAGTCATAACCTCTTCTACCGTTGGGTGTAGAGGTTTTACGAGGAACACTACGACTGTCAGGGTGAACATGCAATCATATGTTAAGATAAACAGGTGATTGGCCTGCTGTGTTCGAACTTGTCCTCTGACAGATTGCATTATACCGCTATGAAACCTTTGATCTATCCTGGTTCCATTCCAGTATTTAAACCGTGCTTTCATTCCTCATTGCCCTTTCCTCTTCTACCTGAAGATATAGAGGGTCGCCTTTTTCTCTTTTACCCGAAGGTATGGAGGTTTGCCATAATGGGCTTTTTCATTCCTCTTTTACCCGAAAGTGTAGAGGTTTGCCTTAATCGACTTTTTTATTCCTCTTTTACCCGAAGGTGTAGAGGTTTGCCATAATGGGCTTTTTCATTCCTCTTTTACCCGAAAGTGTAGAGGTTTGCCTTAATCGACTTTTTTATTCCTCTTTTACCCGAAGGTGTAGAGGTTTGCCTTAATGGGCTTTTAAATTCTTTTTTTTTTTACCTGAAGGTGTAAAGGTTTGCCGGAAAGAGCATCATCTGAACAAACACGTTACCCATGCCTCGCCATTCAAAATTGGGAGGGCCCATAGCCGGGAACACCACGCACAGCCTTTTGAGGCCCACCTACTTAAATATTACAGTGTGCTGTGGAATTCTGAAGAGCACTTAAAGTGCTGTGAAGTTAAAAAATGTTGCGCAGCATTGCAGTATAGTGCACTAATTTAGCTCCATACATTTTCCGGGGTTCTTTGAGCATACCAAGAAAGAACAGGATTCTTGCTCTACTAAAGCAACATTTCGCAAGGAGCTGGTAAAATCATCATGTAAGACGAATAGCTACAAACATTACCACTGCAAGAGCACAAATGAATGCTTTGATTCAGGCATCCTTCAAGGGGACCAGCTGCAGTTGTAGCTCCAAACTCTTTAAGAACGAAAAGGGAAATGGTGATGATGATGGTGACACTCCCGGGGCGGACTGAGAGGTCGGGTATTTGGACAATGCTCGAGGTTCCACATCAGTTGGGGGGGGGGGGGGCCCTCTCTCCACTACCATCCGTCTGGCTTAAACAATTCTTTATTGCACTGGGAGCCAAGTCGCACTCAGTCTACCCCTGACGACGCTACTTTAAGTGATCACGAGGTGGCGGCTACTTCACGCTTAAATCGAATGAGCTGTGAGATATATGCACTTTGTTAATAATTTGTTGTGATGTGCCTTCTGAAATGTCACTATCAGGCATGATAAGATGTATCTTCCTATAATATATATATATACTAGCTGTAAGGACCCGGCGTTGCCCGGGATTTTCCTAGTAACTGCATAAGAAATGACTACAACCCACAAAAGCCAGATCCAAACCACAGAAATGAGGTATCTGAGGAAGGTGGTTGAAGTAACAAGAAGAGACATGGTCCGCAACCAGACGATACGTCAAGGTCTAAAATCCCACCCCTGCAGACCCAAGTAGAACAGTCCCAACTAAGATGGTTTGGCCATGTCTGCAGAATGGGAGAAGATCGGCTCCCTCGACAAGCATGAAAACAAAGAGCCAGGGATCCAGACCCCCAGGACGACCCAGAGTCCCCTGGGAGGACAACACTAGACAATCTTTGAAGGACCGAGGACTAGAATGGAACCAGGCCAGGAGGAAGTCAGCCGATATGATAGTCTGGCGCTCTCTCTTCCAAACCTCTACACTTCACGGTAGAAGGGGAACGACTAAGTAAGTAACTGCATAGGAAACTTATGAAATGTCAAAATCAAACTATAATATTTTGATATTCGAGTGAAAATGAATTTTCATTTAAGTTAATGACTACCGCTTTAAGTGACTATCCTCGTGCCTTGTTTGCAGTAATTGCAAATGCAAGCCTCACAAATACTGTTATTCCTTATGATTCCACCGGAAGAGTGATTTCACTTTTGCTTTTCAATTTGCTTCCGAGTTTTTCCACAATACTCTTATTTCTTATGATGGAATCGCAAAAGCAATTTTATTCTGCTTCCGAGTTTTAGCAAGAAACAAACTAATAAGACATATTTTCCTTTTCCGACCTGCCACACCAAGAAAGAATAGTCCAATTCATCCTTTTTTAATGTTCTTAATACTGTTTTTCGTAGCACGTTCTTTTCAAACATATATACATTATTGCTTGTTAAAAAAAACATGATTATTATTTTCTGTCATACATACTTCAAATATAAAAGGCATAGTGATTGTGTTGAGCTGTATTTTTAAAATAAAAGTTTCTCTTTTCGGTGAGACACGACCTATTCAACCTAGACATTTGGATAACGCCTGTTATATTAGGACACATGGCTAAATAAAGAAGATCTTTCGTTCTGGTGTATTGTTTAGCTTTGAGCTAGTTTCTTTTTTTTTATGACTAAAAAGAAAAAAAAAAAGAAAACTTAAATGTTGCCTTATTTTGGCGAGGCGCACCTCGTTTAAGATTGGCACATGTCCAATTATAGAATACCCTTCGGTCCAGCAATGTGACCTTTTTCTTAATAAACGATGTTGCGGTCTGATTCAATTAAGATTTTTTTTTTAAATAAAATTTTGCATCGTTTTGTGGTTATATTAGGGCGCATATCCAAATTTTTTTTTCCTCGCATGAGGTCGCATTGGCACACACCCAAAACCCCCGGCCCTGGTCAAGACACATGTCCCAACACAAAAAGACCCAATGACACATGTGTCACTGTAGTGATCTTCTGTGTTCTCACACAAAGGACCTAATGACACATGAATGTCACTGTACTGATTCCTTGTGTCTAGACACATGATCCTAGCCAAAGGTCGGTTATATTATGGCGCATGTCCAAATATAAAAGACTTTCTTTTTTTTTTTCTCTCGCATGAGGTCGCATATTTTTTCCTCGCATGAGGTCGCATTTAACTCGCATGAGTCGCATTGGAACACGCCCAACATAAACGCATGTCCCAACACAAAAAGACCCAATGACAAACAAGTGTCACTGTAATGATCCTTTGTGTGTTCACACAAAAGATCTAATAACACATAAGTGCCACTGTACTGATCTTTTGTGCCGGGCACATGGTTGTATTAGGTCGCATGTCCAAATATAAAAGACTTTTTTTTTTCCTCGCAAGAGGTCGCATTTTTTTTTCCTCGCATGAGGTCGCATTAACTCGCATGAGTCGTGTTGGCACACGCCCAACATAAACGCATGTCCCAACACAAAAAGACCCAATGACAAACAAGTGTCACCAATGATCCTCTGTGTTTTCACACAAAAGATCTAATGACACATAAGTGTCACTATACTGATCTTTTGTGCCGGGCACATGGTTATATTAGGGCGCATGTCCAAATATAAATTTTTTTGGGGGGATTTTTTCCTCGCATGAGGTCGCATTTAACTCGCATGAGTCGCATTGGAACACGCCCAACATAAACGCATGTCCCAACACAAAAAGACCCAATGACAAACAAGTGTCACCAATGATCCTCTGTGTTTTCACACAAAAGATCTAATGACACATAAGTATCACTATACTGATCTTTTGTGCCGGGCACATGGTTATATTAGGGCGCATGTCCAAATACACATTTTTTTTTCCTCGCATCAGGTCGCATTTAACTCGCATGAGACGCATTGGAACCCGCCCAACATAAACGCATGTCCCAACACAAAAAGACCCAATGACAAACAAGTGTCACCAATGATCCTCTGTGTTTTCACACAAAAGATCTAATGACACATAAGTGTCACTATACTGATCTTTTGTGCCGGGCACATGGTTATATTAGGGCGCATGTCCAAATACACATTTTTTTTTCCTCGCATCAGGTCGCATTTAACTCGCATGAGACGCATTGGCACACGCCCAACATAAACGCATGTCCCAACACAAAAAGACCCAATGACAAACAAGTGTCACCAATGATCCTCTGTGTTTTCACACAAAAGATCTAATGACACATAAGTGTCACTATACTGATCTTTTGTGCCGGGCACATGGTTATATTAGGGCGCATGTCCAAATTTTTTTTTTTCCTCGCATGAGGTCGCATTTTTTTTCCTCGCATGAGGTCGCATTAACTCGCATGAGTCGCATTGGCACACGCCCAACATAAACGCATGTCCCAACACAAAAAGACCCAATGACAAACAAGTGTCACCAATGATCCTCTGTGTTTTCACACAAAAGATCTAATGACACATAAGTGTCACTATACTGATCTTTTGTGCCGGGCACATGGTTATATTAGGGCGCATGTCCAAATATACATTTTTTTTTTAAATTTTTTCCTCGCATGAGGTCGCATTTAACTCGCATGAGTCGCATTGGAACACGCCCAACATAAACGCATGTCCCAACACAAAAAGACCCAATGACAAACAAGTGTCACCAATGATCATCTGTGTTTTCACACAAAAGATCTAATGTCACATAAGTGTCACTATACTGATCTTCTGTGCCGGGCACATGGTTATATTAGGGCGCATGTCAAAATATAAAAGTTTTTTTCCCTCGCATGGGGTCGCATATTTTTTTCCTCGCATGAGGTCGCATTAACTCGCATGAGTCGCATTGGAACACGCCCAACATAAACGCATGTCCCAACACAAAAAGACCCAATGACAAACAAGTGCCACCAATGATCCTTGTCACATAGGTTTTATGGTCATTAAATTGCCTATATCTTCTTCTTTTTCTGTCACCCGTATCCTCTATTTTTATTATCACTCTTTACCTTTTTTTCCTGAGTTTTTCGCATTCGTTCGTTTGCGACTATATACATTACTATTTTCCCATTCTAACGTTTACCTATTTCTTTTCTCAAAACTGAGAACGCAGTTATGACGTAACGTGTCAGTCTCTACAGAGACGGGAAAGTGGTAAATGCATTTCTATTTGCATTAGATGTCAGGACACGAAACTGTGACTTTCGCTTATCTCAGACATACGAGCAGACTATGTCTGCACTTTCAGCTGACAGGCGCAGCTTCTTCGGCTGAGCGCTCAGGAAAAGCGCGATAACTGACACCTCTACGGTGCAGTTCGAGACATTTGTCTGGAAATTTCACCTGACACGACACTCATTGTGGGCCATGGTCAGCGTGAGGTGCGAAAACTGCCCCTGCATTGCAGACAAGTTGTCTACATTTGCATCTGACACTTAGCGCTACGGCCGTTTCTTAGACGGAGGTGTCAGAGACGTAAAGTGGCAGTTTACGACAGCCTCTTCTAGTTACGTAAGTGATATAGACGGAAAGGGGGGATTATTTCGTATTGCGAAATAAAAGTTTACCTCTTGGTCTGGTAATAGATATAACCAGAATGTTTGGAACTAGATTTTCATTCTCGCTCCTAAATTCGCAGTAGACAGGACGTTTCGTGCAAAGAGAATAAGCTGTATAGCGAAGTCTTAGTTTGTTCTTGGCAAAAATTTTGCCGAACTTCTAGACTACCAATAAATATAAGCATATAATTCCAAAGTTGTGCGATCGCCTGTAAATTCTGTGTGGAGGTAAACTATTATACATATTATCTAGTATTTCGTGAAGTGTTTAAAGTGTTAAATCGCTTATTTTATTTCACTAGTTAGATTTGGTGCAGAGCGCTTAATACATAAGTCTGTATTATTTTCTAGTGACGTGTTTCAGTGGAAAGCAGAATAAATTATAATTTCTAGCTTAAACAACAATGTAGCTATAATGAATTTAATTTTACTGCTAAATAATCAGACGAGAACATATTTTTCTAAACTAACTTATAAATGCTAGAAGCCTCATGAGTGTTGACGGAATACGCACGTGTTCCTAATTCATGAGGATTGATGATTTTTTTAAAATATAACTTATTCCACGGGAAAGGTTAAACTATAAGACAAGCTATACGCTTGCAGTTTAAAAATGTAAGTTATATTGAGTACATAATATGTAAAATATTTCATATGTATTTTTCTTTATTCAGTGAATACTGTGGTACCCAAACTTTGCCAGCGTTCTAGTACGTGAACATTATCTGTGAAGAACTTAAGCACTTTCATTACATGAACTGTAACAGTTAAATGAAGTAAAAGGCCTATCGCGCCAGAATTAATTCTTCCACAATAACACTTAAGTACAGATCAGCCGCTGTGGCAAGCAAAATATCAGTAACATCCGACAGAGTTTTTGACTAGTAGTGTGGTGACCAAATATAGTCATATACTGAGATACGGCACCCGACCTGACATTCCTCATTTTTTTAGAGACCTACGCTAGTGACACTGTGCTCCGCTAACTTTCGTGCCTGGACAAATTTTATGTGACTTAAACAGACATCCTAAAAAAAAAGAACACCCAAGGAATCGTTCCCTGAGACAGAGAATTCAGTACGTCTTTTTGGAACTGGGGATTTCTTGGTCGAGATTGCATTTTCGGGTCTGTGTGAAGGTCCTAGAAAAAATTATGTTCCCAGAGGCAGCGATCAAAGCTGTAAGTATAAATGTGCGCACGTGGCCACGGCTGAATGAATAGAGTGAACGCAGGTCTGAGTGTTATTGTTACCGTTGTATTTTGGCACCTATTTGCTGTCATAACTTTCTTCATGCAAGTTTGTTTTGCTAACAATATTTTCCCTTAAACCTAGATTATAGTATCAGGTCTGTTCATACCTTAAACGGGGAAAACTCTTAGACTCAATCATATGTATCTGGGACTCTTTGTGCTATCATCTTTCTCCTAACGGGACCGTGGGCTAACTATCGAGGGAAGATCATCACTGTGGGTCTACCAGTTCTTGTAGCATTCCTTGATTTGTTTATGACTTTGTGTATATGCCTTTTTGAGGTAATTTTACATGTTGTGGCGTAAGTTTACAATGATAAATAAACTTAATAAATTAATCAGCATGTTGGTCAGCTCGTTCTAAATATCTATATAATCATTTGTTATAGTTTCCCACGTCTGTGTGTCTACCTGTCGTCACTTGAATGTGCGTGCATGTGAGTGGATATAGATATATTTAATGTATATGTGTTAGACTGTCTGACTACTCTAGATCTGTCGTAGAAGATAGGTGAGAGAGAGAGAGAGAAGATTTCTCGCTCTCAGAGACAGCCTCTATCACAATTCCACCACCTCACTCGTAGAAATCTATTTTTGTATTTCTATCTCACACTGTGACTATCACTCATTCCATTCTATTCAGAAGGGACCAACCCAAGTCTTAATTCTCCTATCAAAATCTACGACAATCCTCTGTGTTTTCACACAAAAGATCTAATGACACATAGGTGCCACTATACTGATCTTTTGTGCTGGGCACATGGTTATATTAGGGCGCATGTCCAAATATATATATATTTTTTTTCCTCGCATGAGGTGGCATTTTTTTTCCCTCGCATGAGGTCGCATTAACTCGCATGAGTCGCATTGGCACACGCCCAACATAAACGCATGTCCCAACACAAAAAGACCCAATGACAAACAAGTGTCACCAATGATCCTCTGTGTTTTCACACAAAAGATCTAATGACACATAAGTGTCACTATACTGATCTTTTGTGCCGGGCACATGGTTATATTAGGGCGCATGTCCAAATATAATTTTTTTTTCCTCGCATGAGGTCGCATAATTTTCCTCGCATGAGGTCGCATTTAACTTGCATGAGTCGCATTGGAACACGCCGAACATAAACGCATGTCCCAACACAAAAAGACCCAATGACAAACAAGTGTCACCAATGATCCTCTGTGTTTTCACACAAAAGATCTAATGACACATAAGTGTCACTATACTGATCTTCTGTGCCGGGCACATGGTTATCTTAGGGCGCATGTCCAAACATATATTTTTTTTTTTTTTAAAGTGAACTTTATTTTCATTTATTTGCAATTTTACAAAAACCGTGTACATGTTACAAAAATTGAAAACATTGAAAGTACATTTTTAAAAATTCCATATGAACTCTCGTGCGTACTCTCACTTCCATCTGCACACTTAAACAGTAAATATAGGCCTAAATAATTAAACATTTCATTTTACAAAACGATGTGCATTTTACAAAACAAGGAATGTGATAAGGGTCATTTAACAAACCCATGAAAATTTTACAGTGGAAAAAAAAACATAACAGGTGCCTTATAAATTACAGATTAAAAAACCTTCGTGCGTATTCAAACTTTCATTTGCACTTAGATAGTCAATATTTGTCGTGAAATTCTACATCCACATATATAAATTAAAACGTAAATGTAAAGCCTAACACATAAATTCAATAAAAGGAAAGAAGAATGGTAAAGAACAGTGCTGTCACAATGACTGTACGCGAAATCCCCTTTGTGTTCTCCTGCGTCTGCAAATTGTAACGTTTCACGTTGATAGTAAAGCCTTCTGCAGTATACACGCGTTTCCCAAACACACTAAAAAGTGTACTCCATTTCTAAGAAAAACCTTGAAATACGCAAGTTGACCTAGAATTAAAATTCCATTCATGTTTTTTTCTACACTATGTTACCAAAAACAAAAGACAGATGGACTAAAAATAGAGAGAAGGGAGGGGCAGAAAGCAGGCACAGGCAATACTAACACGAGTCGCGCGATACACAATTGCTGCCATCACGCGTGTAAGGCCACAAGCACTAGCTTTTTTTCAAATCGACAGTGATAAAAACACTACCCATCCGAGAGTTAAGTTTTAAAAACATGAAAAATTCTTATTGGGAAATATGACATTATACTGGTTTACGTTTGAAAACATGACAGTACCCAGACACCCTAAAGTTTGGAAGTGAGGAAGTGGTAACAACACGACTATCCTAGAAGAAAATGCATATTAGCTCTATTAAATATATATATTTTGGTTCCTTAGGACTTGCTGACAAATAATATGTTAAACGTTACGCAAATAGTCTAGGAATTACCAAATTATAGCCAAAATAAAATAGTGAGGGTGTCAGACAACACCAAAATCAGAATCGCCCAGTGGCAGAATTTTAGGCCACCATTGTACGGGAAATGAGTCTCCATGTTAACTCCTATTTGATTGGAGCGCAACAAATGTAAGGCTAAACACGATTAGTCGGACTATAAATACTATCTTGTGTTGTCAGGGGAAACGTGAGAAGGGGTACTTTTTTGAAAAGATGTGTAGACATGGCCTGATTGGGTAGAGCTGCGAATATACTCAATTCAGAGCGTCTGTTCAGGGCCACATCTTGTAATAAACCTACTAAGAAACAGTGCGTTGAGCACCAGGATATATTTTTTTCCAAATAAAAGCCTGGGACATCGGCAGATCGGAGTTGTGCTATATTCATTGCCATTCAACGTCACTGTGTATTATTTCCATGAATTGTGGTAGGTTTGAAATATTTGACATCTTTTTAAATGAAAATTGAATGTAAATTGATACTTATGTCTGTATATATGTGTGGTTCAGTAGCGAACATGAGGTAAAACCTATAGTGCTCCAGCCTGAACAGAAGGTGTCGGAGGAAAGTAAAACTACATGGAATTGCCAAGCAGTACACTGACACCTAGATTATTGACTAGAAAGAAATAATGCTGGAATTGCAGAGGCGTAGTAACCATTAAGGAGGAATATACTGGTGTAAAGTATTTCAGATGAAGCTGACAGTTGGCATAACGCTCTGAACTCAGGTTTGTTTTGTATTGTGCTCAGTGTAGAAATAGAGTATAAATTGGTTCTGAAGTAGGAGGTACAACCTTCTTGTTTCAGGGACCGTGGTCTTAAAGTTATTGAGCAGCACCTGGTCAGAGCTTTGCTGAATCCAGAGGCGGACAGCATACTACTGGGTCCATATAGCAACCAGTGAGGTGGCTCCAGAACTCATTAAAGGAATCGAGCAGAGGAGTCTTTTCCTGCAGTCATCACGAAAGTTAAGAATTCGTGGACAGCTGAGCTCAACATTATGTACCCCCATCTTGAAATGACATTGTAAAATAAAATTAAGAGGGGAATTTAATTGTTTTAATGCCAGGAACTGAGAACATCTCTACTACTAGTTCCAACAGAAACAAACTATTAAAGTCATGATGACAAATACCAACAGAGCTTAAAAAAACAAAACAAAACCAGTATTCCTCATATTACCACTACACAACTGACACACATAGGATACTATTAGTAATATATGTCACTACAAAATTCATATTGATAAATTCTGTACATATAACTTGTAATTAAAATTGATTATGATTCCTGGTTCACTTTGTATTTGAATCAGGACACATATACATTAATGACAGCACTGAATACATGTTGATATTTGAAAATTTATCAGTGACTCATTTAAGATATTCTCATAGAGTGTTATATGTATGTGAGTGTCACAGTGTTGTCAAGTGTGGTGGAATAAATTAAATTGTTTATCTGTCTGTTGTTGTTGTGACTTACACTTCACCATATACATACCCTAGACATATAACGTAGGCATCACAATATTCCAGAATAATTCTGACTGAGGCATACATATGTGGCAGCAAGTAAGGTTGTCTGTAAAACACTACACCTATTAGATACAGATACCTTCACAGCTGATCTCAGTCAGTACACTAAGTCCCCTATAGATATTTATAACATCCCACTTTACCACAATATTCAGGGTTGTACCATTTTAAATAAAATAGGGGAGTAGAAAAGGATGAATATAGTAAACAAGAAACTTTCATGAAAGGGGGATTATTTTATCAAATTTTCGGACTGTTTTGGATTCCGAAGTAACTTCAGTGTCCAGTTGGCTGCTAGAACAAAGAAACACTTGAAAAAACTATCGTCTGTACTGGGTATTGAAAGCCCCGCCCTTGCCGCCCCCTCTGCCAGGTAGAGGGAGAGTGGCCCTTGTGTGCTGCATAACGCTTTTCTCTTGGCTTGAATCACATCAAAATTGTAATTTTGGAAAATGAAATTAAAAATTTAGTTAAATACATTGAAGATAACTTATGGTTTCCAGAACAAAGGACGGCTAGGAGATACATTAGGCGGTTCGGTTAGACAGGGAAGCTATGAAGGCCACAGTCTGCAGTGCAGAAAGCCTCTATCTTAGGCGTAGACAAGTTTCAGACACGGATGTGATAGTTTATGCACCCACCACTGAGTGGCCTCGAGAAGATAGCACACAAATAGAAAATAGGAGTGAAAGGGGTAGTATAAGAATATATATATTTATATGTTTTTTTTTCCAATTGATTTTTATTCATATAAATTTTCTGTGACATGTAAAACTTCAAAATCAAGAGAATATGTACAAATTTAAACAAAGGTGATATATTTTAAAATCACAGAAAAAAATAACATTTGAAAACCCCGCACACACACACACTCAGAAAAAAGACACAGAAAAAAGAAAAACGCTAGGTAGACGTGCGGCTGTTAGAACATAGGCGCCTAGAGTGAGACACCATTGAAAACCCCGGGTAGGGGAGCAGTCCCTTACGTCCTGCTTTTGTGGGCAGGTTCAACTAAAGCCGAGAATTAGTTACATGTTAGTTTTGAAGATTTTGATCTCTGATAAACTATGTAATATTTGTTAAATACAAAGAAACTGCTTGATAAACTGTAACTAAATTTGATATTAACAGTAATAATAACTTAAATCCTACAACAAAATAATATTTTATTTTGTTTTTGCATAAAGCATATAGTGTCTGTTTAAATAATTTAAATAGCAATGTAAATTAAAGAAATGTGACGGTGTAAATAACAACAATTAATAATAATTTTATTCTTTGGATTGTTTCCCTTGATTCATAATTTTGATTGTTTCCCTTATTTGAATACGGCCCTGAATTACGCATAGAAAGATAAAGCACACCACGTGGTGAGTCTTACTCTTACTCGTATACGGATCCACATTGTAAAGTCATTGCTTTTTTTGTTATCCTTTAAATTAAAAGTGTATTGTTAATAGTTTTAAACTATTTTTGTAAAATATGGAAAAAATATGGCAGTTGTCACAAAAACAAAACAATAGCTTTTACATTTGTATAACTTCCCTTGATTACTCATGAATTTGTATTTAATGATTATAGCCCTTGAGCTGTTTACATTTGTTACGAACAATTGTAATTACTCATAATGTCATAATTACAATACTAAATTATAAAATAACTGCAAGGCGTACCCCGGCGGTACCGAAAGAGAGTCTCTGCCAAAATTCATCAAGAAATAATAAGGCATGCGGATTTGTATTAAGAACATAGAAACATACTCTGCCTTTTATTGTATATATATATATTTATATTGTATATATATATATATATTATATTCTAAAAAAAAAAGGGTAAGAATATATATATATATATATATATATATATATATATATATATATATATATATATATATATATATATATATATATATATATATATATATATATATATATATATATATATATATATATATATATATATATATATATATATATATATATATATATATTATATATATATATATATATATATATATATATTATTGTCTTTCCTGAAATAAATAGTTCAATTTGGGATAGTTTACCTTACTGTATTTGCTGTGTTTTCCTTTTTATTTATTTTTTTGAAACATGTTGTGTTGGAAATAGCGCGCTGGTTTATTATTTTATCTTTCTTCGCTGACCCATCAATCGAATTTAATTTTTTAAATGTAGAATAGTGATCACCACTTATTAGTCCGCTAAATGAAAGGTTGGCTACTTAATATTTTTCTCGCTTACAGCTGTTCAACGATTTTCTCCTTACTCTAATGTACGTCTCAATCTATCATCGGCAGCTACCATCTCCACATCGACGGTTGCAATGGACTTCCAACGTTTTATGTTTTATGTTTTATGTTTCCCTTCCTTATGTGTTATTAATGTTTATACAATACCAGAAACCTACCCTCTGTTCTATACTACTGTCCTTAAGTCTTCTATCATTTACTGGACACAGTATCAAGGTCTTTGTCTTGTTTGGATTGACATATACTGCAGAATAGAGGAACAACAGAAGTGATTGCGTCATTAATAGGCTGAGGTGCCCATTGTAAACTTCCGGTGTTGTCTTGTGTTTCGCACTGATGACCGGTCAGTAAAGCATCCTTTTTTGGGGATGCCTAGCTGGCCGTGAGGTTAGTGTGATTCGCTTGTATAGCTAGGCGGTGTTGTCGTACGGAAGGTACGGGGTTCGAACCCCGGGTAAGCCACTCACGTCTGTTGTTTTTCTGTTGTCTAAGTGTTCTACTTCTTTATTTCTTACGAGTGCCTGAAAACATACCTTTATGTTTGTCTAATATTAATTTACTGTTTACAGGCCTCGAGTTTCCCTTCCTTATATGTCTCTTGCTTTGGTGATACACTCTGATAGGCTTTTTCCAGTCCATCTTTTAATGTCATCTTCTAACATAGCGATTTCTTCCTTCAACCTTTCTTTCCGTTATGGTCTTCAGCAAGGTGTTATATCGTTTTATATGGCCGATATATTTTATTTGCCTAACTTTGGTTCATAGATTCAAATACCTGGGAACATTAATAACAACGGATGGAAGATGCATCTCAGAAGTGAAGAGCAGAATAGCTCAGGCAAAAGCAGCATTCTATCAAATAAAAAGTATTGTATGCTAAAATTCTTAGTCAATGGAAGTAAAAAAGAGAGTTCTTTATTGTTATATAGAACCAATTCTGACCAATGGGAGTGAGTCATGGACAATTATTAAACAACTAGGGAAAGCACTAGAGGCCACAGAGATGTGGTTTTACAGAAGAATGTTAAAAATACCATGGACAGCCAAAAAGAGTAATGAGGATGTCCTGAAAGAGGCCAATGCGCAAAGGAAACTTATTTCACAAGTTAGAAAGAAGCAATCCACTTTTTTTTTCTTTTTTTTCGGCATGTTATGAGAAAAGGAAAGTTGGAATATATCGTAACAACAGGTAAGATTGAAGGAAAAAAAAAGATAGAGGAAGACAAAGTGAGCAAATACTAGACAGTTAGGACATCGTGGCATGGACAGAAGTCAATAACAGAACTGATAAATTGTACTGGAGACAAGAAGTTGTGTAGAGACATGATCTCCTAGGCCACCAGGCATGGTACTTAAAGAAGAAAAACTTGGATCTCCTTCATTCATTCTCCTTGTCATTGCTAGCTTTTCTATGACCTCTTTATTTGTTTTCTCTTTCTGCGAGATGGGCCCCATCCTTCTATATCCACATCTCAGGGGGCCCCAGTTCATTTTTCCAACTGCATGTTCATTGCCCATTTCTCTACACCATAGAGTTATGAAGAAAGTATATATACATGTATATAACACTTGATGATTCTCAGTTTTAATTTGTGAGATTCTTTTTTTTTATTTTTTTTTTTAATGTTAGTAAGTTTCTGAATGTAGCTTTGGCCATTCCAATTCTCTTCTTGGGAATATGTTCATGCAATTTACATTTTTAAATTTCTTTTTCGTCAGATTTAACGCCAGTACAACAGGTACCCATTTCTGGCATGGCCATGCAGGCTTGCAGCGTGCGGATGGCTTGTTTGGACAATTAGTAGTTCGGCAGCCGCCCAGCAGAGAGCCACATATCGGTTCCTATGACTACGATCTTATAGAACATTCTATCATTGTAAATGATTGGTGGCACAGAAACGCCGACCCAAGTTTTGCACAGCATCACCATAGCGACGGAGACAACAAACCAAGATCGGTGCTAATTAACGGTGCGCTAATTTTCTCATGTGACTTGTTTTATTGTGTTTTATATATAACTTTTTCTACTTACTTACTTACTTAGTCGTTCCTCTTCTACTGTGAGGTGTAAAGGTTTGTAAGAGAGAGCGCCATACTTTTCTATCGGCTGTCTTCATCCTGGGTTGGTTCCATTCTAGTCCTCGGTCCATCAAAGATTGTCTAATGTTGTCCTCCCAGCGGACTTTGGGTCGTCCTGGAGGTCTGGATCCCTGGCTCTTAGTTTCCCATGCTTGCCGTGGTAGCCGATCTTCTCCCATTCTGCAGATATGGCCAAACCATCTTAGTTGGGACTGTTCTACTTGCGTCTGCAGGGGTTGGGTTTTTATGCCTCGACGTATCGTCTGGTTGCGGACCATGTCTCTACATAGCTGAGTTATACATACACGCACATACATACATTTGCATTCATGCACATACGTAGTCCCACACACACGCTCTTAAGTATTCAAATGTATGCATGTGCAGTACTAATGCCCTTTCCTCTATAAAATAATGGTATATGGGGATACATTACACATTAAACCACACACGCGTATTTCCACTTGCATACTTAAACATAAAAAGGAAGGAGAATAGTACTAAATAAAATAAAATAAAAACTTCCTTCAAAACAAGTTGTTCGCTTCTTCTATTTACTCGTATTTATTTTTTTGTTCAATCTTTATTCGTATTCCGTTTGACTTTACAAAACATGTTCATTTTACATTTCAATAAGGAAGTTTCAATGAAAATACAATGAGACAATAGGCAGCTGTATTTAAAAAAAAAAAAAAGTCACTCCCTCTCGCACACTCATTTACATACTCTTTATTACACTCAGAAGTTGTACATTGCTTATTTGTGTGTGGTGATTGTATTAATTGAAAAGAGAAGAAGATAAAGGGATTAAAAACAACGCCCGAGCTAGTCCGTATTCAAATACTAAGTGTCACAGTTTTTTTTTTTTTTTTTTGTTCGGTTATTGCCTCCTTCTAGCGAGGCACGTTTCTTTCAACCTATTTGGTTAAATCAGAGCGCATTTACCATCCAAAAAAAAAAATGTTGTGGTGTGTGCAAAACTTAAAGGCCTTTGTCTGTTCTGAAAATTACTTTAGCTGATTTAAGTGCTTTGTTTTCTGTGTGAATATATGTAGAGAAAGTTGAGAATTAAAAACTCTTTGCTCGTAGAGGGCTTTATTTCTACAAATCCATACCAGATGTTTCTATTTTCTGCCAAAAGTGTTTGTAAATATATTTCAATGTGTGGAGTCATCTATGGAATGATGCTGAGCATAACTGCTTTATACATATCTACTTCTGTTGTTGTATGTTTTTGAAATGTCTGTTTCAAAGTGTTCAAAGTTTGTGTCACTGTATTGCAGTAAAAGACAATGTGTTCTTCTGTCTCCATGAAGTTTAGTCTACAAAGTTTGCATCTGAGTAAAACTGTAATTGTATGTCTTTCTCTATACATGATCGGTGTTGAGTTAAATAATAATCTGTAAGTTATTTCTCTCACTCTTGGTGATGTGTTTATGTTTTGTAAATGTGTGAACACCTGTGAATAATCTGATATCCCATATTTATAACCTCTCTTTATTCTTTGATACAGAGAAGGTCCCTGTGCTAACACTAAATAATGAAATGTCTGATTAGAGAATTTATTTTTGTTAGTGTTTTGTTTGGAGGGTTAAAAATATTACATATGTATAGTGTGACAGACGAACTCAGCTGACCCTGAATTGTTGTATGATATGGTACGACCCTTTGTAACGACCCCTTCGGATAACATCAGTGCCCTCGAATATTGTGGTAACTTTTCGTCAAACGGGATTTTTTTTCCACCTGGACTCATTAGCATTCAGCCTTTCCACGCAGATTGTCAACACGTTTGCTGGTTAATATGTGGACAGTTTATCTACCGTACATTCTGGTCATCGCATTGATTTAAGGAGAGGTTAAATCACGCCCACGGATATCTCTTGAGCAATCATATGCAGTTATTTTCATTAACTTGGCCCAGTGGGGGCGGTGCCAGAATCAAACAGAAAGTAGCGGCACACGATCAAACAGGCACTGAGGGATCTCAGGAAAGACTAGCGGCGCTATCAAAGGCAGTAGTGGTCCCTGAAACGAGCGGCGCAAGTTTCTTGCCGGTATTTCGCATCTCGGTGTTAACCACAGAACCGATCGCAGTGGACGCGAACGGAAAAGCCGACGCGGAGGCAGCGAGCGGAGATATGGAAGACCCGGGGCGGCATCTCTCTTTAGTCTGGCGGTCAGATCCCCAAAAGTCTCCTGAGATCTAAGAAGGTGTCAAATTCTAACATGTCCCCCCAATCTTGCATTCCAGTTAGATATTCAGACCACGAAGAAAGCCATTTTATCATTCGGTAGCCAGAGATTTAAGATTCACTAGCTATAGTAGAAATTCTGCTAGATTTCCAACTGAATTTGTGGCTACATTGGAGTGATTCCTTTTTCTGTGCACGGTATAATATATTTGTTAAAGTGATCAGTGGTCTAGTGCTTTCATTTTATTTCACTGGATTTTGTGTTTATTTAAATCTATTAAATTAAACTCATCCCAAAAGTTCAAGTGGTAAATTTAATGATATATCTATTATCTTCTTCTCTTCTTCCGTCCTTAGCCACCGACCCTCAAATCAGTCAGTGGCCATTACGCCTAGTGGCGTCTTAGGGCAACAGCAGATAGGTTTTCTTTGCCATTGTTTCCCATCACGCCTATTGGCGTCTTTAGGGCAACGGCAAATCAATCCATCTGCTGTTGTTTCCGTAATCGAAGTGACTGGCAAACGGGTGATCAGCCCGTTGGTATATCTATTATAATATTTCCAAAAAATAACAGATGCTTAAATGTTAAAGTAACTTTTAAAGTCGCGAAGGAATTTATAATTAATAAATTTAGTTAAGTCCTATATATATATATATATATATATATATATATATATATATATATATATATATATATATATATATATATATATATATATATATATATATATATGTGTGTGTATTTTAACCATTAGACTCGTGACGTGTTTTCTTAAATACATAATTAAATACGCGAGTGTATATAATAGTCTTAACGGTAAATTTATCGTGCGTTAGAATATTATTTGATTTTTGAGGTATGATTATGTTGTCATGGGTTTTCTATCTTTTTCTATAGAATAATCACCTTTGCCATCCCAGCAATAAAGAAATCATACAGAGTCTTCCAGACTCGGTTCTTAAACTTCCAGACATATTGATGAAACATTTTAAATTTAATCTTGTGGCGGTCCGATGCGGCCTAGCTATCATAATTACATGAAAGAAAGCCTACCCAAGAACATTTAAATAAACCATCAAATTAAATTACAATCTGTAAGATAAACTGGAAGATGAACAGTTGCCAGTAGCAATATTTTATTTACTGCTCTACTAAGAGAGAGTACCTATTTACCTGAACTGTGACTGAGCCTAGTTTTTCCTCACTGGATTTAAAACCTACCAGTCAGTTGCTATCATCACGCCTTGAAGGAATTTTACCTGCAGCAGCGAAATTAAAGAGACCACTTCATCCTCACCCCTGTATTGAACTGTGTCAGTGCCATCCCATAGACTCCTTTTTATATAATAAAACACAAGAACTTTTAGGCTTCAAGTCCGGCGATAAGTGGGAATATTTGCTATCAGCTAACCTCGCTACATCTGGGGCGGAACATCGAAGTACCAGACATTTTCATATGTCAGGAGTGTAATTGCTGTTTATATAATTCTATGGATTGTCTGATGCTGCAATCGGTAAGTGTGTGTGAGTATATGAGTGTGGGCCCTCACAAGCGTGCATGAATGACAGGAGATTTAATTTTTGCAAACCATTTTTTAACTTGCCTACCGGGTAATACATTTTCTGTATACCCTGCATTGTTCCTTTAAGTGGGATATTTAATTAACTCCGTTTTCCCCCCCCCCCCCCCCCCTCCTTTCATTTTCGTAGTAAAGGGAAGAACAATTGGGAATAACAGGATTTTTGTCTACCACCCATACCTAATATTGTAACACCTCTTTCAGAGTAATTAAATCCACTGTTGGATTACATTACCTATGTTCCTGATAACTATCTATCTTTGGACTGGGTTTATCTTTGTCTAATAAGCGGGAAGGGCTTAGTCGATACCAATCTTCTTCACCCCCTCCCCACCTTGTTATTTGTATTTTCTGTACTTATGATATTTTTTTCTGTAACACATGATTATTGTGGTGATTGATTTTAATGTTAATAAATAGCATAAACTTATTTAGTACTGTGTTGAAATACCCAAAGCCCAAATTTCCCCTATCTGTTTAATATAGTTTGTATTCACGTGCGTCTGTGTGTTTGAAGCACCAAATCGGTGTGAGCGCAGGTGTGTGTCTGGAAACTGGCAAATAATTGTTTTGACAAGGAGAGTTTGAAGAGAAGATTGAGAGGAACGATTTGTCGTAAATAAGTCTGTCCTTACTCTCCCCAGCACTCTGTGAAGCAACTATTTACTCTCTAACCTTTTCTATAACTGAGCTTTCACCATCATTCTCCACTCTAAACAGGACCACTATTTCTAAGACTCTTTCTCTCAAAATAAATTTACGACATATAGTAACTTAGGGATATAATAATAATAATAATAATAAATTCTTTAAGCGCCAAACACGGCGCATAAGGCAGAAACCAGTGCTCTCCAGGTTGTTCGTTGTGACGCCACTCCTCTTAGCTCTTGCACATTATTTAGGCCCAACGTTCTTCCTTCTCTTATTATTGTTCTTCTGAGTGTTTCTTTTGGTCTTCCTTTTTTCCTCTTACCCTCAGGAACCCAAGTGAGCGCCTGTGTGGTATTCTGTTGTTTTGCATTCGTAGGACATGACCGATATATGACCATCGTCTTTTCCTTATATAGTCGGAGACATAATACTGTAACATTTTTATATTTGTAGCGTTCTAATTTATTTTCAGTTATTAAGATTATATTTTTCCACATTTTTTTGTTCGTTTTATATGGTATAGACATGAAATTTACTGCGTATATTTTCATGTTATTAGTTTGCGCTAGCTTTAGAGGGAATTCTGTTGTATTTGCCCAATGTCCTATGCCCATTATTTGCGATTTTTTAATGTTCATTTTTGAGCCACTAGTTCTGCTAAATTTATCAAAGATAGCTAGGATATTTTTTATTGATGAAATGTTTCTGGGGGAAAAGACTGTCATCTGCGTATGCTATTAATTTCCTTTCACCTACAACTGGTACAAAGAAGCCTTTAATATTTGTATTTTTCCTGATACTTTCTAATAAGGGTTCTACAACTAGTACATATAGTAAATGAGACATTGCACAACCTTGTCTGACTGATCGAGCAATAGGGATTTTTTCAGATATATTATGATTTATAAGCAATTTGCTTTCCGGTGTTTTCTATATGATTTTTATCCAGGTTCTGAAATATAGGCCGAAATTATTTTCTTGTGGAGTTTTGTGTAAAAAGGAATGTGAGAACATATCGAAAGCTTTTTCCTGATCTATGGATATTATTGCTGCAGGTGTGCTTTTGTCATGCGTGTATTGAATGATATCCCGAATGAAATGTGTATGTTTGTTTACGTTTCTATTTTTAACTCCACATTGTTGATCCTGGTGAATGAGTTTGTGCATAAAAGGTTGTAATTTTAATGTTAGGGCCTTGGTAAGTATTTTGTAATCTGTATTAAGGAGAGAAATTGGTCTGTAATTTTGCATGCATTTCTTGTCTGTGTTTACTTTGTGTATTACGGTCATGTAGGACTGGTTTAAACTAGCGGGAAGTTCTTCTTTAAAAGCTTCCTGGAGTGTTTTTTAAAAGGAGTGGCCCGAGTAGGTGAAAAAATTTTGAGTAAAATTCAGTGGCGGCTTTCTTTAATAAGCTGTTGAGCTGCAGCACCCCCTGTTAAAAAAAGGACTGCATACTGTCTCTACTACATTATAATACATAATTCGGACCGACCAAAAAATACAAAAAATTGAGGTTACACCGGAAGGGTTAAATACAAAACAAAAAAATAATTATCCAACACCGTATTGTGGCAAGTGCTGCAAACGATGACAGTTCAAGTGACCTTGACCTCTTATAAGCGAATGCTTGTTATACACACAGCAAGAGGCCAGCTGCGATTGGGTTGAATTTATTTAACTAGTGCTGCAACGGAACACAGCTCAAGTGGAAATTATCTTTATCCAGCGACTGTTTACGTGCGCGTTCACCACAATACCGCAAAACGTTGGTCAATTGCATTGTTTTGAGATTAATTTAATGCTGATATTTTCTTATGTGCTGAATTATTATAGAAATGAGTGAAGTAACTGTTACATATTTACAAGAAATTGTTTTTTCGCGATTGTCGTTGGCTGAAAAATGCCGTGTAAAAACACTAGGTCGGCCTCTTCCGAATCTAAAAATTATCCAGACCTCGACTAGCAGGAACAGTACATACCAGAGAAAATTTAACAGAGAAATTTATGAACATCATGACTGGTTGTGTGGCTGTAATGTAAAGAATGTAAGAATGCATTATTTTGTTTTCCTTGTTTACTTTTCAACGGTGATACTACATGGACAAAGACAGGCGTAACGGATCTGATACATTTGCATAGCAAGCTTCAGAAACACGAAAATAGCACAGTCCCCGTTAGATACGTTGTAGCATTGGGGATCCTGGGGACAGTGGATATTTCTTCACAGTTAAGCGAGGCATACAAATTAAATATTAATAAACACAATGAAGAGGTGAAAAGAAACAGAAACATTCTTTCAAAAATAATTGACTGCATAAAGTTTTGAGGGAAATTTGAACTTCCACTGCGTGGTCTTGATGAACCTTTTTTTAAATGAATGAACAGTGCAGCACCCCCAACGACAACCCCCTGGAACCGCCACTGGTAAAATTCCACTGATAGACCGTCTGGGCCAGGGGTTTTTTTGTTTTTGTAGTGTGTTTAAGGCGGGCTGTAGGTTGTTTACTGTGAGAGGTTCGTCCAAAATGTTTTTCTCATAGTCATTCCACCGTGAGCTACAGGCTGGGGAAAATTCTTCTGTTGGTGACTGTGTAGAGTCCTGCGTGTATAATTGAGAGTAAAACTAGTGGAAGGCTTTGATTATTTCCGGGGTGGTTGTTAATGCTTTTTCTGCTTTATCAACAATTTGGGTATTTGTCTACTCTTTTGTATGTTTTGTTCTATTGTTAGAAATTGTTTACTCGGTGTCTCTTTTATTGGGTTCTTACGTGAGCCCTGTTAAATGTGTATTGGTCATAAGTGAAAAAATTTGCGGGGCATTTCTGTCTAATTTTTCGACTAGGAAAAGTGCTTTTTCTAACATCTGTTTTTGTTTTCTAATATTTTAATATTTGTTTGAATGTGAATTGCAATAGACTGTGTTACTTCTTTAAATTGTTCTTTTTAGCAAATCCCAGTATTGTGTTATGTTTTCTGTTGGTGCATTACTAGTGTAGTCTTGAATGAGTTTTCCCATTGTTGTAATATAAAATTCATTTTGTAATAAAGAATTGTTGAACTTCCAGTGAGGAGAGCTTTTTGTAAAGTTTAAATGCTCTTTTCCGTTGACCGTTAGAAGAACTGCTTTGTGATCAGAGAAATTAGTAGTATGTTTTATATTTCTTATTTTATTAATGGTGTAACTACTATGTAAATAAAATCTGTCCAACCTCGCAGAACTTCCAAAAGGCCGAGTTCTATCGGTGTATGTTGTTTTTGTTCCTTTTGGGTATTTTTTCCTGTATGCGTCTGATAATTCTAGCTCCTCTAAGGTGTTTTGCAGTATGTCTATTTGCTTATGTTCTGTCCACACTCGGTTGTTTTCTGATTATAGTGTCCCTCGTATTCTATCTAATTCATGTAATACTAAGCTAAACTCTCCTTCTTTTACGATTCTGTTACCTTTATAACGTTGGGTTACCGTGTTAGACAGTGTTTGGTAGAAGTGTAATTGTTGTGCTCTCACTGTTGGAGCGTAAATGTTTATTAAGGTGTGTGTATCTGTGTGATCGTTTGAATTTCTCATTTGTATTATTGCAATTCTGCCTTCTCTATCTTTGTTTTTATGTGTTATTTCCCATTGATCTGAGGTCTGTATGATAGCTACTCCCGTGTGTGATGTTCCTAGGCTAAAATGTGCGTTTCGTAAACCTAGTAGTGTTGTGATGTGATTCGAACGTGATTCGTCGCTAACAAGGGTTTCTTGTAAAATTTGGTTTAAATGTTTGTATTAAGGCATCAATTTTATCTGTCTTTTTTGTGAGACCTCTCACATTGAGATTCATAACGTTTAAACTGTTTGTTATTGCTGAGAAGAATTAATTTTGTTGTGCTTATTTAAACCTAATTGTATAATACAAAGGTTCGAAGGTATGAGGGCATGAAAACAAAACATTACCTTCTTGAATTCTATTCAGACACTTACATATACACCTGTGTATATATATCTAACTATGTATCTACTCATACCCATATCTACACAACGTGAGTGTGTCCTTAGGGGAATTGTGGATGTATAATGATAAATCAGAAGTAATGTTGTTAAATTTTCGCGAGTTCCATTTCTGTCTGTTCGCATCGTCCATGCAACAAACAGTGTTCTTAAGAGGGAGTTCATTATGTAAGTTTCAGAAGGTCTGGGTTTGTGTAAGTGAGTTTCCGTCGTCATCCATCATTAAGGCAGTTTCATCAAATCTTGGGTCGTAGTAACCTTCTTCTGTTGTGAAAGTCGCCCAGGAAGGGGAGGTATTTTATTTGTAAGGCGTGCATGGAGCCGAATCGCTTGAACTATTATTATTCTGTTGTTTGCTGGGGTAAATGATGCTTGTCTCCGGAATGGATTGGGGAGATAGCTTTGTTGTTCTCCTGATTTTCGCCTGTGTAGTTTTCTTTATATTTTGTTTTCTCTTGTTGATAAATACTGTGAAATTGTCCTTGATAGTGTTTTCAGAATCCGATTCTGACGACATAATGCTGTTTATGTTTTCTGAAGAGTTGCTGACAACTGGCGGGGTGGTTGTTTGGTTCGTTTGTGTCGTTGGTGCTGGTGGTAAAGATTGTAACGGTTTGTAGTTTGTCCCTTTTTTTTGGAGGGGTGGGGGGAGGGGGAGGGGGGGCATTGATTAATCCATTGATTGTCCAGTCCGCATCTCGCGCATGGTGTACGTCGACCTGGGATAGTGGCGAAGATTTTCTGGTTGTTCTTCTCCTGTCCTTGTGATTGCAATTTCATGTTTATATAGTGGGGAATGTCTCTAGTTTGATTACACAGAAAAGCCCACTTATCTGAGGCGTTTTGGAGCTGAAAGGCCTCAGCCTCTATATCGCTTGTGGTAGAGGCCACGATTGAAAGAACTGCTTCTTTTTTAATCGTTGGGGGTAGCCAGTGCAACACACCCTTTGATTTCTCTTTTTCCTGATGCTCAATTATGATCGACATTTTTGGGTTAGTCTAGTGCCCCTTGATATAGAGAGTTACGCGAACTAAAATTTGGCCGCCATTTTCGGCTGTACCCGTATTGCAGGAAAATGGACCCAATCGCGAGTTTCAGACCCAATTTGCATTTTCGTTTAGGTTAACTAATAATTTGAAATAAAATTAGATGCAAATACAGCAGCACATATTTGTACTATTCTTTGTATTTCAACTAACAAAACAAAAAGAAAAAAACTAGTTTACTTACCGGTTTGTTGAATAGAATCAGTAGCGTCAATTTTTAACACATGCTCCGTTAAATTTTATATTCCGTTGGAATTCCACTATTTAGCAACAAATATTCCGTTAGAATTGCAACACTTAGCAAAACATACTCCCTTCGAATTGAACTATTTAACTAGTTTGAAATGTGGAAACTGGTGAATGACTGTTGTAAACACTGACAGTTTTACTAGATCCAGATGATCACACCAGTATTTGTTTTCATTAAAAATGCGACAATGTAGGCCTACAGATAGTTTTAACAAAATCTAATTACATATTTTGGACCGGAGATGTTATTATTATATATTATACAAAAGCTTTGTATATATATGTACTTATTTATATAATCTTATAAATATAGAAAAGGTGTTAAGAATAGACAAACCTAGGGAAATGCATAACATAGTCAAACAATATTTAACACGAACAAAGGTTAATATTGGTGGCTGGGAATGTGGAGGTCTGATGCTGTTTTTACAATGCATATGACTTTTAACAGATGAAAGTCAATTAAATATCTGTTAAAGTCAGTTATATAACTGGAACCACCAGGCCCTTACACCCTCCATTTTAATACTATTCTTGTTTAGAGTTTCTTCTTGATTTTGTTTGTTTTTTGTTTTGTTTTTTGTTTTATTTATTTATTTAAGGTATTAGCATAATTGTGATTGTCCCTATTTACAATGATTTGACAAATGTGATGCCACTTTCTCATATCGGCAGTTGTTCATATTATTTGGAATTGAAAACAATATATATCCTAATTATAACCCATCAGATGTTGAACGGGATATTTTTCTTCATTAATTTAAAAAACAAAAATAAAAAATCTTACTCGATGCTTATTCTTGCTACTAACCCTGGTATTGTCCAGCCGAAAATGGCGTCTACGTCGTTCAGCCTCGTTTTCGATTCTGACATAGTTCGCGTAACTCTCTATATCAAGGGGCACTAGGTTAACCCTCTCAAATTTCTTTCCACGCAGATTTTGGTAATGAGTGATGTGCGCTGACGTAGTCAAAGTCGCATACCACTTCGTAAGATTGTCAAAGCGATACAGGGCTGCGATACCGCTTGGGCCGACACCTGCTGGTCCGGTCAAAATGCTTGAAATTAATGAGTACGACGCTCTGGCGGCCTGTGGGCCAGAGGTGTTAAAACTAGAGTGCCCGGTCTGTGGAGTGAGCCACCTTCCAAATCCTTATCCATGTTCAAAATGATGTCTTGGACTTCCATTGTTGAGAAATTTTATTTATTTAGTAGAAAATCTACTTATTTGGAGAAAAAAAAACACACACAGAATAATAATCCACACGAAATTCAAAATAGTCCTTCAAAATAGTAACGATTGAAAATAATGTTAAAGACATTAGGATTATTTCCAGTTGGAAAAAAAATCTTTTTTTTTTTAAAATAATGTTACCCATCCCACACACATCTAAACGATTTTCAGGGCAAATTTAGAGAATGTAACGTATTCTTAGAGCCGTATCGTGAACAACTCTACATAGCTGAGTTATACATACACGCACATACATACATTTGCATTCATGCATATACGTAGCCCCACACACACGCTCTTATGTATTCAAATGTATGCATGTACAGTACTAATGGCCTTTTCTCTATAAAATAATGTTATAAGGGGGTACATTATACATTAAACCACACATGCATAGTTTTACTTGCATACTTAAACATAAAAAGGAAGAAGAATAGTACTAAATAAAATAAAGTAATAATTTCCCTCAAAAAAAGTTGTGCGCTTTTTCTAACAACAAAACCATTTTTGCAGAATAAAATATAAAGCATGAACGCAATTCCTGTGGCACATTTAAAAATTAAACATTGTTCAGGAATCCTGGTGTAGAAAATTTGCATAATAGAAAGCAACGCACTGTAAATTTAGGTAAAAGCTCTACACAGCTGAGTATTATTCAAACTTTCCTGTCAGGAATCGTGATATAAAAAACTTACATAACAGAAATCAACGCACTTCTTCTAAATTTAACGAAAAGGGATACAAATTATGACTTTTATAGTTTGTAAGTTATGTCCCTTGTCCCTTGAGATAAGAATGAATTAAGTCCCTTGACATAAGAATGAATGGATTGAGAAAAATTCACTGCACAGCCTCCTGACGTCGTACCATGGCAATACATATAGCTTAAAACCTTCCCAGAGAAATGTTCAATACGCTGGAGAAAACCGCATCAAAATCCGTTCAGCCGGTCTTGAGTTATGGGGCAACAGACAAAAACAACATTTTCGATTTCATATGTATATATAGAGATAGATATATGCATATATGCAGTTTAGTGTAACCAACATTGTAAAGATACCGGTAAAGCATATATGATACTGCCGTAGGGGAGTGAAGTGTTTGAGGCTCCTCCTTACTACATGTAGGTCCAGCTTTACAAAGTGGGAGTGATCACTTCTCTTCATCTCTGCCCTTGACTTCACTAACTCAAGGGAAGAGTCAGGTACCCTTTTACAGCTGGATAAACAATTTGGGTAGTCTAATCTAGGTAATGCTTCTACACTGTGACAAAGAAAATGCGTACAGAAATGGCTCAGACTGACAGGAAATGGTCTGGATGGATCACTCGAAGTCCAGTTTTAAATCCAACATTTATCTAGTAGACTGCCTGCTGGAGGATCCCGCAGGGGATAATTGACAGACGAGAGGAGTTGGGAAGTGGCTTTGTACAGGATGAGACTATTTCTTCGGACAAACCAGAATCAGCGCACAGGATTAAAGCCCTGCATATTTCGAGATTCCCAACCCCCTGATATCGGAGACTGCATGGTATGCTGCCCCTAGCTCTTTCTCCCTTAATTGTTAACGATTTTCCCTTAATTGTACGAATGATTATCAGGATACGGGATGATAGACAAAGGCCAGCATGTCACACGGGCCTGAGTGCCAAATACTCAACCCTTTTAAATAAGATTCGTTTGATCGTTCCCTGCAAGCTTAAAACCAGAAGCGAAGATTCTTGTAGGGATATCCGGGAAAGAAGTTGAAACTCGTGACTCCAACTCAACATGTTGGGGAATGGAAGAAAAGCCACGTGACAACTCTAGATCTACACTGCAGATAACTCCAAGGAAACCAACAAGTGTTCTTGTTCATTTAGTTAGTGTTAGGCTTTTTTGCTGATGGCCCCCCCCCCCCCCCGTTTCACCTAATATGCAATAAGTTTAACTCTTTTTTTTTTCAAACCATTAGCATGGTGATCGTGTATACTAGTATTATTAATAAACTGGTATGTTCGTTAGTTAGCATTGTTTACCTCTTTCATTAGTAATTTTTTTAAAAATTAATGTTTATCAGTACAGTCATGCGCCGCATAACGTCCGTTCGGACAACGTCCGACCGCATATACGTCCGTGGTCCCATAAGGTTATAATAGAGTTCAGAAATCCCGATCGGAGAACAGGACGAAGCGGACGTAACCGGACGTAGCGAAAGCAACAGCTTCCCGCACGCAACACGTGTATCTCATGTCTCTTGTATACAGTACAAAGCGATTGCGATGCCATGCGTATAATGGTACAGTACATATATACCCTATAATACAGTACAAATGTCTTGATAGTCACAATAAACGCCTATGTTACTGGCCTATGTTTGTACTGTACTGTACTTACTATCGTTATTTTAATGTGAACTTTCGAAAACACATTACCATGAAGTGCATCATGGCTCCCAATCGCAACAAAACCAGTTCTAGTGATAGCAGCAGCAAGAGACAAAGGAAAAGTATCGATTTGGAAGTGAAACAAAAGGTAATTAAACATCACGAAGGTGGAAAACCAGTGAATGTTATAGCTCGTGATTTGGGCATGTCGCACTCGACAGTCACGACGATCCTTAAGAACAAAGAAAAAATTCTCCAAGCTGTTAAAAGATTTTTCTACTTAACCCATACATATACTGTACAGTATTACCTTGCCAGATACAGTACATTAGCTGAAATACAGTACTGTATGTGTACAGTATCTTGGCTATTTAGTCAATACCGGTATACTTCAGTATCCCATATTTCTAAGTATAAAGTATGGTGTTCGCACAACGTCCAAATCGCATAACGTCCTATTTCACAGAACGTATCGTGGACGTTAAGCGGCGCATGACTGTATTATTATTAAGGTAAACACAATAGTTCAAGCACCGTTATGATTTTGCCGAGGTGCATTTTGTCTTTTAAGCAATTTTTGTTGTTACTGTCTTATTAGAACGTTATGAACGCGATTGCAAAGTACTAAAATTTTCTTTTTGTACACAAATCTAAGCATTTTTAAATTTTTTTTAACTTATGCACAAGCCCCCCAAGAGATCCGGGCCCCTAGGCTTCATCCTAATTAGCCTAAAGGGTAGCAGTGTCGGAATGTATATTGTTTTTATGACACGTTATTGAAGTTTCTTCCTCGCTCTCATAAGGATCCTTGGATGTTTGAAAAAGGAAATTTTGAGAAAAGAAGCAATGCTGATAGACAACTTCAATGTAATTATCTACAATTTTTTTTTATTTGTATATTTGTCATTGTTTTAGGTAAAGGTATGGATGTGTTCGTCTACAATGCCAGCACAGGACAAAACAGCACCACTCCGCGTGAAACGTTTACAGTCAAGCAAGGGCACCGCTATCGCTTCAGGGTGGCCAGCAATGGGATCCAGAACTGCCCGTTCAGAATTTCAGTAGACAGTCACTTAATTCAGATCATCGCTTCAGATGGGGCACCTGTAGAGCTGATGGAAGTAGAGTCCTTTAATATATTTGCTGGCGAGAGGTGAAAAATTAATAATTCAATGTATTCTTTTAATGTGGTTTGTCTTTGTGCCCTTAAAATAAAATAGACATTTTTGAAACAAGACAATCGATTCTAATACACGGTTACACTAAAACAACAGGTGAAAGATTCGTCTCAGAAGTCAAGATTACAATAGCTATAGCAAAGCAGTATTCCAAAACAAAAAGTAATTCATGCAAAAGAGCTTTGTGGAAATAAGAAAGACAGTATTGCCTTCAGAAAGCCACTTATGGATAATTGGTTTTACAACAACAACAAAAAAACTTTGAAGCAACAGAGATTGGTTTTACATTAGGGTGTTATGGATATCATGGACATCGCACACAAAAACGCAATGAGGATGTCTTGAGGGGGGGGGGGGGGGGGTCCAATGCACAAGGGAAGCTTATTATTCATATTTGAAGGAAACAATCTACTTTTTTTCTGCATTTTATATGAGGAGGTTTCCTGGAATATGTTGTGACCACACAAAGGAGCTAGATGATGGCAAAAAAGAAAAGACACAGAACAGTTTAACATCATGGCATGGAAATAAGTCAACAACAGCATTGATAAACAGCGCTATGGACAGGAAGTTGTGGAGAGACGTGATTACCTACGCCAGTGTGGCAATGGTACTTGAAAAAAGAAGGTTTCAATAACAGTGATTGTAATAGTAGGCATAATGGTGTAGAAATAATAACACAGCCTTAGCTCTGTGTGGTTCCAGTGGATCTCTGATGTGACAAAGAAAGAAGGCTTGTCGTACAAGGTGACTAATATGAGAATATGCATGAGGCCTGCAACCCCATTGTGTAAAACACATTGCTACAGAGCTCCTGCTGCAATAGCATAAAAATGTATGGTGCAGGCTTCCTGACCGAAGACCAGCTACAGTAGTGGCTCCAAGTTCCATAAGGAATGCAAAGGAAATGATGATGATGATTATGGTTGTGGTGGTGATGATGCTAATGATGTTGACAATGGTTATGATTAATGATGATAATGATGGTGGTAGTGAGGGTTATTGTTGTGATAGTGATGATGATAATGATGGTGATAGTGAGGGTTATTGTTGTGATAGTGATGATGATAATGATGGTGGTAGTGAGGGTTATTGTTGTGATAGTGATGATGATAATGATGGTGGTAGTGAGGGTTATTGTTGTGATAGTGATGATGATATTATAACGATAAATGACGGTGATGGTGGTTGTGGTGATGATGATGATGATGCTAATGATGTTGATGATGATTATGATTGATGATGATGATGATTGATAATGATGGTGGTGATGGTTGTGATAGGGATAGTGATGATGATAAATATAACGATAAGTGATGGTGGTTGTGGTGGTAATGAGGATGTTGATGATGGTTGATAATGATGATGATGATGGTTATGGTGGTGATAGTATAGTGATAATGATAACGATAAATGATGGTGATGGTGGTAATGATCATGCTAATGTTGTTGATGATGATTGATAATGATGATGGTGGTGATGGTTATAAAGATGAGTGAAGGTTGTTGTGGTGGTAATGATGATGTTAATGATGTTGATGTTGAGTATGATTGATGATGATTGATAATGATGGTTATGGTGGTGATAGTGATAGTGATGATTATAACGATGAGTGATAGTGGTTGTGATGATAATGATGATGTTAATGATGTCGATGATGATTATGATTGATGATGATGACTGATAATGATGGTGGTGGTGATGGTTATGGTTGTGATAGTGATGATGATGATGATAAATGATGGTGATGGTGATGGTGGGGATGATGATGGCAATGAGAAGTAAACTTTAAGACTTTTTCTGCTGCTTCTTTTATTATCTGATTCCTTTCCTTTATAACCTTCTGGTTGATGAGACAATAGTGAGAAAATATATGGACCTAACAAATTTTCTTATTTTGTCTAATGATTATGCCAGGGGTTGGCCAGACTGGGTCTATAGAGAAGAATGCTACCCTTTAATTTCTGATTCCCTTGTTTACTGTCAGCCCCATCATGAGTAGCAACCAAAACCAATGTAAATCTGATTAGAAACACAAAGCTAAGAGGCATTAATGGAAACGTTTAAATGTGCTGTTCAATATTAATGTACCATGAATGGCAACCTAAAGGGTATCTGTTAAGGGCTAAGAAAAATTAGGTCACATTTTTTTTTAAGCAAGAAATCTTAAGCCAAATTATTGGAATCGTAAAAAATCACCAGTGGAGAACTGATAGCAAGAACTAGACGACTGCCAGTGGAACAAGAGATAAGAAGAAAGCATAGCAATGGATATGACACAGATCGAGTACGCCTGCTGATAGTAGTACAAGGTAGTCCTTATTCTGGAATACTCAGGATAACAGAGGTAGAGAGAAACGAACAAACACACGGAGAAGAGAACTGGAGACAAATGAAAGGGATGAGGAAAACATTAAAAGCCCTAGAACTGATGGCACAGGACACAAGGACGTGGCATGAATTGGTTGAAGGTCTGTGCTCATTGTGGAGATAAATGATGATGATGATAAGATGATGATGTTGATGATGATAAGATAATGATGATGTTGTTGATGATGATGATGTTAATGATGATGATGTGCATGATGATGTTGATGATGATTATGATGATGTTGATGACGATGAAGGAACCTTAAGGTCTGAAAACTATTTGGGAATTGTAATAGAGTTGTGTGACCTACTTATAATCAGCCGCTAATTGATTTATCATTGGTTCCGCAGATTTGACTTTGTCTTGACAGCCAATCAGAGCATTGACAACTATTTAATCAGAGTCCAAGGAGAACTAGACTGTGGAATTAAATTTAAGAATGCTCAACAGACTGCAATATTGCATTATGAGGGGGCAGAGGAGGGAATGGAGAAAAATCACACTTTCTTTTCTCCTGCTCCTTCCTTGTCTGGGCTGGTAGGTAAACATAGTAGATATTTCTTACAAATTGGTGCATAGGGAATATCCTATTTCTAAGAACTGGAAGTGCCACCTGGTGATAACATATCAAAGGTTGTCATGCGTACCGTAATGTTTGGTTCTGCACCATGTATGGCAGTAGTAGTCTGCTCAAATCAAAACTGATTATGGGAATGAGCACCATTGAGGTGACAGCCCTCAGGCACAATTTTGTTTATATATGCCTGGTGCTCCTTTCGACATCTTTTTTTTTTTCTTTTCTGCTTGTATGAGCTTTATTTTGCTCAATCTGAGGTAGCGTCGAAGGGGTCATCTCCCCTTGTCCTCCCATGTCCAGAGCCTTCATATCTCTCTTGCACACATCTTTGAACCTCAGCTGCAATCGCCAGGCTGTTCTCTTGCCATCTGCCAGTTGTCTGTAGAAAATATCTTTGGTGGATGTGACCATCTTCCATTTTGGGGACATAGCCTAGCCCACATAATATGTGCTGTATACATGCGCGGAAGTTCAGTGCTTGACATCACCTTGATATTTGTCACTTTATCCTTCCATAAAATACAAAAAATATTGCACTAACACTGTAGATAGCAGGTGTTTTTTCTTGCTTAGCATAGGTTGTCCATGTCTCGCTGCCATATAGATGCGTTCTGCTAATGCAGGCATCATATATCATGTATGTTATTGCACCATATTTGTGGGAATAAAATTGAATACTGTTTTAACATTATACAGTACACATAAATCCACACATTTCACATTTTGAATGCATACTTAAACATTTATCAAATGTCACGTGCTTGTTGTGGTTGACTTGAATGTGGCCCACACTCCCAGCACACGTTTGCAGCATGGTGTATAAATGAATAAATCATGAAATCCAAGAGAACCTATTGGCTAATTAGTGGGCTATGGGCTGTAATTCAGTAAAGTATGAGAAAAAACATTTATTTCCCTTTAATAGTTGTTTCTAGTTTGTGTTGATCGGCCAGAGGTAACCGTGTTTGTTGTTGATGTACTTTGATGTTACCACTTGTTTCGGTGAATTAAATTGCGGTGTTGCTTGTATTCAACTCGTTATTTGATGATGCGAGAACTGACTGATTGGTTGATGAAAGCTTTTACCGATTATTAAGTATATTTTATGAGTGCTTTCTCATCCTTGTGTTGTTTGCCTTTAATTCCCCTAAAGAGCAGGGTTCATAAGCTGTGGTCCATGGAAGGGGATGGAGAATTCCTTATGGGGGGTCCGTGTACATAACTTAAAATCGAAAATTTTTATATCACGCTTTTATGTACATTTTTTTCCAAGAAGGTGTCCATAGGTTTCATTGGACAATCCAAGGGGCCCATAGCCTTCATCAGAAAATAACAGGTGTCCACCGTACAAAACAGGTTACTAAATCCTGCTATAGAGCATATGCTGATTCTCCCTTAGTCACCTTTTTATGATGCCTTTTAAGGCACAGTGATTCAATTCTTTACTTCCCTTACCTCTCCCAGTATCCATATCAGACATTATTATTTGTGTTGTTGTTGCAAGGATCACATTACTTTATCTATTAAGTATATAGTGTCATTGGCGGACAACTGTGGAGGCCGAGATGCAAAGAATGATCTAGAGCAGGGGCACTGCATGAAGGATGACTGCCGACCAAGCAAAGTGGGTGCTGTTTGTTGCTGCCCTACAAAACACCGCCAGGCGTGATGGCAACTGACTGTTTTGACAGTTGGCGGCTAAGAATCAAAGACGAAGAAGATATACGGTAGTGTCATAAATGATATTTAAAGAATCTTTTTTACCCCAGGTTTTGAATCCTGTAATCTCTGTATCTTCGGAAACTGAAATACCTGTCTCAAGTTTGAGATCACTGACAGCTGATGATGATGCGGTGACAAGAACACCTGACAGAAAGATTGTCCTGGCCATGGACTTTGTTGTGATTGACAACCCAAGGTTCCATAACAAACTGTATTATTCAACTCGTGATGTATGAAAAACTAGTTCCATTTAGTGTTGTTAGTTTTTTCTCGTTTTTGCTGTAATAGACTACTGTTTGTTTGTTTGTTTTTATCATTTACGTTAGTTCTGTTATTCATCATCATCATTACCCTTCAACACTCCAAGTACCATAGGCCTTCAACAAACACATAGGGAGCCGCGCTAGCGTAGTGGTTACAACACCGCTCTGGCGACCGGGTGATTCAGGATCAAACCCGGGCGACGGCATTTGAGGATTTTTCGTCGACCGGGATTTGGACTGGATTAACTCGAGACCTGGCGAGGACATTTGAAGCAGTGTCGTCGACCAGGGATTGGCGGCTCCTGAGCCGACCCAGCTCTAATGGGTACCTCCGAAATCGGAGAGTATCTGCCTGAATGGCGGGGGACACCTGTCTCTGTACAAGATAAAAAGGGATACTCACGTAAAAGCAATGTCAGGTTAGACATTAAAATAATAACCTGAGATTTCGTCTCGAGTATTAGCGGGCGTACGAAAAAAAAAAACAAACAAACAAACACATGCCAAGTCTTCCTGTCACGTGCCGTAAGCTCAAGTTCTCTCCATGTTTTTCTCATTTTCACTTCTGTCTCCAGCTCTCTTCTCCATGCGTTTCTTGGTCTACCTCTGTCTCTCTTACCCTGGGGGTTCCAGAACAAGGACTGCTTCGTAATGCTGTCAACAGGTTTTTCTCAATGTGTGTCCTATCCATCGCCAGCATCTTTTTCTTATCTCTTGTTCCACTGGCATTTGTCTGGTTCTTGTCATCTCTTGTTCCACTGGCACTTGTCTAGTTCTTGTCATCAGTTCCACATTGGTGACCTTGTCGTAACATTTCAATCCTACTGTTCCATGCAAGCACCCATTTATTAAAGTCTTTAGCTTTTTTTGTTGTTGTTTTTGTTGTTCTCCATGTTTCAGAGCCATGCAGTAGGACTGACTTGTCATTTGAGTTGAAGATTTTTGCTTTTAAATTGGTCCTGATTTCTCTTAATCTTCATATATTTGGAGCCGCGGTAGCGAAGTGGTTAGTGCACTGGCTTTCTAGCTTGATGGTTCAAGGTTCAATCCCCAGTTGAGGTGGATTTTTGTAGACCACAAACGGCTACGAGGTCGACCCAGCCTCGTGAATTGGGTACCAGAGCAACTCTGGGAAGGTTAAGGCGGCCGGGGTGATACTGACAACATTCATTGCATGAACCATATTTTCAATATGCCTCAGTGAGCGTGTAACAAGATCCCTTACTCCCCCCCCCCCCCCTTCCCCCCATATATTTCCCAATGCAATGAAAACTCCTCTTGCTAGTTCTGTAACTAACTAACTTAATTAATTTTCCTTGCCATAAATGCCATTTAGCATCATGGGAAGAAAAAGTGTCTCATTTTGAGCATCTGATTGGCTTTAGTGGATAGGATGCTTGCTTCCCATGGCAAAGTTACCTGGTTCCGGGATCAAAACCTGGTAGCATCACGCTCCAGTCTACCCAGATGTAAACTGGTACCTGACTCTGCTCTAGAGTTAGGGAAGATAAAGGCAGCGAGGAAGGGAACTGGTCACCCCACAATCAAAAGATTGGACCTAGTATAGTGAAGTCTCTAACACTTTATTTCCCTCTGACATTATCTAGGGGATTACCTTTTTACCTCTATAAATGTTGATGCATGGTGTTCATTCATTATCCTTAAGCTTCCTTAGGAGCATAGACCTTCAACAAGTGTATGCAAGTCCTCCTGTCATGTGCCATCAGTTCAAGGTCTTTCCACATAATACTCATCATTTTCATTTCTGTCTCCTGTTCTCTTCTCCATGTGTTTTTCTGTCTACTTCTACTTATTTTACATGAGAATTCCAGAACAAGGACTGCCTTGTAAAGCTATCAACAGGCTTCCTCAGTGTTTGTGTTATCCATCTCCGGTGTCTTCTTCTCATGCATGGTTGTTGTTCCCATCAAGTTCCTGATCTCTTGTGTTTTTCTTGTCTCTTAATGGTGACTTTTGTGGTATTTCTCACACATGTCATTACGCACGTTGTGATCTTTCTCTCATCAACTTTTGGTAGCAACCAAGACAAATACTGATAACAACAAGCTAGTATGGATAAGCTATTTATCAGCTTATATTTTGTCTTTGCGGAGATATATAAGTGCTTGGCCATTTTTGTGGAGCCAGTTTGTAAGCCATTGCATTAACTTGTTGACATCTTATTTCATTACTCTGTCCATTCTAACTGCCTCAGTGAACATCTTCAAAAGATTAGAACTCTTGGACTTGTTGATAGTCTTATTCCAGTTTTAGTTTTTTTTTTCGTTCTTTGTCTAAAAGATACAAAGTTTTCAAACTACCTCAGTTACTCAGTAACTTACTGTGTCAGTTTTGTATATTATAAAATAGTATTTGAGTTGTAACAGGCCTATGCACCAATAAAATAATACATATATTATTTTAAAAGACTAATACAAATTTGTAGTGTGGCAATAGTTCATCTGTCAAATATGACGTCTTTGTGCATTATGTGACAACCTTTGAACTGTCACAACTTGACGTGCTGTGTAGCAGCTGTGAAATATATATTTGTGCATATTGTGACAACCTTTGAACTGTCACAACTTCATGTGCTGTGTAGCAGCTGTGAAATATGACTCTTTGTGCATTATGTGACAACCTTTGAACTATCACAACTTGACGTGCTGTGTAGCAGGTGTGAAATATGACATCTTTGTGCATTATGTGACAACCTTTGAACTGTTACAACTTGACGTGCTGTGTAGCAGCTGTGAAATATATATTTGTGCATTTTTTGACAACCTTTGAACTGTTACAACTTGACGCGCTGTGTAGAAGGTGTAAAATATGATGGCTTTGAATATTATAGGAGCCACGGTAGCGCAGTTGTTCATGCACTGGCTTCCTAGCTTGATAGTCCATGGTTCGATCCCCAGTTGAGGTGGGATTTTTAGACCGCAAATCGCTCTGGGGTCACCCAAGCCTGATGAATTGAGTACCAGAGCAACTCTGGGAAGGTTAAGGCGGCCGGCATGATGCTGACCACATAACCCCTAGTGTGCCGATGGTCAAGAAAATATGGGCCTAACACCATATTCCCAATATGCCTCAGTGGGCATGTAACAGAATCCTTTGAACATTAAGTAACATAATTTCAGATGTCAGAACTTCAGTGCTGTGTAGCAGGTGGAAAATGTGACAGCTTTGTACATTATGTGACAGCATTTTAATTGTTTTTAATCTTATAGGCTGTGCAGCACGTGTAAAATAGGACACCTGTGTACATTAAGTGACAGCATTTCAAATGTCACAACTTCATGTACTGTGTAGCTGGTATAAGATATGATAGCTTTGTACATTATCTGACAGCCTTTCAACTGTCACATTGTAATGTGCTGTGTAGCAAATGTTAAATAAGACAGCTTTGTACATTATGAAAAAAACATATGAACCTGCACCAAGGCTTTCATGTGCTTTTGTAGTGATGGTAGCTGTAGCAATTCATTTTACAAGATGAGGCTGCTAGCTCCTTGAACAGTGCCATATTACTTGCCTCTTATGGTATGCCTGAGGGGGCTGTAGTGCTAAACTTTCTTTGTCTCTCAGTGACCCCTGGACACAAACAGAGATTTCACTTCTGTAATCTGTGGCAACCTAGAACACAACTACTTTGATGAGAGAGGCAAGCATTATAACCACTCAGTGATCCCTGGACACAAACAGAGATTTCACTTCTGTAATCTGTGGCAAAAATGCATCATCAAAATACAGTGGCTTATCACTGTGTAACTTTAACAACCAAAATGCCTTTTATTAAGCTGTTCGTTGTTTAATTATGGGAAAACATGGGTTAGGAACAATGGACAAAAATGGGGAGCTATTCATAAACTTATGTGTTTCAAAACAACTGGAAGCAGTCCTTATTCTGGAATCTTCAGGGTAAGTAGATGGAGACCAAGAAACACCTGGAGAAGAGAACTGAAGACACACATGAAGGGGATGAAGAACACATGGACAGACCTTGAGCTGATGGCACGAGACAAGAAGAGCTGGCATATGTTTGCTGAAGGTCAATGCTTCTTGTGGAGCTGAAGGGAGATAAATGATGAACAGTTTAGTCCTGTCTTTTCTCTGATGAATTTTCTTTGTCTTCTTCTGTCCCTACTGTTTTCAGTCATTTCCATAATGTAGAATTTGTGTAATTGGGTATGCATTTAAGGACACATTTTAAAAAAATCGTATACCCCTTTCAGTTCCTTAAAGGAAACAGACAACTGCAGACACCCCAAGTGAACAGTATCTCAAATATGATGCCTCCATCGCCACCACTTTCTCAGATGCATGATGTACCAGAGGTAACATCATCAGTGGTTTGAACATGCTCATTATTTTCAAACATGTATAAGTACATTAATTCAGATCCTGATTCACTTCTTATAGAGCATAGAGTCACCACCCCACTGGTGTCCCCTTGCCTGCATCTTAGTCTCTGTGATCTTGTAGCATGGTTTCTATAGCAATTTGTTTTATATGGTAAAGCTGCCAGCCCAATCCCCAACATCATGTTAGTTGCCTGAGGGAGCAGTATTCCTAATTCCCCATGATCATCCCCTTCAGCTCCCCAAGGACCATAGATCTTCAGTAAACTTAAAACCAAGTCATCTTGTCCTGTGCCATCCACACAAGGTTTTTCCATGTCTCCTTCATGATGTCTGTCACTAGTTATCTTCCTCGTGTATTCCTGTGTGTGAGTCTCTCTCTCTTTACCTGTCTTGCTGTGGCGATTCCAGAACAAGAACTGCTTGGGAATGCTAGCAACAGGTTTCCTCACCCAGTTTCCTATCAATCTCCTGCGTCTTCGTCTTCTTCTCGTGTCTTGTTCCACTGGATTTTGTCATAAATTTGACATCAGTGATCTTAGTAGTCCTATATAAACACATCAAATCAGAAAGCAGCTTGCATGTTATAGTAAAGAAAACATAATAACATTTTAAACACTGGCTTAACAAATCTTGGAGACAGTCAGAAATTATTTTCTTCTTTCTTTCACCTTTCAACCCCCAAAGGAGCATAGGCCTTCAACAAATTTATACCAAGTTTTCCTGTCACGTGCCATCAGCTCAAGGTCTTGCCATGTATCCTTCATCCCCTTTCATGTCTGTCTCCAATTCTCTTCTCCATGGGTTATTTGGTCTTCCTTTAACTCTCTTAACCTGGGGATTCCAGAAATGGGATTGTCTGATAATCCTGTCAACAAGTTTTCTCAATGTATGTCCAATCCATCTCCAGCCTGGTCAGAAACTATAGTCATCCTGTAATTCTCCGGCACCGTCATAACTATATTTATCTTCCATCACAATCATTTTACTTTTTACTTCTAATAGAGCATAAAGCCACCACTGCAGCTGGTCTCCTTAAAGCCTTATAGCAACCTCACACCAAGGCATTCATGCACTCTTACATGGGTGATTTCTGTAACAATTTGTTTTACATGATGAGGTTGAAGCCATAGTCATCCTGTAATTCTCAGGCTCCATCATAATCATCTTTCTCTTCCAGCTTAATCATCATTTCCCTTTTTTACTTTTTATGGAGCATGAAGCATTCAAGTGTTCTTACAGTGACAGTTTATGTAGCAATTATTGTTACATAATGAGGCTGCCAGCTCCATGCATATTAGTTGCCTTGCTTGTATATAGGACTACTAAAATCACTAATGTTGTTGTTGTTGTTTGTTGTTGTTGTTTAACTAGGGCTGCCAAGCTTCTTGCTCATTTGCAGCCAATACCAAGTTGAAGACTCCTTGGTATTATATACATTGTAGATCTAGGCTTTTCCTGTGGCTTTTCTGCCATTCTGAAACTTGCTGAGTTGAAATCATGAGCTCCAGTTTCTCCAGCTTGGCTTGCATTTAAAGGATCGTCACATCTGGTTCCAAGCTAGGAGTAAGAAGCACATGGTATACTGTGCATTCCCTACCATCCAAGGGGGATCTCCAACTGTGCAGAGCTAAAATATTATGCTCCAGTTCTGAGCTCTCCCAAGGAATTGTCACGTCCTGCACAGAGCCACTTCTCAGCTCCCCCTTCCTATCACTGGGTCCATAGTGAAATCCTCCTGCATGCAGTCAACCAGGTCAAAGCCAAAGAATCACGTCTGGGGCTCAAGTGACTTCTCCAAGCTTAGAATGCAATGCTGGGTTCTCACCATGTTTTACCACAGGGAGAATCCCTAGAAGTGCGTGGCTAATTTCAAGAGTCAATGAGGGTGTAATTAGCCTCACATACAAACATTCACTTCCACATTTATATAATGTAGCATTGTGCATAGCTGATGGTCATATAAAGATGACTCCAGATATGTCTCCATGCATCAAATCATTAATGTGGAACTGATGATAAAAAAACCAGACAAGTACCAGTGAAGCAAGAGATAAGAAGAAGATGCTGGCCATGGATAGGACACACATTGATGACACCTGTTGATAGCATTACAAGGCAGTTCTTGTTCTGGAACCCCCAGGGTAAGAGAGGCGGAGCTAGTCCAAGAAACACGTGGAGAAGAGAGCTGGAAGTGAAAATGATGAGGAAGATGTGAAAATAACTTGAGCTGATGTCACGTGACAGGGGGATTTCCCATGTGTTTGTTGAAGGCCTATGCTCCTTAGGGAGCTAAAGTGTATTGATTGATTGATTGATATGGACACACCAAATCAGAAAGCAGCTGGCATTTTACAGTATCTTCTTCTTCTTTGTTCACCCTCAGATGTTAACTTGAATAAGTTCAAAGACGTGAGGATGTTGATATCTCCATAGATTTTCTCCAGGAATGGTACTGGTGATGGTCATATGCGTTTTCTCTGTTCCTCATATGTTGGGCACCTTTGAAGCAGATGTTCGGCAGTCATTTTATTGGTGCCACAGTCACACTCATCAGTAGTTCCTATATTTAATTTGTTAAATAGATCTCAATCTGTTATGACCTGTTTTTAAAGGCAAAAAAGAAGCTTCTGGCCATCCTAAACTGCAGCTGTGTATGATGGTAATATTACTAAATGTAATTGTATGAGGCCAGCTGTGAAGGCTCCTGAGATAAAATGTAGTTGAGAATTGTCAGAAGGCCTTTCTTGCTACCACTACGACCTCACACTTAATTTTTTTTAATGAATGTGGCTACGTAAAGTGTCTAGGGTTATGATATGTAGTGTGGTGTAATAGGTTATAGATATACCCACAGATATTTAACAAGACTAATAATATTAATAAATGTTAAAATACACTGAACTAACTCACGTGTGTAAAATTTCTTGATAGAATTATATTACATTTATTTTGTTCTGGGTCAATTTTTAGGTTGACCAGAACTTAAAAGGATTTAGAGATTATATAAGAAATGCATGGAATATTATATCATAAATGCAATAGTGTACATATATATGTACTATACTAGTTAGTTTTATTAAAATGTTCTAGTAGTCATCTACTTGGGAGGATAGTTAATGTTTGTGCTGTTGGGGTGGCCTCATCACACCTGTCTATATTGACTACACAGTGTCCAGAAAATGGTGGGAATTTTTATGGGGGTATTAGTAACTACACAGCGTTGGTGAATGTCCAGCAGACCAGAGGCTCACTCATCTTGTAGTTGTAGCTCTGGTGCTGAAATCAGGTGGTCCCACCTCTCCGTGCTGGCGGGCAATAATGGTGGTCTCTGTCACAAGTACTGCACAGATACACTCGAGTAAAGTCACCAACTGAATAGACACTGCTTTGTTGACAACAGAAAACTCACAGCTCTGCAATCAAAGTATGGGCCATGTGTCAAAATCTATTCTCTACCCACGTCTGGACACAACACTGACACAACAACCACATCATACAGACAGGTCAGATCTCTCTGACCAAACAGCACATTTACCATGGTGGTTTTACATCAGATAGATCCTCCCAGACTATAGATTCTGAAAAATATTTATTAGTTTTCTGCCCTAAAAGAGGATAGGTAATATGTTTCATTATTCTCAACACTTGATCTGTCTTGCATAATCCTTGCTGGAGTTTATGTACATTGTTGGTCCCTAGACCCTGACTAGGGCGGGGGGTCTAGAGCAAATCCCTACTTGTTTGTAAGGCTAGATTTCAATATGGCAGTATCAAATCACTCGAACATGAAACAATATTCAAAATATATAAGGAAATAATTTCAATCTTACCAGATTATGAATAAATAACACAGAATTGCTAGCAAAACTCAGCTGAGCTGCTGGCTATAGTATGGCGTCCCTAAATTTCTTTCACTTTCTTTCATATGGAAATCACCACACTTTAAAATCTGTGTCTATCACTGAACAACTATTGAAGAATGGCCCCACTTTCGCGTCTGAGCGCTAATGATATGATTGTCTGTGGCCAATCACTGCCTAGGTTTATTTTAAATTCAAATTTCCTACACTAAAGTCATTTCAGTCATGCTTCAGTCAAGTATGGATGGTTATCTGTTAGTCTGTCCGTCTCTACTTGTGTTTCAACAAAAATGTACTTGATTTTTGAACCAACCTTTCTCTCCCCTCCAAAATTTTGTCGTTAAAAGTTATATTTAGACACAGCTACCACCCAAAACCCCTCTCTTCCATACTACGTAGATTTGAACACCTGCGTCTCGAGGTCGTGTTTTTTTGTGCAATTAGCGACACTTTTAGATTCAATACAGTCTGTCGATGATGTGAACAACACTGTCTTTTGTCATTATCTTCAATATTATCTATCCGTTTGTAAAATTAAGACCATATTAGTTCACTGCTCTGAATGGGCCATCCGGCCAGCTAATTTTTATATTCCTAACATTAATATTAAGAAAAATTTACTTTTTAATTTTTGTAATATTCCAAACATCTGCGTTTTAGCCGCTGAATTCAAATCAAGGGCTTGGTATCGCAAAAGCGTCCAATAAATGACTGTGGCGTATTATATCTATGGTCCCTTCTGTCGAGTTGCTTACTTTTTATGTCAACTTGGGAAACGTGACTTTTCTCCGTTCCCCCCCCCAATTGCGTCTCCTTAGCCTTTCCAGTCTCACGCAATCTTTCCAGTCATATTTTTTTCCTTTCATCCGCCGTTCCCCTCCTGTCTAGCAAGTCAATTATTATGGAGGGTGATGACCCGCGGTCTGGGCGATCATGTCTATCAGCAGCCTACGCATTATGTTTTTATCCTTATATGTTATCCTTGGAGATATTTTACCGTTGTATCTCTGTCAATTTCACTACACATCTCCCCACTTGAAAACATGCCTATGGCAAGTTCCAAAACCAGCGATACACATAGGTAAAATTACTCCTCACGTCTGCCACTACTCTAATTTTGATCACAGGGGTGCCGACTGAGGAAATCTGCACCGACATTCAATTTGCCTGGGATATATTGGATACTAAACTGATAAGGTTGAAGCAACAAAGACCACCTCAGCAATCTTGCGTTTTCATGCTTAGCCTGAGACAAGAACACGAGAGGCTGATGGTCCGTCTCCACCACAAAAGTCCTACCATACAGATAGATTTGAAACTTCTTTATTGCCCAGATTAATGCTAAACATTCTTTTTCGCTTGTGGAGTATCCTTGTTCCGCCTTATTCAATTTGCGGCTTGCATAAGCGACTGGTTTCAGTTCTCCATCAGGTGAAGCTGATCTTTGCAACAGAGCCCCTCCGAGTCCTACATTACTTGCATCGGTTCTTAAGACAAAGTCCTGTGTCAAATCAGGCAGTTTGAGAATAGGCTTGCTAGTGAGTTTTTCCTTTAACTCTTGGAACGCTAGTTCACATTGTGCAGTCCAAATAATTTTATCTGGAAGTCCCTTGCGAGTCAGATCAGTCAGAGGAGCACAAATAGCGTTAAAATTCTTGATGTATTTCTGATAAAATCCGCATAACGACACAAATGATCGCACGTCCTTTTTTGTTTGCGGCCTAGGTGCTCTCTGCAGTTTTTCCAAGTTCTTAGGATCAGGGGTCATATTACCCTGATATACAGTGTGTCCCAAGAATTCCAACTCTTTGCATCCAATACAACATTTTGTTGGCCTAGCAGTTAAGTTCGCCTCCCGAAGTCTATCAAACAACATCTCCAGAGCTTCAATGTGTTCTTCAAATGTCTCGGTGGCGACGAGAATATCATCCATGAAATTTGTGATACATGGGTTATTCAGGGGATCCAACAATTTGCGCATCATCCTTGAAAACACACTCGGAGCATTTTTCAGTCCGAATGGTAGCATATTGAATTCATAATGTCCATCCGAAGTGCTAAAAGCCAAATAAGGTCTCACTTCAGGCTTCACTGGGATCTGGTAATAGCCTTTACTAAGATCCACTTTTGAAAAGTATTTTGCCTTGTTCAGTCTGGCAAATAACTGTTTTGTGTCTGGTAATGGATCCACTTGTCCTTCTGTGACAGCATTCAGTTTCCTGTAATCTATGCACAGTCTGTGTTCCCCAGACGGTTTCCTCAACAAAAACGACACTAGAACTAAAAGATGATTCACTGTGCGAAATAATCCCCTCCTTCAACAAATACTCTATTTCTTCCTTCAATGCCTTCTCCTTCGCGAACGGAATAGAATAGGCTCTCATACAGATTGGGTTTGAGTCTACCAGTTTCATGTCATACTGTAGCAAATTTGTATGGCCTGGTTTATCTGTTAATACATCTGTATGTTCCTCCAGAACTTGTTGAACTCTCTCCCTCTGGTTTTTAGTCAGGTGCTTACTGACTTTTACCTGTGCTGCGGTTTCACAAGGATGTAATGGGTATTCATGTGAGGTGAGTGGTTCTTTTTGCATCTGGGTTGCAATAGCCAAGGTCAATAAGGGGGTGCTTTCCTGGAGTGGTCTGTCCAGATACTTCTTTAACAGGTTTACATGATAAACTTTTTCCTTCCCCTTTTTGTCAATTTTATAGTTTGTTCTAGACACCTTCTCTAGAACCGTATATGGACCTTGCCAACCAATTTGTAATTTATTCTGGCTTCCGGGTAGTAGAAGCAGCACCTTCTCTCCGACTGCCAGTTCCCTGCCCTTTGCCTTCCTATTAAAATATGCTGCATGTTTCTTCCTGGCTTGCTTCAAATTATCATTTGCCAGTTTCCATCCAGCTTTCAAACGAGTGGTCAGTTCGTTCACGTATTGATACGATGAGGTAACAGTCTCTTCCGCCTTCTCATCTGTCCAGGTCCTTAATAGGGCTTCTAATGGACCTTTTATTGGCCTCCCAAATAGCAGAGTTGCGGGAGCCATCCCGGTTGAACTATGTGGTACCTCCCGGTACGCAAACAATGCGGCGGGCAGGAATTGATCCCACAGATCCGGTTTTTCGTGTGCCAGCTTTCTCAGGATAGAAATGAGGTCCCGTTGAACCTCTCTACCTGGCCGTTCCCTTGTGGATGGTACGGACTACAATGAAAGTGTCTGGCTTGAAATAGCTTAAAAACTTCTTCCGTTAGTTTCCCCTTGAACTGAGAACCATTATCCGTCAAGATTTGATGCGGGAATCCTAATCGGGTAAATATTGTAAGTAGTGCCTCTGCTACATGTTTTGAATCAATTGATGGCAGAGCTACCGCCTCTCCCCACATAGAACAAGTGTCCACCAGAGTAAGGATGTAACTGTTCCTCCTCTTGGTCCGAGTGAGAGGTCCTACAATATCCACTGCAACCCTCTCAAAAGGTGTTCCCACTATGGGCATTTCCCCTAGAGTTGCAGGAGCAGTCCAGTGCTTTGGAGCTACCCTTTGACATTCTGGGCAGGATTTGACATATCTTTTTATATCCTCCGTTATCCCTGGCCAGAAGTAATGACAAGCTATACGCTATCCTGTGGCGCTGATCCCCATGTGACCACTGAAGGGAATCGCATGCCCGAGTTCCATCACTTTATCTCTATATGAAGTGGGAAGAACCAGCTGGTTATGACCATTTGTTCCAGTTCCGGCCTTCCTGTATAAGAGTTTGTTCTTCATGAAATATTCCCCCTTGCTCGGAGGTGTGTGGCATTTGGGCAATTTTTTAAAACATGGCTTGAGTGTCCTATCCTCAGCCTGCGCCTTCCTCATCTCCTCTGGATGAGCATTTATAGGTTCACCTTCTTCCTCCTTCTTCTGTGACCTGGTCTGCACTGTCGCCATGATCACAGGTTTCTCGGGATTCCCCAAGAAGACGTATCTACACCCCAATATCAGAGGGTAGATTGGTTCATCTATCACTGCTGCTCTGATTTCTCCTTCCACATAGCGAGTTTTCACCGTTATCCTTGCGATGGGACGTGTCATGAGTGGTATGTCCTTAGTCGCCCCTTGTATTTCCACTGTTTTCTGTGGTATACTGACTTGGGTCCACTAGGCTAGACTTCACAACTGAATCATAATCCAAACCTGTATCATAAAGGCACCTTATGGTGACCCCATTACAAATAACATCCTCACAAACTGGGGGGTGATAAGGTTCCTGTTGTCCCTTAGGATTAACCTTTAATCTTTGCGTCCCCGACTTCATTGCAGCAATGTTTGAAGGTTTCCTTCTACAAAATTCGGTGTTATGGTTATCCTTCTTGCACCATTTACACCATCTTTTCCCTTGGTTCAGCGGTTTTCTTTCATTGAACTTTTGGTCATTGAACTGTGAGTTTCTGTCGCGATAGTCATTTCTTGGCCGCTCAAAGTTTGTCCTACCTTTATTTCCCTGCTCTCTATTATCAAATTTATTAAATTGCTGTGGAGCTTTAAAATTGTCTATGTGCTTCTTTTTAGCACCACTTACCTCTGCCTGGGCTGCCTGATACCTCTCAGCAACATTTAAAATTTCCCCCAACTTCTCTGCACCTTGTTCCATGAGAAATTTTCTCATGTCTGGAGCCATGGACTCTCTCAATTGCTCAATCATGATCATTTCTTTAAGATCTTGGGTCTTCCCCAGAGCCGTCCATTTCTCCAAATAGGTTTCTAGTCTAGCAGAGAATTGGTGGTATGTCTCCCCAGACAACAGTTTGGCATTTCTAAATTTCTTACGATAAAATTCACCATTCTTCTCGTACCTTAATAACAAAGCCTGCTTTAACATGTCATAATTGTCTTGGTCTTCCCTGTTCATTTTGGCAAATACTTCATAAGAAGTACCTCTCTCAATCCCTGTGATAGCTTTAAGCTCCACCTCTCTCTCTCTAACCCATATGTAGTAGCTAATAACTCAAAACGTCCTAGGTACCCCTCTATGTCATCGTCTTTTTCAACAAAATGGTCTAAATGAAACCCCATAGCTGAGTTTGAGGCTCCCAGACTGGGCGTAGCATCTGAGGCAAAAGGGCTGGCACCATTTTCAGGAGCCGGGCCTTGTAATTCCAGCTCCCTTAGTCGTAATTCGTGCTCCCTCTGCAACCTTCTATCTTCTGCCTCCCTTTCGGCAGTCAGTCTTTTCTCTTCTGCCTCCCTTTCGGCAGTCAATCTTTTCTCTTCTGCCTCCCTTTGCTGTCGTTTTTCTTCGGCCTCCAATGCCTTTGCCTCTTTGTCAGCCTCAATCTGCAACCTCTTAGTCTCAGCCTCTAACTTCTTCTCTTCAACCAACCTGTCAGACTCCAATTTTCTTTCAGCCTCTTTTTCTAATCTCCTTTCTTCCCGTTCAATATATTTATCACATTCAGCCGTTACGTATTGAATTAAAATTTGACCATCCATTCCCATCTCCTTCGCGGTGAGCACAGCAGCTGATCTAAATTTTGCCAGCTCCGCCATACTTTTTAGACAATATAATAATATACAAGATAAATCTCTAACCAGTAAATACACTAAGTACTTCTAATTACTATATGACTATAGTCTAACTAATTCTAACTAACCAGTTAACTAATTAATTATTTCTGGCTGTGAAGATTCACCAACTTTTATCTGCAGGGACACTTTTAATGTTAAAGGGAATTTTACAATTTATTTCCCTACTTTTATTTCTCCCACCAGGAGATCCTAATATTACTGTTGGGCTAATTATCCCCGGACAAGACCCCAATATATGTAGTGGTGTTGATGGTATTGTATGATGGTGATATTACTAAATGTAATTGTATGAGGCCAGCTGTGAAGGCTCCTGAGATAAAATGTAGTTGAGAATTGTCAGAAGGCCTTTCTTGCTACCACTACGACCTCACACTTAATTTTTTTTTTTAATGAATGTGGCTACGTAAAGTGTCTAGGGTTATGATATGTAGTGTGGTGTAATAGGTTATAGATATACCCACAGATATTTAACAAGACTAATAATATTAATAAATGTTAAAATACACTGAACTAACTCACGTGTGTAAAATTTCTTGATAGAATTATATTACATTTATTTTGTTCTGGGTCAATTTTTAGGTTGACCAGAACTTAAAAGGATTTAGAGATTATATAAGAAATGCATGGAATATTATATCATAAATGCAATAGTGTACATATATATGTACTATACTAGTTAGTTTTATTAAAATGTTCTAGTAGTCATCTACTTGGGAGGATAGTTAATGTTTGTGCTGTTGGGGTGGCCTCATCACACCTGTCTATATTGACTACACAGTGTCCAGAAAATGGTGGGAATTTTTATGGGGGTATTAGTAACTACACAGCGTTGGTGAATGTCCAGCAGACCAGAGGCTCACTCATCTTGTAGTTGTAGCTCTGGTGCTGAAATCAGGTGGTCCCACCTCTCCGTGCTGGCGGGCAATAATGGTGGTCTCTGTCACAAGTACTGCACAGATACACTCGAGTAAAGTCACCAACTGAATAGACACTGCTTTGTTGACAACAGAAACTCACAGCTCTGCAATCAAAGTATGGGCCATGTGTCAAAATCTATTCTCTACCCACGTCTGGACACAACACTGACACAACAACCACATCATACAGACAGGTCAGATCTCTCTGACCAAACAGCACATTTACCATGGTGGTTTTACATCAGATAGATCCTCCCAGACTATAGATTCTGAAAAATATTTATTAGTTTTCTGCCCTAAAAGAGGATAGGTAATATGTTTCATTATTCTCAACACTTGATCTGTCTTGCATAATCCTTGCTGGAGTTTATGTACATTGTTGGTCCCTAGACCCTGACTAGGGCGGGGGGGTCTAGAGCAAATCCCTACTTGTTTGTAAGGCTAGATTTCGATATGGCAGTATCAAATCACTCGAACATGAAACAATATTCAAAATATATAAGGAAATAATTTCAATCTTACCAGATTATGAATAAATAACACAGAATTGCTAGCAAAACTCAGCTGAGCTGCTGGCTATAGTATGGCGTCCCTAAATTTCTTTCACTTTCTTTCATATGGAAATCACCACACTTTAAAATCTGTGTCTATCACTGAACAACTATTGAAGAATGGCCCCACTTTCGCGTCTGAGCGCTAATGATATGATTGTCTGTGGCCAATCACTGCCTAGGTTTATTTTAAATTCAAATTTCCTACACTAAAGTCATTTCAGTCATGCTTCAGTCAAGTATGGATGGTTATCTGTTAGTCTGTCCGTCTCTACTTGTGTTTCAACAAAAATGTACTTGATTTTTGAACCAACCTTTCTCTCCCCTCCAAAATTTTGTCGTTAAAAGTTATATTTAGACACAGCGACCACCCAAAACCTCTCTCTTCCATACTACGTAGATTTGAACACCTGCGTCTCGAGGTCGTGTTTTTTTGTGCAATTAGCGACACTTTTAGATTCAATACAGTCTGTCGATGATGTGAACAACACTGTCTTTTGTCATTATCTTCAATATTATCTATCCGTTTGTAAAATTAAGACCATATTAGTTCACTGCTCTGAATGGGCCATCCGGCCAGCTAATTTTTATATTCCTAACATTAATATTAAGAAAAATTTACTTTTTAATTTTTGTAATATTCCAAACATCTGCGTTTTAGCCGCTGAATTCAAATCAAGGGCTTGGTATCGCAAAAGCGTCCAATAAATGACTGTGGCGTATTATATCTATGGTCCCTTCTGTCGAGTTGCTTACTTTTTATGTCAACTTGGGAAACGTGACTTTTCTCCGTTCCCCCCCCCAATTGCGTCTCCTTAGCCTTTCCAGTCTCACGCAATCTTTCCAGTCATATTTTTTTCCTTTCATCCGCCGTTCCCCTCCTGTCTAGCAAGTCAATTATTATGGAGGGTGATGACCCGCGGTCTGGGCGATCATGTCTATCAGCAGCCTACGCATTATGTTTTTATCCTTATATGTTATCCTTGGAGATATTTTACCGTTGTATCTCTGTCAATTTCACTACAATACCTAAGAAAGACAAAGTTTAGACAGAACCAAAAAAAATGTTACAGTATAAAAAACATAAATAAATTTTAAGCAGTTACTTTAAAAACTTGGAGACAGTCAGAAACTATAGTCATCCAACAATTCTCAGCCACTGTCATAACCACTATCACAATCATCTTTCTCTTCCATCATAATCATCATTTCCCTTTTTTTTAACGCCTTATGGAACTTGAAGCCACCACTGCAGTTGGTTCCCTTTAACCTTCATATAGGAAGTTTGCACCAAGGCTTTCATGTGCTCTTGTGGTGATGGTAGCTGTAGCAATTCATTTTACAAGATGAGGCTGCTAGCTCCTTGAACAGTGCCATATTACTTGCCTCTTATGGTATGCCTGAGGGGGCTGTAGTGCTAAACTTTCTTTGTCTCTCAGTGACCCCTGGACACAAACAGAGATTTCACTTCTGTAATCTGTGGCAACCTAGAACACAACTACTTTGATGAGAGAGGCAAGCATTATAACCACTCAGTGACCCCTGGACACAAACAGAGATTTCACTTCTGTAATCTGTGGCAACCAAGAACACAACTACTTTGATGAGAGGGGCAAGCATTATAACCACTCTGGGACATTACTATGATTAGTTGCTACCTGCCTTGTTATACTTTACTAACATTATTTTTATTACATAGATTATTGTTGCCTGTCTTATTATAATGTTTTGCCACCATTATTAAAATCATCACATATCATCCATTCCCAAGGACTTGCTCTGCGACAATTACACACTGCATAAAAACTGCAGTGTAGAATTCTGTGAGTGTATACACCTGTACAAAGTCAAACTTGGTGATGTAGTGGAGATCATAATGGTGGATCAAGGTCACATTTGGAACGTCAGTCACCCTACCCACCTTCATGGACATGGTTTCAGGGTTCTGGCTATGGATAGGGTCAGTAGTTTGAAAGTTGAGTCCTTTGCGTTTCTTTGTTTAGCGGCTAGAGATTCCAGAAGAAATTGTCAGGGAGCCCATTGTATGGCTCTTAGACATCAAAAATGATAACCAAAAATACGTACATTTTCATAATTCAATGACTCTGCACAATAGAAGGAATAAAATCATCTTCATTTTCAGTTTTGCTAACTATTGAGAATGGATCCACTGTAGTAACCACGAGGTAGAAATGAGTGTAGAAAATCTCATAGGCACTAAGACCTGATCAGAAATACAAAAGTTAATAAAACACTATAATACAAAAACAAAAGCCAACATATAAAAATAAATAAATAAGGATGCGAGCCAGTAGTCTACATTGGTGAAAGACTCCCCCCAGATAAATACGGATTGACCAAAAACCCGCCAGTGAAAATTAAAAACATACCAGTTTAGACAATATCATATTTTGGATAATAAAACCATATTGAAATATAACTACAAAAGGAAAAATACCTACTAGAGATAATATAGTATAAAATAAATACAACCAAAAACGTATTACAATAAAGGAAACACGTCCTGATATAACCAACAGCTCCATGTATATGGTTGAAAGTGGCGTGCAACAAAGAAAAGTAACAAATACCTTAATTTTTTTTTAAAATGGAGCCACCACTGTACCTGGTCATCTTGCAGGAAGCTTACAAAAAGTATGTACATGCTCTTGTAGCAGTGGTTTATATAGCAATTTGTTTGACATGATGTGGTTGCCTGCCCCTTGCACAACCTTATTTTAGTCGGCTTCTATGATGTGCCTGAGAGAGTGGTGCTATTCTTCCTTTGTCTCGTTAGACACTGAGTAACTACACTGGGCAAAGGACTAAAATGGTATGTCAAAATTATGTGGAAAAGAACCTAACAACATTTGAACCGGGAGGTTATAAAAAAAATTATTGGAGAAAGATAGGACACACATTCAGGAAGCATCAAGTGACAGTCATTGTTCTGAAGCTTGAATGACAGAAGAAATGTAGGATGACCTGAAAACACATGGAGAGGAGAAATGGAGATGGAAATAAGGGCAAAGAAGATATGGAAAGGTTTAAATTATCCATTATAGGTTTGGAGAGATCAGGTTGAAAGCCTATATTCCACAGGGTACTGAAAGAAACAAAAATATTACTAATATGATATAGAAAGACCAACGGGCTGATCACCCGTTTGCCAGTCACTTCGATTACGGAAACAACAGCAAATGGATTGATTTGCCGTTGCCCTAAAGACGCCAATGGGTGTGATGGGAAACAATGGCAAAGAGAGCCTATCTGCTGTTGCCCTAAGACGCCACTAGGCGTAATGGCCACTGACTGCTTTGACGGTCGGTGGCTAAGGACGGAAGAAGAAGAAGAAGAAGATGATATAGAAAGCTTAATTTTTGTCTTACTTTATTTTTTGTTCCACTCGTGCAGTGAAGTGTAGTAGGGAGCAGAACCTTGCGTTCTTGAGTCAAGTGTATTGCATTGGCTGTGGTGTGAGCCTGTGCTGTTGTAGGATTTCTGTAATGTTGTCTCTTGATCTTCCTCACACTCTGAAACCAGATCTTGTATTGCTGTTTGAATAAATAAATTAGCAAGGCAGTGTTGTCGTTCAGATGGTACTGGGCTCGAGTCTCCAGTAAGCCTATCTCTTCTGCTGTTTTTCTGTTGTTTAGTATTTTCTACTTCTTTATTTCTCACAAGTGCCTGAAACATATCTTTATGTGTTATATTATTTATTTACTGCTGTCTTGACCTAATGATAACATATCAGGCTGCATTCTTATGAGATGGTCAAACCAGTTAATTTTGCTGTCTCTCTGTATACTTGATGCAGGATGTTGTACCTGCAATTTTTATGATGCTGCCATTTCTCATTCTGTTTCTCTTGGTAACATTAATGGCTTTTCTGAAGCATCTTATCTCACGGGATGTGATTTTCCTTTTCTGTGCTTTGGTTAATATTTGTCTGTAGGTATAAAACTAGCCTGGTCTTTAATGTCCAATTTGGTCAAAATGTGCCAGAAATGTGGAAAAAGTTTAAAATGTGTTTTGCGAAAATGTTATTTACAAAATATGACTCAGATTCTGTATTTAATTCACCTTGTCACTGTTCTAATCGGTACACAGTTGCGTTCTGTGTATTATATATTGTTTATGATGATTCACCTTCTAAAGTATCTGGCATGTTTCGAACCCCCAGGTTAAGTAGCACTGTTCTGGGTGAATGTCATTCTCTCTATTTGTCTGCCTGTCCAGCTGTAATCAGTTCAAAAATGAAGTAATTGTTTCATCAAACTATCAGAAATCAGGAAGCATCCAGCTCGGTTACTGCACACTGTATTTACAGTCTATGTCAAACAGTCAGAGAATAATTTTACAAAACACTGCTTCATCACTAATTGCCCCTATATTAACTTGAATATCACAAAAGTTCAAACAAATAAATGACCACTACTGCTTGCATAGCCCCATGTAGTTCCCGGAGGTCTCTGGAGAGAGAAAGAAAGACTAGAATTACTGCGCCCTCAGGCATTATCGTACAAGGCAACTAATATGAGATTGTGCATGGGGCAGGCAACTCCATCGTGTAAAACAAATTGCTGTTGAAACCCATACTGCAAGAGCGCATAAATGCTTGGTACAGGATTTCTGCAATGGGACTAGCTGTAATGGTGGCTCCATGCTCCACAAGGAGAGTAAATGTAAATGATGATGATGACTGCTTGCATAGTTATAGTTCAACTTTGGCTATAATCCTGTCTAAACAAACTTGAGTGTCTTCTCTACATTGTTTAAACTATTGTTTTGTGCCATAATGTTGGATACAGTCTTACACTGTCTTTGCCAATACCTTCGTTTCCTTAAGATCCCAGTTTTCCCATTTATAGAACCTTACATATAACAGTAAATTAATGCACAAGTTGTCTATGTTGATTACAAAATTGTTGTTTGTAATATCACATTTTCATATGCCAGCTTGCAGCTTCTATATATGCTAGTGACGTTGTGGCAATGGATGAACGAGGTGAGATAACTCGCAATCTACAAAGACCACCACTCAAAGACACAGTTACTATTCCTGATGGTGGATACACCATTGTGAGCTTTCACGCAAATAACCCAGGTAGGTTATGACATAATACAAGGTGATTTTTAAAGATTTACTTTATTATTTCGTTTAATATTTATATCTTCTGCTTAGATACTACATTTGCGAGGAAATAAAAGCAATCACAAAAATGGTATGATAACACATGAAAATTATAGAAAGAGATAGATAATAACACAAAATCATATGAAGGATAAGTTTCAAGCAGTGTTTCCCAACCCTGTTTAGCTGGGTTTGTTCATGTTTGTTTTGGTATTTATTATAAATTGTTCATAATTATTGTAAATTATCCGCTCATCAATAATTGTACTGGTTATACAGTTACACTGCTGGCTATTGCTGTTATACTTCATGCATGTACCAGTATTTAATTCAATGCTGATCACTTTGTCCTTATCTGACACTTTTAATACTCATTTTATCTACCTAATTCTAGGTGTGTGGTTCCTGCATTGCCATATAGAGTACCATGTAGAGATTGGCATGGGAGTGCTGTTTCAAGTTGGAGACCAAAGCCAGTTTCCACCAGTTCCTTCACGGTTCCCAGTATGTGGAAGTTGGGATCCAGAGGACGTGATACATGAAGAAGCTATCTCAGAAATTAAGAAACCTGGGAACAGTGTTCCTAGAATCTTCCCTGTGCCACTATACATTGTTATTATATTTTATTTTGTAGACAACATCACAATATAATGTCAGTATGAATAGTCTCCACTTTCTCAGGTCATATGTTGTAGCCCCTTAGTGCACATATTAATTTAGGAATATTTTTGCAATAACCAAATTAAACGTCATGTAAAAAGAATTGAATGAATTCATCCGAACACTTACTGCATTAGTTATATGATGTCCCTGGACAAAGCATTTTTTTAGTTCCAAGTCTCAATCCTAAAACCTGTGCACAAATCTTGGAAAGGCCTAGATCTTGCACCAAATCATTTTGATCACTTCATTAGTCATTTTTACTTTTGCAATGTCCATGTGCAATGAAGATAGTCCTTAAAACCAAAACCAAACCAAACTTTCACTTTTTCGGAATAAATTGACTACAGATATAACAGAACATAGCGGGATTATTGATACAGCCACTCTTTAACATTCTGGGATTCAATGACAATGCACTGTAACATTAATTTTATTAACACACCAAGCACACTATATACCCAAATTATAACCCTCGTGGGGTTGGACCGGGTATTTCATGCATAAGACAAACTCCAGTTTTCCTGTGCATGGACTAAAAACAAGACCTAAAAATTAACACAACATTACTGCACCAATGACTTTAACCTTCTGGTCAAGCTCCTATTTATATAAACAGGTCAACTTTCTGATAGTTTCTAGACAAGTAAGGAGGAGGCGGTGCTGTGACCATGTATGGATACCAGTTTTTCGATTAATATGCTGCTCTCATAGAATTATCAAAGAAAGGCAGTCCCAGCATACATTTTTCTATGTTCTAGAGCAGGGGTAGGCAACCCAGGAGATGTGATGACCTTCTTTAGAACACTGAGCTCTCTAAAGATCTACCTTGCTAAAATCATGTCTGTTTTCAGACTAATAGTATTAAGAATTAGTCCAGCCTATATGTGACTATAATCGCTGCTGGATTATCTGCTTTCCCATAATTCCATCAAAAGAATTTTTAAAAAATTCCATGCAAAATTCACACTAAATGATATTTTACTGAATGTTAACTTCACTTCAAAGACAAGCTCAATTTTCTATTTTCTGTAATTAATGAATAAAGTGAATTTTAGTTGCTAGCTCATGGGTTTTCACTGGGAAAGTGGAAAAAATGCCTTTAATGCTGAGAATTCTGTACCTTTAATGCTGGGAATTCTGTGCTTTCAAATGCTGGGGGGAGAGGGCTAGTCTGAAATTTCCCAAGCTTTAAAATTTTATTTTTTCCTCCTCCATCTCCTCGATATCTACCAAATGTTCCCTGTGATTTACCAGTAGATCACAATCATCCAGTTGCCGCTACCTGCTTTATAACAATAGAATGTAGTAATTTATCGAGAGAATCTGAAAATTCTGTAAACGTCTCCATTTGTAAATATACTTTAAAAAATTGTATTTACATGTTTGAAATAAAAAAAACAGTGTTTTGTGAAAAACCTTAAGTTGAAAGAGAAATTTGAATAGTATTTCTGGTTTTAGCATGTCTCATTTGTTATGCAAACTGTAAAATTGTTGTGATAATAGAATCCTCACAGACCTATATTGCACATAAGACTTAAACACTATCAGTCCCAAGCAAAAAGCTGGGTTTGGCCCAAACAAAAATGGCCACCCCAGTGCTTTTTTATTGTTGGAAAAAAAAACATTTTTTAATGTTCATATGTATAAATACGAGGTATTTAAAATGAAAGTACTTCCTGTCAGAAATGATGTTAAAATTGTGTTGTTAAAATTAGAAACAGCACTAGAAAGGAGCAAAAGATACGAAAGCCGATTTAACGTTCATTGGGTCAAATGGGTCTGGAAGGAAATACGATATTGGCTTTTGGGCTTAAAGAGTTAAACACTTTCAGGTATTCTTAATGGCAGCAGCAGTGTTTAAGTCAGAATAAAAGAAAATTAAAATTTGCATTTGTCAATGTTCTTATAAATTATTTTCTCTTGAATTTTAATATGCCAACATTATTTGTTGGAATACATTCTAAATAGGAGTATTTTGATTTTGCAAATTGTATTTTCTTAAGAAATTCTGCATTTATGATGAAGTAAACCCTCAATTTCTCATAAGCGTGTTTTATGTTACAAATTTTCTTACAACCTGCTAATTTCTTAATCAAGCGACATGAGATATGGCAAAGATACTTTCAGTTAGATAATAACAATTTAATTACATCTGATCTTTGATATCATATCAAAATTTTCATTTATTGCAATAAAAGTTTTAAAATTTGGAAAAAGAGTTACCATTTCAAGATAATAACTTTAAAGTTCTTTGTCTCAGAATCTACTAATATTATCAAAAATCTAATGAATACCTGTCAACCTGTACGAATTTTTCGTACAGTGTACGTATTTTTGATACTTTTAGCAGTGTACGGACGTACAGACTCGTTGTACAGATTCTCCCCCCCCCCCTCCCCCCCCCCCCCCCCCCTAAAACAAATTGAACAATTTTTTTTTAATTCTATAAATATTTTTCAACCCAAGTTTTTTTAAATCAGAAAATATTTTCTAGCCCAGGCTTTTTTTTTTTTTCAAACCAATTTTTTAAATTTTAATTCCGGGAATCTCCCAGCAACCAATCAAATCCTTTTATACCCAACAATTTGGCAAAAACTTTGAATTCGACCTCAAACACTTTCAGTTTTCAGTGTGACATGACGTATTTTTAACGTCACCTGTTATCAGCCAAGAGACTTCGACGCCATTTTGTTTAAAAAAGCTAAGTACTTATAACTTGGTTAAATATTGCTATTGTTTTGCTTTGTTGCAATTTAATCGCTGTCTTAATCTTTCCACCTCTACACCTCATGGTAGAATAGGAACGACTAAGTAAGTTAATCTTTCCAGTTATATCTTGCCCTTCAGTATATTTCCGATAAATTAATGTCATAATATTCTGTGTAGGCCCTACATAACTAGAAAGAAAAAGTTTGTTTGCGTTGAGTAAGCCAACTTATTCCAGCGGTCGAGATTCACTGCTTTATTTTTTAATAAAGTGGCGATCTATTATCACTGGTCTAGGCTACCAACTTTTAAATAATAATTTTGTAAATTTTTGGTAGTACGTTTTTTCTTCCTAAATTTGATATTCTGTTCATAATTTGGTTAAATTTTTGTTGTTGTTGCTGTTAGCTGTTTGCTTTGCTTCATTGTATTTTTTTTTCGTTCTCTTAATCTTTCCAGTTATATTTTGATCATTTAAATATTTCCAATAAATTAATGTCATAATATTCTGTGTCGGCCCTACATAACTAGAACAAAAGTTTGTTTGTGTAAACTTCGCTGCTTTATTTTTCAATAAAAAAATCCACACACACTGCAGGACGTCCATGAATGCCGCACACTCACTTCTTTTTTACAGTGTAAGATTAACATTGATACATGCTGTGCAGGCTTTAAGCCCACAACTGCAATTCTGCAAAGTGCTAAAAGTGCATGTGTTGATTATAATACAAAACACTGCATCGAAAGAAAAGTACCTCACGATCACTAAGTTTTTTTATATGTAAAGAACAGCATGAGACTATTAGCATGTTTTATATCACACTAATTCAAATGCTAATAGATTTGTATGTGTCAATTCTCATTTTGAAACTGTTTTGTGTATAATTTATTAATATATTTTTTGCGTAAGGATTTTTGGGTGTTTGTAAGGATTTTTTTGGTCAATCATACAGGTTTTTGTCTCAGGAGGTTGACAGGTATGCTAATGTGATAAAAGTTTTAAAATACAACGTTGATCTTTGATTTGAACTTTGGTGCTCATAAGTCAACAAATAAAACAGCTTTAGTTGATTTAAATATAATATTAAAATCCAATATGGCCACCATTTCCATGGCGACCAATAGGATTTTACAATTAAATCTGTTGGTATGCATAACTATTACTGTTGTAAGTAACCTTGTGCATTTGTATGAAAATCCTGCAGCTATTTATGATAATAGCATTTTCACTGTAGCTCCACAATCTGGGATGGTTGCTCCATGTCCAACACAAAAAGACTTCATTCGCTACAAAAGCATGCAGTGCGTCTAGTTTCTGACAACTGCCAAACACAGTGTGTAGATCTATATAAAGATCTCAAAATACTGCCCTTAAGAAAGTGCATTCTGTTCTCTCTTCTTTCTTCTTTGATCCTTAGCCGTCGACCGTCAAAGCAGTCAGTGGCCATCACGCCTAGTGGCGTCTTGTAGGGCAACAACAAATTGATTCCACTTTGCTCGGTCGGTGGCCATCCTTCGTACAGTGCCCCAACTCTGGTTCATTCCCTGCATCTCAGCCTCCACAGTCCTCCGCCAGGTTGTTTTTGGTCGGCCTCTCTTTCGTTTTCCTTCAGGGGTCCAAAGCATAGCTGTTCTTGTGATGGCATCGGGGTCTCTTTTGAGGACATGACCAACCCAGCTCCAGCGTCTGCCAGCTATGATGGTGTGCATGTCCTCTTGCTTGCTACGAGTAAGCAGATCTTGCATTCTGTTCAGCTAAGCTAAATTTGTTCACAAAATCCTGTCACTGAACGCTCCAACATACCTGTGGCCAATGTTCAAATACAGTGAAAGACACCTTAACAAATTACAAGTGCCCAAGCCTAGACTTGACTTACTCAAGAAAAGATTAGCTTACTCTGCTGCTCATCTTTGGAACTATCTTCCACATGATCTGAAAAACAACCTCAGTCCCTATTCATACAATCGTAGACTTTTTGAATACTTTATGAGTTCTGATTATATTTCCCCCTCCCCCATCTGATTATGTTTTCATATAAATATATAATATTGAATGTAGATTTAATGATAATGTTCGTACTTTTCAACATATTTTAATTCATGTTTATAATTAGAACTGTGAATGTGAGTATGCTTTTATTTTACTTTTACAACGTTGAATTCCTTTAAATTGATTTGTAAATTGCATGTGAGAATAAATGAATTCAATATAAAAGATGAGAGAAAGGAAGGGCAGAATGTCAGACGGGCCTGCATGCCCAGTTCTCAACCCTTTGAAAATAAAGTTTGTTTGTTCCTCCCCTTAAGCCATTTTTCAAATGTTAAATATTTATTATGAGACTTTTTTTCGTTAGTATGTATATTTACAGTTTGTTTTTAAAAACTGTTTTGTGGGGAGACAACTGGCATCTATTGTTTACGCCTGAGTGAACACCAATAGCTGCCTGTTTATATTGTTACCTTTGGGTTGTCTGAGCTTTTAAGTTACATCATTTTCTTTTTGGCTCCTTATGAAGTATGGAGCCATCACTACTGCTGGTCCTCTCACAAGAAATTTGCACAGAGCCATTCATGTGCTAGTGCATCAGTAATTCCTGTACCAATTACTTTTACATGATTAAGTTGCCAGCCCCAAGCAAAACCTCATACTCGTAGTCAGCATTTACAACATGCCAAAGGGAGTAGTACATAAATCTGACAACCTGGGAGGATGAAGCTGCCGATTGCACCAAGTGGTGATGCTCCCTGTGGCACGACCTCAGATTGGGCAAAAAGCTCCTCTCACAACAAGCAGAAGAGAAAAGAACACACTGAAAGATTACCAGGAAAATAAAAACCAGCTGAGGGCTATCACCTGAGGGGGGCATTCCCATAGTCAGTCATGACTGAAAGGGGGGGGGGGGGGGGGTGGGTGGTGGGGGCTACTAACTATCTAAGTGAGCTGTGGTCTAATTTTTTTCTTTATCTCCTCAGAGACCCTTAGGAACTCTACTGGGTTTGTTACTTACCGGTATATACCCTTTATAATTAAAGTATTTTGTATAAATTAAATTAGCTATCCTTATTTGTCATGCTTAACAGCTGTATTTCATTATTTTCATCCAGCCAAATTTACGAGGGGCATTCAGAAAGTAATGCACCACATCGTTTTTCTCAGGAACTGTTTATTAAAAAGCATGAAATTTATATACAATATACATGGATATGTCATGTAAACATCGGTATTATTCAACGTAATCCCCATCAACTTGGACGGCTTTATGCCAGCGCGAAACAAGTGTATGTATTCCTAGCCCGGAGCAGATTTTGTCTTGATCATGTAGCCATTTCTTCGCTGCATGAATCACTCCTTCATCATCTTCAAACCTTGTCCCACGGAGTGCATCTTTAAGTGGACCAAATAGATGAAAATCAGAGGGTGCCAAATCAGGACTATAGGGTGGATGGGGTAGTACCGTCCAACCCAATTTGGTAATTGCTTCCCGTATTGCCAGACTTGTGTGAGGTCGCGCATTGTCGTGAAGGAGAAGCAGGTCTGCTGGATTCTTGTGCGGCCGAACTCTGCGAAAACGTTGATTGAGTTTTTTCAATGTCTTAATGTAAGCTTGCGAATTGATTGTCTCTCCTCTTGGCATAACGTCCACAAGAATCACACCTTCAATGTCCCAAAAGACAGTGATCATGACCTTTCCAGCTGAAGGAATTGTCTTGAATTTCTTTCTTCGTTGTGATTGCGGATGATGCCACTCCATTGACTGTCTTTTTGTCTCAGGTTCAAAATGATGTGCCTAGGTTTCGTCACCTGTAACGATCTTAGCCAAAAAGTTCTCTCCATCAGCATTGAAACGCTCCAACAATTCAGAAGAAATTGCTTTCCTTTGCAATCGGTGGTCATTTGTGAGACTTCGAGGAACCCATCTTGCATAAACCTTAGAAAATCCGAGAGTTTTTATAACTGCATTTGCACTACCAAGCTGACTGACAGCTGTAAGGCCAATTGTTGAGTAGTGATTCGCCTATCAGTAAGAATAATGCCCTCAGCGCATTTCAACATTTCTGCGTTGGTGGCTGTGGCAGGACGTCCACAGCGCGTCCGATCAAGCAGCTCCGTATCTCCACTTCCTGATTCTTTGATTCTCTGAACCCAGCGACTGACTGTACTCCTGTCGACTGCAAAACTTCCATACACATCACATAGACGCTTGTGAATGTTCACAACAGTTTCCTTCTCTGCAACGAGAAATTCTATCACAATTCGCTGCTTATAACGCATGTCGCTAACACGCTCCATTTCAACGGTTTAGGGCAGCAACATTATTTGGCCGGTTGCAGTGCAATTTGGTGCACACAATTGGCACATGCCATATTTGAAGTGTGCAAAATGGCATGCTTCTATCTTCATTATTAGCTGTGAAAAACGAAGTGGTGCATTACTTTCTGAATGCCCCTCGTAAAAAAAAAAAACCTACTTTGTGCTTTCCTTATGTGATCATGGCTTATGCCACCCATGGGATCAAACACATTGGCTGATATTTATCTGCTTCCACTTTGCTCGGTCGGCAGCCATCCTTAGTGCAGTGCTCCAGCTCTGATTCACTCTTTGCATCTCAGCCTCCACAGTTCTCCACCAAGTTATTTTTGGTCGGCCTCTCTTTCGTTTTCCTTCCAGGGGTCCATGGCATAGCTGTTCTTGTGATGGCATCGCGGTCTCTTCTGAGGACATGGCCAACCCAACTCCAGCGTCTGCCAGTTATGATGGTGTGCATGTCCTCTTGGTTGCGCTGAGTAAGCAGTTCTTGGTTGGTGATGGTATTCGGCCAAAAGATTCAGAAAATTTTTCTTAGGCAGATTGTGTGGAAAGAGGACAATTTCAACATGTCCTTCTCTGTTACTCTCCAGCATTCCGCACCATAGAGCAATGAAGAGGTCAAGGTCAAGGATATATTTATCTCTTAGTATTTGTAAGGATACATTCATCTCTTATCATCTCTTAGTATTTGTAAGGATATATTCACCTTCTTAGTATTTGTACGGATATATTCATCTCTTAGTATTTGTAAGGATATATTCATGTCTTAATATTTGTAAGGATTTGTTCATGTCTTAATTTAATATTTGTAAGGATATATTCATGTCTTAATATTTGTAAGGATATATTTATCTCTTAGTATTTGTAAGGATATATTCATGTCTTAATATTTGTAAGGATATATTCATGTCTTAGAATTTGTAAGGATATATTCATCTTCTTAGTATTTGTAAGGATATATTCATCTCTTAGCATTTGTAAGGATATATTCATGTCTTAATATTTGTAAAGGAGCCACGGTAGTGCAGTGGTTAGTGCACTGGCTTCCTAGCTCGGTGGTCCATGGTTCGATCCCTAGTTGAGGTGCGATATTTTAGACTGCAAACGGCTCCAGGGTCGACCCAGCCTCATGAATTGGGTATCAGAGCAACTCTAGGAAGGTTAAGGCGACCGGCGTGATGCTGACCACATCACCCTTGGTGTGCCGATGGTCAAGAAAATATGGGCCTAGCACCATATTCCCAATATGCCTCAATGGGCGTGTAACGGGATCCTTTACCTAATATTTGTAAGGATATATTCAACTCTTAGTATTTGTTAGAATATATTCATGCCTTAATATCTGTAAGGATATATTCAATTCTTAGTAGTTGTAAGGATACATTCATCGCTAAGTAATTGTAAGGATACTTCCTCTCTGTCTGAACATGTCTTTGGAAGATGCAGGTCGACTTGCCCAAAATCGTGATGCGTTCAAAGCAGCCGTAATAGAGACAACGTTCTGAAGAGAATACGTCACATGATGCTGATGACTTCATCTCTTAGTATTTGTAAGGATACAATAATCTCTAAGCATTTGTAAAGAAACATTCATCCCCTAGTAGTTGCAAGGATGTTGTTAGAAAACAATGTGAATACTGAATTTGTAAAAATCAAATTTAATTATAGGAAAATGAAAGTTTTACTTCAATGTCTTATGAATTTAATTTTACTTCTAATTGTTATGTTTTAAACTTTAAATGTTTATGACATAGCTAATTGTACATTTAAGTATGATTTTCCTTAAATAAATGTGGTGTTGCTTCATAATATAGCTCAAAAAGGTGTGACCTATGTTGTGAATTGTAAGGTTACGGGCCAAAACAAAGCAACAATGAACATTTTATTATAGTAGGCCAGTATCATGTTTTGTTATCAAATGCTTTTTCTTGTTTATATGTCTTTCGTGAATATTTACTTACTGTATGATAAATAAAACTGCAGCAGAATATTAATAGAATAAAATTAATTAGCTGAGCTGCGTTGACATTGCATCAATCAAGAAAGGCGAGAAATTCTGCATTCTTGGGTGTGACAATAATGGGGAAGATTTTACTTGTTGCAGGAATTAAATAAGATAAGACAATGGAGCCAGGAAGTGGATGTGCTAGAGGGTTTATGTCTATTACACGCACCTCACAGAATAGTTCTGTGGTTTGTTAGAGTTTATCTTGTGTTTCAATGTAGTAAGGGTTGTTGTTGTTGTAGGGCTGCTGAGCTTCTCGCTCTTTTGCAGCCAATACCAAGTTGAAGACTCCTTGGTATTATCTACACTGTAGATCTAGGCTTTTCCTGTGGTTTTTCTGCCATTCTGAAACTTGCTGAGTTGAAGTCATGAGCTCAAGTTTCTCCAGCTTGGCTTGCATTTAAAGGATCGTCACATCTGGTTCCAAACTAGGAGTAAGAAGCAAACGGTTTACTGTGCATTCCCCGCCATCCGAGGGCTCTCCAACTGTGCAGAGCTAAAATACTTTGCTCTGGTTCTGAGCTCTCCCAAGGAATTGTCACGTCCTGCATAGAACCACTTCTCAGCTCCCCCTGCCTATCACTGGGTCCATAGTGCGATCCTCCTGCATGCAGCCAACCAGGTAAAAAGCTAGAGTTACATCTGGGGCTGAACTGACTCCTCCAAGCTTAATGTGCAATGCTGGGTTCTCAACATGTTTCATCACAGGGGGAATCCCTGGAAGTGTGTGGATGATTTCAAAAGTCAATGATGGTGTAATTAGCCTCACAGACAAAAGTTCACTTCCACATTTGAATACTATAGGATTGTGCTTAACTGGTGGTCATATAAGGATGACTCGAAATATGCCTCAATGCATAAAAGTTGGAGTTAAGTCTGGGACTCCAGGCATTCCCACAAGCTTAGTGTACAATACTAGGTTCTCATCATAAGTTCCCACTACAGGAATTATGGTGTCGGATCACTGTAGTGTGGTTAATTGATCCCTGAGTGTTAGCTAAATGTCGTATATTTTGGCCCAGCCTGAATAGGACTAGAACAGGTGATAGCTCAGTGAGAGATCAGGTAAAAAAAAAAATAGATTTTTCACAAGTGAAATGGAGAAAGGTACAAATCTGTCCCTGGATTTGAGAAATAATCAATCCAGCCTATCGATTACGACTGAGATTTGTAGATCAGACAGTTTCCCTATAAATATATAGGTATATATTCAACCACTCGCTTCTATACACACACACATACTATGGAATTGGGATCTTTTGGGACAAGCTGACCGACACCCGTAAATAAAGTTTATGTACATTTTATTTATCATAAAGAATACAACACAACAATATCTTTGAATATCAAAATCAAATACAATGAATAAAGGTTAATGAGTTAATTAAAGAGTTAGACTCATAGGTTTGATCCTCCCTCCCTCTGTTGAGACAAGATCCCGTTAGAGCAAAGTTATTAACCCCCGAAAGAGTCAAAGGTTTTTATGCTATGGTCTAAAATCCCCTCTACAGTAAAGAACATAGTTATAAGTTAATCTATTCTGAAGTGAAATAGAGGAGCAGTTTAGCAAACTTGCATAAGCAAATACAAAAGAAGTACATGGGTTATATCCAAATAGAACTATTCTTCTCACGCTTTCTCTCGCACTGACAAACCTGTGATCACAAATTCAGTCTCTCTTACCTACAAAGATGCTTTCACCACATCAGGAACAATTGTTAATGGCACCCACAGCCCATCCACGATTTGGTTGTTCGGCGAATCAAGCCCCAGTTTCTCCAACGACTAATTAATCAAATGTTGGGAAACGCTTGATTTACTCTTGTAAGTAGGATGCTGATAAAGGTCACTTCAACTTTTGTCCAGGTAGTAAAATAATTACGAGATCTAAATGTCACAGTGTATGTTAGCTTGGAATCTTCAATCCTGCCATCAATGGTACCTATACCTTGTAGCGGTATGGCAGCTTGTGTACCCTGACAATCCCCAGAGCTATGCCAGTGTGAGATTTACTCCTGGTAGGTTCAACCAAGCTGGACTGGTCTGCGTGGGTAGGGGTCAGACAAAATCTGGTCCTCCAGGTTGGGGGTTTTAGCACAGGGCCGACACCCCTGTCTATGTAAAAAAATCGCACGTTACGGAAACAACAATAAATGGAAAAACTTTGCTGCGGGATGGACATCCGGAGTCTCAGGCTCGTATGACTGACTGGTGAAAGCCGAAAGGAAGACACTGGCGTGAAAACGGATGCCCCGACCGCAAAACACGTAACCAGAATTGGTTTTTGGAACGTCAGAACTATGAATGAGGCAGGAAAGCTGAGACAAATCACAGCAGAGATGAGGAACTACAAGATACATATCCTGGGAATAAGCGAGAGCAGATGGACAGGTAGGGGGAGAATAAAAACAGCTACAGGGGAAACAGTACTTTATTCTGGCAGAGAGGATGGTCAGCACAACGAAGATGTAGCCATTATCCTGAAGAAAGGAATGGAAAGGTCTTTACTGGAATGGAAATCCATCAACAACAGACTGATAACAGCAAGATTAAGGGAGGTTCACCAACACCACAATTATACAATGCTATGCACCAACAAACGACAGCGATGAAGAGATCAAGGACGAGTTCTATCAACAGGTACAAAAAGAAATGGAAACTACACCTAAGTACGATCTCATTATAGTAATTGGAGACCTAAATGCGAAAGTGGGAGCACACAATAATTATAACGAAAGAGTAATGGGAAAATGCGGCAGTGGAACAGCAAATGAGAATGGGGACAAATTAATAAGCTTCTGCAGTATTAACAACCTGGTCATTGGAGGAACACTTTTTCCACACAAGGAAGTGCACAAGTTAACATGGGAATCACCAAACGGACGAGACAGAAACCAGATAGATCACATAATGATCAATGGCAGATGGAGACATGCACTACAAGACGTGAAAGTAAGAAGAGGCGCAGATGTGGGAAGTGATCATCACCTAGTAGTAGCAAGACTGAAAGTGAAACTCAGAGCTGCTGGACCAGTTGCAGTCAAACAGAAAAGATTACAACATCACAAAACTGAAGGATCCCCTCACCAGAAAAGCTTTCGTGGTCGACGTAAAGAGAAGATATGAGATTATCAAAAGCCAGGAAAGAACAGAGACCGATGATGTTGACCAGAGATTCAACACCATCTCAACAATATACAAGGAAAGCAGCAAGTCATGCTTGGGATTCCAGGAAAGAAAGAGCCAAGACTGGATAACACCAGATACGCTAAACACCATAGCGAAGAGAAAGGAAATGAAAAGAAAGAAAACAGAAGCTAAGTCTCCCAGATTAAAGGCAATATATAGTGAACAGTACAGTCAGCTGGACAAGGAAGTTAAACGTAAAACCCGTGCTAACAAAAGGACATTTCTGGATGACCTTGCAAGACAGGCAGAAGAGGCAGCACTGAGAAATGAACAAAGCACAGTATACAAAATAACTAAAATCATCAGTGGAAAACGAGGTGCAAACAATATTACATTAGTAAGAGATAAGCAAGAAAATCTCATCACAACAGTAGAGGGACAGGAAACAAGATGGGCAGAGCATTTCAGAGAAACTCTGAATAAGGAACCACCAGAGACACAAGTGAATGTTCCTGAGGCTGAAAATGATCTAGATGTTAATACAGACATCCCACGAAAAGAAGAAATCATCACAGCAATCAAAGGGTTAAAGAATGGAAAAGCTCCTGGTCATGATAACTTAAATGCAGAGCTATTTAAGACAGACCCAGAGCTAGCAGCAGAACTATTAGAACCACTATTTGCACAAGTCAGGAAAACAGGGACAACACCAACAGAGTGGAGAAAATGAATAATTGTCAAATTGCCCAAGAAGGGAGATCTTGCAGACTGCAATAATTGGAGAGGAATAACTCTTCTCTCAGTTCCCAGCAAAATACTAGGCAGGATAATTATACAGAGAATCTCAAAAGCAGTAGACCACAAATTGAGGAAAGAACAAGCAGGATTTAGAAAGAACAGAAGATGTGTATATCATATATTTACCCTCAGGAACATTATAGAGCAGTGCTCAGAATGGCAAAGACAGTTGTACATTAATTTCGTTGATTTTGAAAAGGCTTTTGACAGTATACATAGGGACAGTTTATGGAAAATACTGAGGGCTTATGGAATTCCAAGCTGCATAGTGTCAATCATAAAAAGCCTATATGCCAACTTTACGTGCAGCATTGGGCAGAGCAACCTAACCTTTGAAGTGAAGACAGGAGTACGACAGGGATGTCCCTTATCAACCACTCTATTTTTAACAGTCATAGACTGGGTGCTGCGCCAGACAACAGAGGGCAATCCAAGAGGAATAAGATGGACTACATTTTCTACATTGGAAGATCTGGAATATGCAGATGACATTGCACTGCTAGCACATTCACATCAACACATCCAGGAAAAAACGGATAGACTTAATAAGTATAGCCAGCAGGTGGGCTTGAACATCAACCTAAAGAAGACAGAGGTCATGGCACTCAATGTGAGCAACCCTGAGCCCATATCAGTAGTTGGAACAGACAGATGCCTTCACATACCTAGGATGCATAGTAACACCAGACGGCGGAGCAAGCAAAGAAATCAACAACAGAATGAACAAAGCAAGAACAGCCTTTTTTAATCTAAACAACATCTGGAAGTCCTCTCAGTACAGCACAAACACAAAATTAGGATTATATCAGAGATGTGTGCTTTCTGTGCTTCTCTATGGCGCGGAGAGCTGGAGAGTTACAGAGAAGGAAATGTCGAAATTGTCCTCTTTTCACACAACATGCCTAAGAAAAATTCTCCGAATCTTTTGGCCGAATATCATCACCAACCAAGATCTGCTTACTCGGAGCAAGCAAGAGGACATGCACACCATCATAGCTGGCAGACGCTGGAGCTGGGTTGGCCATGTCCTCAGAAGAGACCCCGATGCCATCAGAAGAACAGCTATGCTATGGACCCCTGAAGGAAAACGAAAGAGAGGCCGACCAAAAACAACTTGGCGGAGGACTGTGGAGGCTGAGATGCAAAGAATGAACCAGAGTTGGGGCACTGTACGAAGGATGGCCGCCGACCGAGCAAAGTGGAATAAATTTGTTGTAGCCCTACAAGACGCCACCAGGCGTAATGGCCACTGACTGCTTTGACGGTCGGCGGCTAAGGATCAAAGAAGAAGAATCTTCAATCGTTACATCAAATGTCAGGTAAACAGATTGGTTCAGGATCAATCTTCTTCACAACACGTGGTCGTTATACAGGTACTGTCAATGTTTGGCTTGGTAGCCACAACAAGCTAAATGTTTATGAAATTGGGAAAAGAACTCTGGATATGCAATAAGTCCAGTTATCATTTATTCTTAATATTATTTGGGTTTGCACTCTGTCTCTTTCTGGGTGTACCACAAGACCAGACAAGTCACCTTGAAAAAACCCGATATTATATCAGAATGTTCTTTGATAAAGTTTATTTCCAGTTTCATATGGAATGGAAGCCGCTGGTAAGGTTTAGGGTTTGACCCAAATATTGTATAGGGAGAAAATACAAATACTTAACATAATATATTATAATTCACAATCCTATCCTTACCCCGCTTAACATAGAAGATATATTATCCACTTCAGTTATTTAACTTAAATTAGAAACTATAAGCTTAGAGCTAGTCTCATCGTTTAAAAAAAAACTTCAGTGAAATAAATTCTAGTCATTTAAAAAGAATCCATCATCATGAATTAGAAATAAATATATATTTCGTCAATACTCATGGTGAATCAGTGCATTACTAGTTGGTTAAAATATTCACTGACTGGTTACTAGCAGTTAATTAAATTTATTTATGGCTGGAAGAGTTTAGTTAGAAATATTTATTTGTTCTGCTATCCACTGTAACGCAGTAAAACTTAGAGAAATACCATAACGAACTTAACTTAGTAAATCACTCTGCACAGAAAATAATTAGTAAAATATAATTGACGATTTAAAAGATTAAATCACTCAAACTACTAGTATAGTATTTACCTCAACACCGAGCTACTAAGACTTATCTCCAACGACTACTAAGAAATTCACTTTTACAAGCATTCTAGAATCGAAGCTAGTTGTCTAGAGGAATCTGTGAGGTACTGGATGAATTGAGTTGGATTTCTGTGGTATATATATTAAAAGATGAAAGGAGATAGTTAATTATCCCCCCGAAAAACCAGACCCTACCAGATGTTCTCACCTACGGGAAATTTTCAGTTCAGTTTTCGGCTTATGCGAAATTCAAAGCCGAAAACCCAGGATCTTCGTTCTCGCTTTGATCAGACATCGCCAATGCGCTAATCAGTGTGAGTTTCCTTCGTCTCTCTGCTCGTACTCAAGCGAGAAATGTCTTTAGATCTCCCGATTCGTCGTGTTTAATTACTTATCAAACGAACGGATTCAGGGAAAGGTAATAAAGATTTCTCACTTGGTTCCCAAGATCTACTAAAATTTATTCAAATCTGGTCGCTGTCTGATCTCTACAACGATTTGATCTCTGGCGCTGGTGTTAGAATTACAGCTCAAGTTAGCGAATATGTCTCTGGTAGACTCTCATCAAAGAAATATAGCGACCAGCATTAAATGCGTGCTAAATGAGAAAGAGAGACAGATCTATTCTGAGTAATAGGATGTTTTATGTTAACCCAACAGGCGTAGGTGATGCTAGGTTAAAAAAAAAGAAAAATGCAGATAAAGAAAATAGATATATGAAATCAATTATCATAATCTTTCACACTAAACAACATAGGAAGTCAGAGGTTGACTGTTTTTCAGGACTGGAGAGCTATTTGTGTCCATTTTCTTCTGATGGATCTAGAAAGTTCTAGGACTTTGTTTCCAGTGCTATGCATTTATGTGATGGTAAACATGGTATTAAAAAAATGTTACATGTTTGCTTTCTTCTTTTGTTTCCGAATTTTTTTTTAATTTTTGTGTGCAATGCCTTATATTCATATTGGTGAGGAGACTTCAGAACATCTGTTGCATCTCTCCCATCCTCTTTTGACTGAGTACAGAACACATATCACATGTCTTGATATGTAAGTGACATAGTAGTTTCTAATACGTGTACAATAACATATAATTCAGGTTTTATCAGCGTGCTAATGAGTTTTTCTTCTTTGGTCCTTGGCCGCTGACTGACAAGAGCGATCAGCGAACATCACGCCTGGAGGTGTCTTGTAGAGCAGCAACAATCTGTCTCAACTTTGCTCGATTGGCAGCCATCCTTCGTGTGGTGCCCCAGCTCTGTTGCATGCTTAGCATCTCTGCCTCTACAGTTCTCCGCCAGGTGGCTTTTGTCCATCCTTACTTTTGCTTTTCTTCTGAGTCCATAACATGGCAGTCCTTGTGATGGTGTCAGGGTCTCCTCTGAGGATGTGACCAACCCAATTCCAGCATCTACCCGCTGTGATGGTGCACATAAACTCTTGGTGGCTCCGAGTTAGCAATTCTTGGTTGGTGATGATGTTCGGCCAAAAAATTTGAAAAATGTTCCTTAGGCTTTTTCTCCTCAAGTTGTCACTAAATTTATATGAAATAAAGAGCAGTCCCACTTTTTTCGCATTTAGCAAGAGACGTATGTATGTTTGTGTTAATGGTTTTTTCCCCACTGTTGGGAGAAAATTTGTGTAGCTTAATATGTAGGTGGATGAAATGACTATCATATTTCATTATACAGCTCTTGACTGTTTTTCAACAATGAATTTTGTACTTCTGTTTTTCTATGTCCTAATGTGAACCCACTTTAATCCCAAAATTCTTTTTTGTAAAATGTATTTGCCTCTGTACAAAATCTACATACTATATTTTTAATAAAAATCCCTTCCAACATGTGCATAAACAATTATTACATTTAGCATTTAAGTTTAATGATACAACAGAAGCAAAACACATTGTACTTAAAAGGTTTTTATGTCAAATTTAAGCAATAAATTAACAGTATATTTTACATTGTGTTTATATTTTTTTAAATCGTTTTTAATAATAAAATATTTTGTGTAATTCACATAGTTTTAAAATATATTTTTATAAACTCGTGAATGTCTTGTCACTTGTCTAAATGACAAAGTACGGAAAGCAGAATAAAAATCATCTGTTCATGTCCACACCATTATAATAATTCTTCTTAAGAAGCAAGTGGCACCACTGCAGTTAGCTTCTGTGCATGAAGCATGCCCTGAGGCACTTCATCTACTCTTGCAGTGATAGTTTCTGCAGTAAATTATATTAACACAATGAGGATATCAGCCCCCATTGCATCAAAACCTTGCATTAGTCACAGCTTTAAAAAGCTGCTCATTTCCTTAACCAATATTAAATCCTGCATCAAGTCTCCCTGATCATTTCTATGACCAATATTCAATCCTGCATCGAATCTCCCTGCTCATTTCTCTGACCAATATTAAATCCTGCATCAGTCCACCCTGCTCATTTCTCTGACCAATATTAAATCCTGCATCACTCTTGCATGTAAAATAAAACTGATATTCTTCTTCATTACATGTCAGCTCCTCAAGAAGATTCAGCCTTCAAGAAATTCATGCTAAGTTCCCCTATCCTCTGCTGAAAGATATTTTCATGTCTATTCATCCCTTTTATTTCAGTCTCTTCTCTATGTGTTTTTGGTCTTCCTCTGCCTCTCATACCCTGAGAATTCTAGAATAAGAACTGCTTTGTAATTGTGATAAACGAGCGCAAAACCGTATCACTCTATCTTTTCCTACACCTTTCTTATTTTATTTTCTCCCACATTGTGCTCTTTCATCCCACGTTTTGCTATTTTATCTGTAAACTGTAATTTTGATTACTCACATCTGGTATCTAAAGAACGACATTTGTCCTTTCATTGGTGGTAAAGAAATTCTTTTGATTCAGTTCCCCACCTTGTTAAACACATCTGGTTTCAGGAGGAGAGCTCGGCTGACACAAAAGATTAGTCTAAGCCAGAGGTTTTCAAACTTTTTTGGTCCACGGCTCCCTTGACCTGTGCATAAATCACTGCGGCTCCTCTCTATACTATACAAGGTATATTATATATAAGCAATTGTACCTTAAAAGATATTAATGACTTCTGAATGTGCATATTTTACATCTGATACCAATTGTGGGGGGTAAATAAGTTAAGTTTCGGACACAAAATAAATAAGACTGTATTTATTTTGTAAATGAAAAACTAAATTAATTTAATCAACTTACAGTTTTATGACACCTTATACTAGTCACAAAGTCAATGAGAAAGATGAGCTTGCTTCTTCATCATCAGTTGTTCAAATCTGGGCACACAATTCCCAAGCCACCGCGACGCCATTAGCCGAGGGCCGCGATGCCCCTTGGAGCCGCGACGCACAGTTTGAAAACCTCTGGTCTAAACCATTGTTTAAACACAACACAGTCACCGTCTCGCACAGTACAATAGACCCAGCAACAATGACTCCGGAAGTGTGATATCAAAGGCCCTCGATGATGAACAACAACCTTTGCTTCCAGATGGAAAACAATAAGCCCGGCACGACAAAGAGACTTGTTAGCATGCAAGCGACAATGGACCGAGGGAACAAAGGCCGCCACCAGCAGCACAGAACAAAGCTGACACGTGGGGTGATAGACAAACAGAAGTTGACGGAGGGCTTTGTGACAGCTAAAAGGCGGGTGATTTTCTTTGCATCTGTTTGTCATACAGCACGGAATTGAAAGTTGGTAGCGAGTGGCCCACCCACTTTTAGACTGACAGGGGACAAGAGAGATTCTAGGTACAAGAGACCAGATGGACTCTTAGCTATTGGTTGTATGGGCGGAGTTTCACATCACAGGCAAGATTTGGGAACATATGGGCGTCTTAGGAATATATACTGAAGCACATTAAAAACGCACCACTATTATATATACTGATGCTGAGAAGCTGGAAAAAAAAAGGTGTGGGAATGGATTTTCCCCGTGTTTGTCATGAGGTAGAGAGCGAATGGCTGCTGGAATGGAAAGTGCATGATTCAACCCACGGGTTTGTGTACAGACTACATGAAAACAATGAAAGTTACACGTGCAACACGATTCCCAACAGCTATGACCCTGAAAATGTGTACGCGTTGTGACAGTATACTCAGTATAAAAAGGCAGTTGAGACAAAACACCCAGTACTTGTGCTTGAAATGCCACGACTATCCGAAAACGACCGCCAACGAGCAATTGGTATGTTGGAGACTGGAATGAGCTCGCGGGCCATTGCCAGAAGGATGAATTGCCACCACAGCACTATTGTACGTCTCAATGAACGTTACTGAAACACTGGCAGTGCCTGGGATAGACTTCGGAGTGCCCAACCACGAGTTACTACCTCTGCACAAGATCGTCATATTGTGCTAAGTCACCTAAGGAATCGTTCTCTCCCGGCAAGTCAAACAGCTAGAGCAATAGTGGGTAGACGTGGGCAAGTCTCTCGAATGACAGTCATACGACGACTCAGAGATACAGGCCTTACTGCAAGACGACCTTATGTTGGGCCAAACTTGACTCACAGACATGGTCAGCAGCGACTGCAATGGGCAGAGCAACATGTCAGATGGACTGGTTGTTCGTCCATCACGGGTGATGAAGACCACTCTGTTCATCCAATTATTTAAGAATATGTTAGGTTAGTCTATGGGTACGAAGGTGACTGAAGAGCCCGATGCGGGCCTGGAAAGATCTTAGACAGTGTGGGCAGGGAATGTTTGCTTCATGTGAAGGTTTTATTTCACGGTCCTTTCTAGCTTGTCTCCGCTGTTCCGCTGCTGCTCTTCTGGATGATTCGCATGCTGCTGCACCTTTACGAAGAGATGTGCGCCAAGCAGTTCGGTCTTGCGCAGCAGCTTCCCATGTGTCTGGGTTTATGTCAAAGGTTTTCAATGACGTCTTTAACGTGTCTTTGAAGCGCTTCTTTTGGCCACCATGGGAGCGTTTACCCTTCTGCATCTCACCATAAAAGAGTATCTTTGGCAGTCGATGGTCTGGCATGCGGACTACATGACCTGCCCAGCGAATTTGTGACTGCATCAGAATAGTATCAATACTAGGGATACCAGCTCTGTCAAGAATGGCAGTATCCGGGATCTTGTCTTGCCATTTGATGTTCATTATCTTCCTGAGACAGACTGTATGGAAGTGGTTTAGCTTCTTTACGTGGCGCCTGTATACAGTCCATGTTTCACATGCATATAGCAGCACTGGAAGCACCGCAGCTCTGTACACCTTCAGCTTTGTCTGTAGACTAATGCCACTTCGATGCCAAACGTTGATGTATAGTCTGCCAAATGTGCTGCTGGCTTTGGATATCCTGGTGTTCACCTCATCATCAATGACAATGTTCTGGGATAGTGTGCTACCAAGGTATGTGAATCTGTTCACAACATTCAGTTTTTCACCATTAACCTTGATGACTGGCTCAGTATAAACTGTGCCAGGAGCTGGTTGGTACATGATTTCTGTTTTCTTCGTGTTGACTGTAAGCCCAAAGTTGGCGCAGGCTTCGGAGAATCTATCCACACTATGCTGCAGATCAGCCTCTGAGCCAGCATTGAGGGCACAATCATCAGCAAACAGAAGATCTCTGATGGTGTGTGATTTGACCTTGGTTTTTGCTTGAAGCCTCCTAAGGTTAAACAATTTTCCATCAATACGATAACTAATGTCAATTCCTGTGTCCCCGTCTCTAAAAGCATCAGTCAGCATAGCAGAAAACATGATACTGAACAGAGTCGGTGCAAGTACGCACCCTTGTTTAACTCCATTTGAGATGGGGAAAGGCTCTGATAGCTCACCGTTTTCCTGAACTCTAGCCTGCATTCCATCATGCAGTTGCTGCACTATTGTGATAAATTTCTTTGGGCAGCCGTATTTTGCCATGATCTTCCATAGACCCTCTCTACTGACCGTGTCGAACGCCTTTGTCAAGTCGATGAAAGCTGTGTACAGGTCACAGTGCTGTTCTTGGCATTTTTCTTGTAGCTGTCTTGCAGCGAACACCATATCTGTGGTTCCACGTTCTTTCCGGAATCCACACTGACTTTCAGGTAAAAGACCTTTGTCAAGATGAGCCGTAAGGCGATTCAAAAGGATTCTGGCGAATATCTAACCAGCGATTGATAAAAGAGAGATGCCTCGATGATTGTTGCAGTCTTGGCGATTACCTTTACGTTTATATAGATGTATAATTGAGGCATCTTTGAGATCGTGTGGGATGGTTTCACTCTGCCACATTTGCTGGAAGATCATATGAAGTTTCTCTATCAGAACTGCACCGCCATCTTTATAAACCTCAACAGGAATTGAATCGGAGCCAGGGGCCTTTCCACTAGACAGTTGACGAATCGCTTTTTTAGTTTCCTCCAGAGTTGGTACATCATCTAATGCTTCATTTATAGGAATTTGGGGCAGGCGGATGATGGCTTCGTCGTTAATAGATGATGGCTGGTTCAAGATATTATTAAAATGTTCAGCCCAGCGTTGGAGCATTTTTTCCTTGTCTGTAATTAGTGTTTTTCCATCTGCATTAAGGAGGAGAAATGATCCTGATGATGTTGGACCATAGACCGCTTTGAGTGCAAGGTAAAAGTTTTTCAAGTCATGGCTGTCAGCAAAGCCTTGGAGCTCATCTGCTTTATTACTCAGCCATGAATCCCGCATCTGGCGTAGTTTATGTTGGACGATTCTACGCATGTTGTTGAAAGCGTCTTTCTTGGATGTAGATTTTGGATCATTTAAATATGCTTTATGGAGATGGTGTTTCTCAGCCAACATCTGCTTTATATCATCTGAGTTCTCATCAAACCAGTCATTTTGTTTCTTGATGGAAGGACCCAGGACCTCTGTAGCAGTGTTGTAGATCTGCTCACTTAGGGCTGCCCAATTTGTTTCCACACTTTGGCCGTCTAGCGAGATAGATTTGAGACGGTCTTCTAAGGTGTCAGTAAATGACTGTTTGATTTTTGTCTTCCTTAGTTTGGTGACATCCAGCCTCTTTTGAGTTTTCTTCCCCTGAGGGCGCCTGGCTGGTTGGATACGAATTTTAAGTTTAGATAGAATGAGGCGATGATCAGTCCAGCATTCGGCACCACACATGGACTTGGTCACCCGGACATCTTGCCTGTCCTTCTTCCTAACAATTACATAGTCAATTAGGTGCCAATGCTTTGAGCGAGGGTGCATCCAAGAGGTCCTGTTGCGGGTAGGAAGTCGAAAAATGGTGTTGGTGACAAGGAGGTCATGTTCTGCGCAAGTCTGGAGGAGACGAAGTCCATTACTGTTACAGCGACCCTTGCCGTACCTACCAATAGTGCCATTCCAGGAGATGTTATCTGAGCCTACTCTTGCATTAAAGTCACCAAGAATGATGAGCTTATCTGCTTTAGGAACTGATGCAATGACTGCATGTAGTTCTTCGTAAAACTTGTCCTTGACATCATCCTGGTTTGTCATAGTTGGTGCATACGCGCTATTGATGGTGGCATGTTTTCTTCCATAGAACAGAGGGATCTTGACCGTCATGAGTCGGTCATTTATTCCCTTTGGGGGCCCCGCTAACTTGCTGACAATTGCTGTTTTGATTGCAAATCCAACCCCTGCTTCTCGTCTTTCTTCAGTTCCTCTTCCGCTCCAAAAGAATGTATAACCTGCACCCTTTTCGCAAAGTTGGCCCTCGCCTGCAAGTCGAGTTTCACTCAGTGCTGCTATGTCAATGTTGTACCTGGCCAGTTCTCTCCCAATCAGGGCAGTTCGTCTCTCAGGTCTGTTTGCGTTAAAGTCTTTGTCAAGTAAAGTGCGCACATTCCATGCGCCTAGAATGAGGGGGAAAAATCTGTCCTTTCTTTTTCTTATATGTCAACCGCCGAAGTAGGGTACCCACCAACCGCGGTAAGCTGGTTAGGTAATGGTGAAGCAGGCAATGTTTAGGGCACCTTTTCTAGCCCCTTCCTCATGCCATGGAGGTGAGCAGTGCTTTCCTAAAGAGGGCTGCTCAGACACTCAGGGGGCTGCCGAATCCCACTGCTGCTCCGATCAGTGGAAGACGACCATATGGCCTGAGCCGCCTGTGTGTAGGTCTGCGACTACGACTGCCAGCGTACCCACGCCTGCCGCTTCGCCGCTCGCCCATCGCCACAGGACTTGTTGTGAGTGGATGGATGAAAGAGTGACTTGCGCGGTGATTTGGATTAAAGTGAGGAAGAGTTGCGCAATTCGTCGACCTCACTCTCTCGCCTGGGTCCATCTCAATCCAGTGGCAAGACAAGTCAAGACGACTGGAGATGAAGTCAGGTGCAGTGGATGACCAGGGCTTTCTACGTGCCTTGCCGTGCTCCTTACGCTCCACAGCGCATTGCTGGTAATCGATGGACTAGACTGCAGTGGAATGCTGTCCTATTCACAGATGAGAGCAGATTCAACATATCCTTTGCTGATGGACGTATGCGGATTTGGCGACGGTGTGGAGAGCGCTTTGCAGATTGCTGTGTTCGTCAGCACAACCGATTTGGATGTGGCAGTATTCACATTTGGGGAGGATTCAGTTTTCACCATCGCTTGCCTCTTCTTGTCTTCCGTGGAAATGTTAATGCTGTGACATATCGAGATGAGGTTCTGGATGCATTGGTTGCTCCTGCTTTCACAAATTATCCAGACTTGCAGCTTCTCCAGCAGGATAACGCACACTGCAAGCATTACGCAGCAATATCTACAGCAGCAGAACATTGTGACGATTGATTGGCCTGCCCTATCACCAGACATGTCCCCTATAGAACATCTGTGGGACGAGCTTGGACGCAGAGTCTACAGGCAAGGTTCTCCTGCTAATCTGCAACAGCTCGAAGCTGCTCTTACACGTGAATGGGACTTGATTCCCCAGAATTTCCTTCAGAGACTTGTGCGTTCCATGCGGAGCCACTGCCAAGCTTGTTTGCAAGCACACGGTGGACATACCAGATACTGAGGATAGTGTGAATGAATTTTTTTATTGGTTTCATTTTTGGTTTTCTCCCTTGCCTGCACAGAATGCAATGAATTTCATAACAATCAAATGTACAAATTAATGACCAGCATGGATTCATAGGAAAATGAATAAAGATTCCAAATATGTAAACTTGTAAACACTTATATTTACATTTCACACTCTGTTCCTGGATTATACAGGTGGTGCGTTTTTAATGTGCTTCAGTATATGTACCGCGCAGTTCGTTAGAGAGATGAGTCCAGTTTTTTTCAACTTTGTGGTGTAGAAAAAATCCCTAAAGCATAGCCTGCAATTAATTCAGTGTTGATAAAATATTTCATAACTGAGTGTATTGTGTTCTTAAAAGATTTTGCGAAGGGAAAAGAAGGTTAGTAGATCTTATAAAGATTATTAATACTTTTTTCTTATTCATTTTAACCTCAAAACTAAATATGCGAAAGCTAGTTTGTCAATTAACTCTTCTAGTACATGACTAAATAAAATCAGAAGATTTTCCTCTAAGATGATAGGTTGATGGGAAGTAATTAATAGTTCATACTTCACCTTCATCTAGCTTGTTAAATCATCATCACAGTCTTCCAGGCGCACACACTCTCGTGCACAATATGTTTAACATCATTAGAATTGAACTTATAGAGATCAATAGTGAAGTGTCTGTTTAAACGTAGCTGTGATATCTGCACCTTTCGGCAACACAGACTGATATTTTTTAGTGGGTTTCCCATTTCGAAAATTCAGCGAAGCTGCAGACTTTTCCAGGACCACCACGTGTGTCTTCAGTCTGGTTCGCTGGTCAGAAGGCAGTCAAGCTATGAGTCTGACTGCGGTCTCTACACCCAGTTAGTGAAGAGTCTGAGTCTAACCAAAGGCAACCAGAAAAAAGTTTATTTTGTGTGTCAAAAAGTCTGCGTCTACAGCTGGCTAGCAACCAAAAAAAGTTCACGGACATAGGAATTCACCATAGGATATCCTTCATTCCTCAATTACAAAGGAATATTTCTCGCCCACGATTAAGATGTTGGACGCAGCATTTTTCGTCACCTTATATCACGTGCACACAAGTTCAATACATAGAAATATCGAGTTCAGCTCCATCGAAAGCTTACTACAGGAGTCAAGCTAAAACTCGCAGTTAATTACTCATTCAGATATCAAGTTCAGCTTCATCAAAAGCTACTACATGAGTCAATCTAAAGCTCACAGTTGATTACTCATATCAAGTTCAGCTTTATCGGAAGCTTACCATCTGAAGTCAAGCTAAAGAGCTCAAAAGTTGATTCTCATATTTATACAAAGTGCAACACACTCTTAAGTGCATTCTAGGAAGCAGACTCCGTAGTCAAATCCAGTCTGCTTACTCCAAGTATATTTTATCAATCACGAGTACATACTCAAGTTAATGAGTCTACATAGCAAGAACATTCCGTGAAGATATCCAATCTGGCCAGCACCCTTCGGAGATTAAACAACAGACATTTTTCATACGACAACTGTTAACTGTTGATCAACGTTACAGAGATATTGTCAAACAGTGAAGGACTGTATATCGTCGATGTTCTCAGAGCAACAAAAGTTTTCATCAGAACGTCCTCGACTTAGAATTACCCCACTCGACATAACTTCTATGCAAACATGTCAATCATCCTATCCGGATGAAGCATTTAAAGACACATGGACTGTGTAGATTACTTACCATTTTGGTAACACGTATCATATCACATCATCATCATTTCGCTTTACACAAGCTCATTCTTAATTAACTACTATTTAATTAACTACAATATTAATATCTCATCTGTGTGTTTTGTGTGAATCGTCTTTTACCATCATCACATTCTAACCACTACTAAACCTATATGTTTAGATGTTTAATTAATAAACCCAATAGTCGTTTGATCATTATCTAGTTTGTTAATGTATCACTCGTGCTGTCGGTGTTAAATATTTACATATAGGTACATTTCTACACTCAGATGAGGTTGGGGGCTTTTTCTGTTACAGGATCTAAGGGCAGAAGCTAAGGTCGTGGGGAAACAGAACTCTTTCCACATTTCAATAGAAAACACTGTCAAGTGGAAAGCATTCGCATTCTCTTCTTCTTGTCCTTATCTCGGATAGGTCTCTATCCTTTCTTAACGAGCCATTTTCTGGAGACCTTCTACCTAATATCTCATAGGCTATTCCTGGTGAAAACTACTGTCGTAGCTGCCCCAATACGCACCACACGACAGTAATGCTATTAACAAGTTTCCTCATTGTGTGTCCTATCCATCACCCTCATCTTTTCATCTCCTATACCTCTGGAACTTGTCTGGTTCTTGTTATTAGTTCCACATTTGGTGACCTTGTTTAGTTTAGTTTGGTTTGGTTTACAATTTCAACCATATTCTATTCAAGCATCCATTTATAAAAGTCTGTAGTATTTTTATTTATTTATTTTGTTTGTCCTCCATGTTTCAGAGCCACTGATCTGTTCAATATAAATGTAAAATATGTCCTACTTAGTGGTTTGGAAACATGGCATGTAATGAAGATTATCTCCAAAAATTAGACTTTCACCAATAGATGCATCTGTCACATACTTCGTATGATATGACCTCATATAATAACACAAGCAGACCTCTGAACAAGACCAGACAAAACCAGTAATGCTAGAGATTAAAGATACAATTTGGATAAGAAGAGGACACACCATCAGGAAACAATCAACCAGACTGAAACCCCAAGGGAAAAGGGAAGCCAAACAGAACCTGAAGAAGAATGGAAGAAAAGAAAGCCAAAGCAACCTCATGGGCAGATCTCGAGAAGGCCCAAACTAAAAACTGATGTTTGGCAAGAATTGCAGCCCAATGTTGTAAGGGGACTGAAAAGGATTTATGATGGTGCACTGCTCTTTTACATTCCAAAAGCTGTTCCCACGGTGACGTAAAATATTTCTAATTTAGCTTATACAGGAAGTCAGATTAAATTATGAACATTAATTAACAGTATTTCAGCTTCAAGTACCTTGCCTAGTGGCGTCAGAGATCATGTCTCTCTACAACTTTCTGTCTCCGTTACAATTTATCAATTCTGCTGTTGACTTCTTTCCATGCCATGATGTCAAACTGTCCAGTATTTGCTCTTTTTGTCTTCTCCTATCTCTTTTTCCTTCAATCTTACCTGTTGTTATGATATATTCCAGCTTTCCTCTTCTTATAACATGCCCAAAAAAAGTGGATTGCTTCTTTCTAACTTGTGAAATAAGTTTCCTTTGTGTATTGGCCTCTTTCAGGACATCCTCATTACTCTTTTTGGCTGTCCATGGTATTTTTAACATTCTTCTGTAAAACCACATCTCTGTGGCCTCTATTGCCTTCCCTACTTGTTTACTAATTGTCCATGACCCACTCCCATATGTCAGGATTGGTTCTATATATATTTTTATATAAAAATATTAAATTATATATTTTTTATATATATATATATATATATATATATATATATATATATATATATATATATATATATATATATATATATATATATATATATATATATATATATCTTTACTGCTCAAAAAAAATTGAAAGGCCACTTACAAATTCATCTGCAGTTTTTTAAAAATAAAGATACAATTATGAAACTCACATATCATAAACGCTTTTCATTGCATATTACATTGACATTAAAATGAAGAAAAACAAATGATTTCATTAGTAAGAAAATCGATGTCAATCGTCTTACCTCCCTTTTTGAAAATTCAGAATCATTAAACAAAAGTTAACATGATTCAAAATCGAGTGTGTCCACCATGAGCTTGAATGCATTCACTGCACCTTGCCTCATTGATAAGACAAGAGTTCTTAGTCATTTGTGGGATCGCTTGCCACTCCTGCTCCAGGAAGAGGAACAACTGATTGAGGTCAGTAGCAGGTGGATGATTTTCTCTAAGTCTACGTCCTAGCACATCCCATACATGTTCTATCGGACTGAGATCAGGAGAGTAAGCTGGCCAGTCTAAGCGGGTGACATGTTACTGTTGTAGGAAGTCGTTCACGACCCCAGCTCTATGTGGTCGGGCATTGTCGTCCTGCAGGGTAGAATCAGGTCCTAGAGCCTGAAGTGCCGTAAGAGCAAACGGCTGTAAGATGTGATTTCTGTAGGCCAAACCATTCAACGTACCATGCACTCGATACAAGGGTGTTCTGGAGGTCACACTAATTCCGCCCCACACCATTACTGGTCCACCGCCATAGCGATCATGTTCAAGGACGTTGGCATCATGATAGCATTCTCTTGGGTCCTCCAGACACGATTTCTGCCATCTGTGAATGATCTGGTGAAACGGGATTCATCTGTGAACAGAACTCTGCTCCATTGATGCCTTGTCCAGGTCATATGTCGCCGAGCCCAAGCCAGACGAGCTGAGCTGGAGCCAAGACAGGTCGGATGACAGGTCGCCTTGCATGCAGATCTGCATCTCTCAGTCGGTTTCGTATGGTTTGGTCACTGACGATTACGTTGGTGGCTGCTCGCAGTTGTGTCCTAATGGCACTGGCAGTGATTGTTCTTTGTCTGAGAGCCAATACAACAACAAATGTGTCTTGCCGTCTTATGGTAGACCTTGGACGTCCTGACCTGCGTTGTTCTGCGACACTGCCGGTTGCATTATAACGATCACGCAGAGTTTGTATGACAGAGTGGGCAACTCCTAATCTCCTAGCAACTTCTCGCAGCCCTACATCATCCTGCAGCCATGCCATCGCTCTCCATCTGTCAACATTGGTCAAGCGTCTTCGCTGAGCCATGGCTAAAATGGTAAATGTTACAAACATACCCATTGCCCGTTCCTTCCGAAAAGTGGGTGACATGTGTTCACTATAGTCACGACTTGCACGTGAAAAGCAAATTTCAGCAATGTTATCAACAGGCTTTGCCATAGGAAGCATTTTCAAACATGCATTATTTCCCTTTCCACCACGTACATTTGATTGACCTTGGAGGTACACACAGGTAACACAGATTTGATTTATTGTCAGATTAACAAACATTGTTTAAGCATGCAACAAAATGCAGCAAAAAGTTTTTGGCTGAGTGTTCAGGTTTTAAAAAAAAACAGCTTAGTTGAAATGACCTAAAAATTGAAAGTGGCCTTTAACTTTTTTTGAGCAGTATATATATATATATATATATATATATATATATATATATATATATATATATATATATATTATATATATATATATATAAATATATATATATATATATATATATATATATATATATATATATATATATGTGTGACGTACGTCTAGTTTGACAAGTGAATTTTCCCTGATATGATGGATGATTTAAAGGGACCTTTAGCTTTTCATAACATTAGAACCCCTGAACATTTGTTGTAACTTTTCGTTTGCCAGAACGCATTCCACCGGGACTCATGTAGGATACAGCGACGAGATCAAAGAGACAGACCGAGGGATCTTAAGGGAGACTATCGGCGCTATCAAAGACAGTAGTTTTCCCTGATACGAGACGCAGTTGCTTGCCGCTAATTTCGCGTCTCGGTGTCAATCGAGGAACTGAGCGAACGGGGGAAAGCGAAACGGGCAGCAGCGAACGGAGATACGAAGACCAGGGGGCGGCTTTTTCTCTTGATTTGGCGGTCAGATCCCCAAAAGTTCGTGAGATCAAATAAGTTGTCAAGTTTATCATGTCCCACTCAACTTACATTTCATTTTAGCTAAATAGACCATGTAGAACTAGACACGTTATCACTCGCTGGCCAGATCTTTACAGAAGCACTAGCTTTATTGAGATCTTGTTATAGATTTTCCCCTGGATTTTATATATATATTTGCAGTGATTTCTATTTCTGTGCAAAGCGGTAATATATATTGTGTAAAGTGATCAGTGGTCTAGCTCAGTCATTCTATTTAAAGGGATTCTGTGTTAATTTAAATCTATTTAATTAAACCATCTCAAGAGTTCCAGTTTTAAATATAATGATCTATCTATTATATTATTTCAAAAGATAATAGATGCTTAAATTAACTTTTAAAGTCGCGAAGGAATTTATAATTAATAAATTCAGTTAAGTCCTAGTTTTATAGATGTGTGTTTTAACCACTAGAACTCGCGCAGTGTTTATTAAATACATAATTAAATACTCAACTACAACCAGGGGAGAAAGTCCTATTGCTACTTCCAACCAGAAGCAATAAACTTCGCATCGGATGGCAAGGACCGTTTACCGTCCTTAAAAAGATCTCACGTACCAACTACAAGATCTCCATCAAAGGAAAGGAGAAGGTCTTCCACATAAATCTGCTAAAGAAATATTTGGAAAGACCGGTGCCATCCTCCGAGCATCTCCTGGCTGTCGCCATAGCAACGGAAGACGAGGAAGATGATGATGGTTGCATGGAGTATCCACTGCAACCCACAGAATCCTTTAAAGATGTCAAGTTCGGCGACAATCTCTCACCAGAACAACAAACAGAAACTAGGGCTCTACTAAAACAGTACAGTGCAGTTTTAACGGATGTACCTGGTCGAACAAATCTCATTGAATTTGATATGAAATTAACAAACGAGACCCTTGTTCAAACCAGAGTTTACCCCATCCCGTACGCTAAAGCTGATGCACTTCGCGGAGAAATAGACAAGCTGCGTCAGGCAGGAATTATCAGTGAGTCTACATCTCCTTACAGCTCGAGCGTAGTGCTGTTGCAGAAGCCCAATAAGGAAGTTCGGCTGTGCATTGATTACAGGTTGCTAAACGCTGTAACGGAATTCCAGCCCGAACCTCTCCAAACTGTTTCTGAGTTGTTCACCAAGCTCAGCAAAGCTAAGATCTTCTCCAAGATTGACCTCAGTAAAGGTTATTATCAAATACCAGTCAAGGAGGAAATTAAACCTTTGTTAGCTTTCAGCACTAGTGAAGGACATTACACATTTAACGTGATGCCGTTCGGTTTGCATAACGCACCAGGAGTGTTCACCAGGATGATGAGGAAGCTTCTAGAACCTTTGCAAAGTCCCCATATCCATAATTTCATGGATGACATCTTAATTGCATCGGAAACCTATGAAGAACATATTGCTACGGTTGCTATGCTCCTCAGGAGACTACAGGAAACGGGTCTCACAGCCAGACCTAGCAAATGTCTCATCGGGTTTGAACAGTTAGACTTCCTGGGGCACACTATTTCTCACGGATGCAGTTGGCCTATTAAGAAGAACGTGGAGAAAATAGTGGCAGCAAAAAGACCCCGAACGAAGAAAGACGTACGTTCCTTCATATCGCTATGTGCATACTATCAGAAGTACATCCAGAACTTCAACGGACTGACGGCACCTCTGACTGACCTCACAAAGAAAGGTTGTCCTGATAAGGTCATATGGGATCAAAAGTGCGAACACGCGTATAGCACTTTGAAAGGACAGTTGTCTGCATACCCCATTTTGAGGTTGCCTGACCTCAAGAAACCTTTTGTACTGAGAGTCGACGCGTCAGGTCAGGGCATCGGGTCAACACTGCTTCAAGCCGATGACAGTGACCTGAACATGCTATTTCCAGTTGCCTATGGCAGTCGGAAATTAAATAAAGCGGAACGGAACTACAGCGTAGTTGAAAGGGAATGTCTTGCTCTGATTGACGGTATCAGACGCCATCATGAGTTTCTTTATGGTACATCTTTCACGGTGCAAACAGACCACGCTCCGTTAGCATTTCTTGGTGCCAATAAAGAATTTAACGCAAGGATCATGCGTTGGGCGCTTCTTTTAAGCGTCTATTCTTTCAAAGTGGAATATATTCCGGGAAGACAGAATGTCGGGGCTGATTTTCTGAGTAGAAACTGGTCTACAGAGGAAGAAGAGCAAACTGAAGATACCACTCATCCTAAAATCACCAATCAGGTCACCTCCATTGTCAAAAATGAAAACATGAAAAATGGTTTCATGTCTAAAAGTGGGGACGATTGTGACGTACGTCTAGTTTGACAAGTGAATTTTCCCTGATATGATGGATGATTTAAAGGGACCTTTAGCTTTTCATAACATTAGAACCCCTGAACATTTGTTGTAACTTTTCGTTTGCCAGAACGCATTCCACCGGGACTCATGTAGGATACAGCGACGAGATCAAAGAGACAGACCGAGGGATCTTAAGGGAGACTATCGGCGCTATCAAAGACAGTAGTTTTCCCTGATACGAGACGCAGTTGCTTGCCGCTAATTTCGCGTCTCGGTGTCAATCGAGGAACCGAGCGAACGGGGGAAAGCGAAACGGGCAGCAGCGAACGGAGATACGAAGACCAGGGGGCGGCTTTTTCTCTTGATTTGGCGGTCAGATCCCCAAAAGTTCGTGAGATCAAATAAGTTGTCAAGTTTATCATGTCCCACTCAACTTACATTTCATTTTAGCTAAATAGACCATGTAGAACTAGACACGTTATCACTCGCTGGCCAGATCTTTACAGAAGCACTAGCTTTATTGAAATCTTGTTATAGATTTTCCCCTGGATTTTATATATATTTGCAGTGATTTCTATTTCTGTGCAAAGCGGTAATATATATTGTGTAAAGTGATCAGTGGTCTAGCTCAGTCATTCTATTTAAAGGGATTCTGTGTTAATTTAAATCTATTTAATTAAACCATCTCAAGAGTTCCAGTTTTAAATATAATGATCTATCTATTATATTATTTCAAAAGATAATAGATGCTTAAATTAACTTTTAAAGTCGCGAAGGAATTTATAATTAATAAATTCAGTTAAGTCCTAGTTTTATAGATGTGTGTTTTTAACCACTAGAACTCGCGCAGTGTTTATTAAATACATAATTAAATACTCGAGTGTATTATAGGCTTAACGGGAAATTCATCGCGCTTTAGAAGGTTATTTGTTTTCGGTATATTACATGTCTTTTTTTTCTTTCATACAGAGTGATCGTAACCTGTGCGATCCCAGCATTAAGAAAGCAATAAAGAAATCAATCTAAGCAAAGCAAAGCATAAACAGTGTGTAGAGTTCCCCTGACGCAGAACTTGTTGAGACTGTGTAAATTTTTAATCTTTGAGGCGATTCTATGTTTGGAATTCCGCTATCTAACTTATAGCAAAGAAAGCACACCCAAAGACAAATTTAACGCACCATCAAACAACTTAAGTCGTAACGGGAAGAAGAACACTGGCCCGAGCTTTGTTAGTTTACTGACACAGAGAGAAAATTCATAATTTCCTGAACAGTGATGTGACTTAGTTTTCTCACTGGACTTAAACCATACCTCACGGATAAAGTGTACCAGCACGCGTAAGAATTTTATTATCAGCGGCATAGTCAAATAGACCACACCATCCTCACCCCGGTATCAGAGACCGTGCCCTCCCATAGAAACTGTTATTAAGAAAAGAGACACAACTACAGATTCATTTTCCAGCGATTACGGGACCCTTTTATGTGCTGACTGCCTACCCGATAATCTGGGGCTAGAACTTGAACAAACACTCATACATTTAGTTGAGGTGTAACTGCTGTTGTGTTATTCTATGGAGTGCAAGATTTTTTTGAATCGGTAAGTGTTGCAAGTGGCTGTTGCAAGGCGGGTTTGGTTAGCCCTGCAATGGTCCATGTGATCAAATAAAACAGTTAAAATGCCACCATTGTTTTTTTCTTTGTCTTGATATTCTTGAGTGATCGTGTATCGTGCCTTCTATGTAAGATTACGCGAATGCAGGGGTGGATATTTTGAACAATAATTTCCTTGGAATAAAACATGATGTGAGTTCAAGTCGGTTTAGAGACAGAAACTGGTTAATACAGTTTACACGTGTACGATTTTTGCATGTTGATCATTCTATGTTTGGATTTTAACTTGAAAATATATGGCATAGATATGCAGATATCCTATCAGTCCTTGTCCAATAATCAAATTACTGTATGCAGATTGTCATAGCTGTATGAACGCGCGGTTGGGGTTTTCCAACGGCCGACAGTGAGTCTATGAGTCTGGCAAAATCAAATACTATGGACTGTAATTCATCCTTCCTTAATTTTCACTTTCGTACTGACCTTTAATCATTTCAAATCTTCGTAATAGCAATGGACTGACCCATATCCGTACTTGCATAAAATTTATTATGCGGCATGTCAATACCATGCTCAACATTGGAAGGAAAGTCAGACGCGTCTTAACAGCTTGACGGTCAATGTAAAAAGGGTCTGGTTTCTTAGTTACCGACTGTGTCCTAAACAACGCTATACACGTCATAATCGATCGTGTATAAAGCGTTCATTAATTGAAACATCTATCGCAATATATTAAATGTCTTAACCTTTACAATTGCACGTCTGGTAACCTTTAGCAGACGGCGTTAATATCATATACCGTAACAGTAAGTGAGAGCAAGATGAGTGAAGGCCTTTGCTAGCGCGTGTATGAATGACAGGAAATTAATTCTTTTGTGTGACCATTTTGTTAACTTGCTTACCTGGTAATATATATATATCTTTTCTGTATACCCTACATTGTTCCTTTAAGTGGGATAGTTGATAATTTGTTAACTCTGTTTAAAACCACCTCCTTTCCATTTGCTTAATAAAGGGAAGAACAGCTGGGAAGAACAGGTTTTTTTTTCTATCACTTATACCTAACTTGGTAACACCTCTTTCAGAGTAATTAACTTTACTGTTAGGTTAACGTACCCGTGTTCCTGATATTATCTATCTCTGGACTGGGTTTGTCTTTGTCTAATGAGCGGGAAGGGCTTAGTCGATACCAATCTTCTTCACCCCCTCCCAAACTTGTTATTTGCATTTGTGTACTTATGATAATTTATGTAATATCTGATATTTTTAGTGATTGATGTTTAAAGTGAATAAAATCACATAAACTCATTTAGTTCTGTGTGTTGGACATACCCAAAGCCCAACATTTCCCCTATTCGTTTAATATAGTTTGTATCAACGTCGTGTGTGTGTTTGAAAACACCGAATCGGTGTGCGCGCAGATGCGAGTCTGGAAAACTGGCAAATAATTGTTTGACCAGGAGAGTGAAAGAGAAGATTGAGAGACACGATTTGTCGTAAATAAGTCTGTCTTTACTCTCCTCCAGCACGCTGTGAAGTAACTATTAAATCTCTACATTTTCTATCACTCTCTCAAAAAATTTAAAATATTATATATACGATAATATATATATATATATATATATATATATATATATATATATATATATATATATATACACACACACACATTTATACAATTTCAGCTTACTATTTGGCTTAACATCCTAAACCATAAACTTAAACTATGCATGCATGAACACTGACCTAAATTGCTTGGTTTACCAAACTGCGGGGTAAACGAACACAGGTAATGCTTCTTACTAGAACTAAGGGTCATCCAGAGCTGACGCTCAGTGACAGTGGATCAAAGTAAACTAGGACTAAGGACATGGAGAATTGCCTACATTATGGCCACAAGTGATTAAAAAAGATACTGTTGTGCTATGGACAAGCAAGCACTGCTTCATTGTCACGGATAAACAAACGAAAACATAGAATAAAGCAAGAAATAGGTAAAGGAAATAAAAAATAATAAATGAAAATGATATGACCTGTAAGTGAAAGTACATCTGTAGCTGGATTAGCTGTTACTCTCCTGAACTCCAGACGACAAAAAAAAAAAACAATGTTTACCAAAGGGTTCTTTCATTTGTCACATTACTCCATCAGCAAGAAGCAAGTCAAATTTTACTAATTTTAGGGTTTATTGATTGAACAGTCTACATAAGGGGTTCTTAACTTTTCTTCTGCCATAGACCCCTTTCATTGTCCCATTAAGACTACGGGCCCCTTTGATTGTCCCGTTAAGACTACGGGCCCCTTTGATTGTCCAACGGTGTTTTGACTCATTTGATTGTTTGCTGAAGACTATGGGTCCCATCTTAGAAAAAAAGTACATAGATGCATTAAAATTTTTGCGTATAAATAATACATTACCACACACACAAAAAACATTAAGCTTACAAATATTCATACTGAAATACACACAAAAAATATGTAAAAAGAATATATTTATTTAAATGCAAATATCTATGGTAGTTTTCCGGTTAAACATTTTGGTGACAATAAAATTCATAAGCCAGAGGGAGACCAAAAACACACAGAAATGGAGACTGATAAATGGAGAAGATAAATGGAGACTGATAAATAGAGAAGATAAATGGAGACTGATAAATGGAGAAGATAAATGGAGAAGATAAATGGAGACTGAAATGAAAGGGATGAAGTAGACGTGGACATTCCGTTGAGCAGATGGCACAAGACAGGAGAATGTGACATGAATTTGTTGAAGGCCGAATCTCCTGGTGGAGCTAATGGCTAATAAAGAAGAATATCAATTTTATGGACACTCATAGAATTCCTTCATAGACCCCCCAAGGGGCCCATGGATTACTAATTAAGAATCCCTGGGCCACACCCACCTTTTGTTCAGCCTTGCCATAATGTAAAGGTAAAGGTAGTACCACAACAGATACTACCGTAGGGGAGTGAAGTGTTAGAGACTTCATCATACTATGTCCAGCATCGAGAGGTGGGGGTGACCAGTTCCCTTCCTCGCTGCCTTTTTCATTTGCTCACCGCAAGCCAGGATGACCGGGTAACAAACAGGTGACATCACAGAGAGGGAGTGTCGAATGATTTGATAAAATCAAATATCTGCTACTTAGCAGAAAAATAACGAAGAAAGAAAGAAAGAAAAGTGCGATAATTGACAGCACATAATAAAAATTAGTACCACAAATGTACCGATACTGCCGGAGAGAAACAAAGATTGATAGGGGCCGCCCCGTTTTGTCACAGAACCAGACAAATGCAAATCTAAGAAGAAATAAGAAGATGCTGATGATGGATATGACACAGTATGAGGAAACCTACTGATAGGATTACAAGGCAGTCCTTGTTCTGGAACCCTCAGAGTAAAATAGATAGAGGGAGACTGAAGAACACGAAGAGAAGAGAACTTGAGAGAAAAATGAAAATTGTGAGTGAGACACAGAAAGACCTTCAGTTGATGGCACAAGAGCTGGAGGACGACCTAAGTTTGTTAGAGGCCTATATTCCTAAGGGAGCTTAAGAGTACTGACGATGATTGCAAATAATTGTGTAAATTGGTAATACATAACAGGAAAAACATGTTCAACGATGAAATAGTACAGGCAACCATTTTGATTCACATTACCACTATCAAAAAGAAAAAAAAAGCCCTTATGACGTGGCGTTTAAAAACAGCACACATATACACTCACCTAATTGTAGTGATCAATGGGCGTGGTGTGTCGTTATAAGTGTACACCAGCGTTTCCAAAACTTTTTCGGGTGTTTTTCAAACACTGCTACCTAATATTTGAATAGGATAATGCAGTTAATTACCAAATGTACCACGTACCCCTGATACGCGAACCCTAGTTTCGGAACCTCTGCTATAAGGTGTATGAAAAACTGGGACAAGTAACGTTAGGGAGTAGCGGTAGGTTAGGGTTTGTTCAGGCTACGTTCTCTTTTTAAGCGCTCACGCCAGGGCCTTGTATAATCAAACCGCCTTTACATGTAAACATTATGTTAAGTAATATTGTAGAGTTTAGCCTGACAAATCCTCAACCACCCCCTAACTACTAAATGCCCCCTATCGCCACTTAGGCCGTCCAAACTCTTCCGTGTGTGTGTGGGGGGGGGGGGGGTACCGCCCACTTTGGGAACCACTAGTGCACACGGTACACATTTTGACTATTTATGTGTGTGTGTTTAGTTTTGTGCATAAGGCGTTTCGTTATGTTCAGCGTTGCTACTTTTAGGAGGATTCACAAAGATCTAGGTTTATTTCGTCCCGTCTAGGTGTCATTTTCCTTCATTACTTGAAGAAAGCCACTTAAATCAACTTTCCGTTTTCGCCTAGAGTAGGCCAAAGTAGCATAAAAACCGCATAAAGTCGCCCAACAGTAGCCCAAATTTCAAAATTTAGATGTTTTTTTTTAAGGTACCATCTAGGTTTTTTTTTTTTAAACTGAAAGTGGCAACACCTGTTATGTTATGCAGCGTTGCCACAGCTGGGTATTTTTTTCCTAGATCTGGGATTTTTGGCTTCCGTCTGGGTATCTGGGTAATTTTTTTCCAAATCTGCATTAATCTGGGTATATTTGACAATTGGCATTTATAATGTATGTATATTCTGTGCAGTAAGCATTATATTTATATTATATTTATATTATAATTAAATGTAAAAAATTACGTGCTAAATATTTTTATTGCACTTAAATTATTTCTTGTTTTTAACCATATCAATTACGTTGTTTTTTTACTCGTTGTCGTAGATTTTTTTATAGGAAAATTAAGACTTGGGTTGGTCCCTTCTGAATGGTTTAGAATAAGTGATGGTCACAGTGAGAGGTAGTAATAGAAATAGATTTCCACGAGTGAGATGGTAGAAATTTATAGAGGCTGTCCCGGAAATCGAGAATCTCTCTCTCTCTCTTTCCTCCTATCTTCTACAACAGATCCAGAGGAGTCAGACAGTCTATAAAGAAAATATATATATATTAATATATATTGCCACTCACGTGCACACACACACACAATTGACAATATGTAGACGCACACACGTGGGAAAACTAAAACAATGATTATACAGATATTATGGGACGAAACTGGCCGGCACGCTGGAATAATTATTGAGTAGTTTAAGCAATAGAGAACATATTAATCGATCATGGTTAGTTTATTCAAAAGAAAAAGATTATGTATTTTGTTTCTGCTCTAAGTTATTTTCCTGTAATAAAATGTCATTCACTACCGATGGCTATAATGATTGGGGTCATTTGTATGTGTAACTTAATGAACACGAAAAATCTAAAAACCACTTGGAGTCCCATACAAAGTGGATTGAATTATCGTCCAGGCTTAAATCAGTACAGACTATTGATTCAATGCAACAAAAGTTATTAAATTCAGAAGTTCGACACTGGAGGAGCATAATAGAACGCCTAATTGCTATTGTCCAGTTATTGAGCCAACAGTGCTTGCCATTTCGTGGAACATCTGATAAATTATATGACCCTAACAATGGAAATTTTTTTAAAGCTTGTTGAACTGATTGCCAGATTTGATAGTGCTATGAGTGAACATTTAATGAGAGTAGCTCGTGGATCGACCCAACATTACCTTGGGAAAAACATTCAAAATGAATTGATTGCTCTTCTCTCTGGAACCACAAAAAAAAAAAAAAAAATAATTTCTATGGTGGAGAGAGCTAAATATTATAGCATAGTTGCAGACTGTACTCCCGATGTAAGTCACATTGAACAATTAACACTAATTGTAAGATTTGTTAATACGAAACCAGATGATATCAACATGCATGAGCATTTTCTTGGTTTCATTGCTGTAGAAGCCACTACAGGCTCAACGTTAACCGAATGCATTCTAAGAAAATTGTCAGACATGGATATTCTAATCGCAAACATGCGTGGCTAGGGTATGACAATGGATCAAATATGAAAGGAAAACATTCAGGAGTTCAATAGCGTATTAGGGACTTGAACCCGAGAGCTTTTTATATCCCTCGCTGTTCTCATTCTCTCAAAAAGCATAAAAATGGATTTGACCAGTGCCATAACAACTTTGAGAAATGTTCTCCAAAGCCTTAAGAATCTCAGAAATGATGAATCATTTCAAATATTTCTTGTTGATGCTACAACATTAGCTGAGAAAGTTGAAGCTGATCCTGATTTGATACCAACGTTTGAATGTACTAGAGTGCGTCGGCAGAAAAAGCAACACAACTATGAAGCAAGAGATGAACCTATTTTGGATTCCAAAATTAAGTTCAAAATTGAATTTTTCTTTTTTATTATTGATGTTGCAACTAATTCTATTGAAGAAAGGTTCGAGCAATTGGAACATCACAGTTCACATTTTTCCTTTTTATAACTTACTTACTTACTTAGTCGTTCCCCTTCTACCGTGAGGTGTAGAGGTTCCTTTTTATAAAACATCCCTAAATTGAAATCTGAGACGACAAATGAGCTCTTAAACAAATGTAAAAACCTAGAAAGTGTTTTAACACATCAAGAAAATAGAGACATTGATGCCATTGAGCTATGTGATGAACTGAAAGTAGTATCCAAATTAGTACAAGAAAATACCCTGCCAATTGAAGTTCTTCGTTATATTATTGAAAATAACATTGCTCCTAATGTTGCTATAGCCTTAAGAATATTACAAACAATCAAATGAGTCAAAACACCGTTGGACAATCAAAGGGGCCCGTAGTCTTAATGGGACAATGAAAGGGGTCTATGGCAGAAGAAAAGTTAAGAACCCCTTATGTAGACTGTTCAATCAATAAACCCTAAAATTAGTAAAATTTGACCTGCTTCTTGCTGATGGAGTAATGTGACAAATGAAAGAACCCTTTGGTAAACATTTTTTTTTTTTTGGTCGTCTGGAGTTCAGGAGAGTAACAGCTAATCCAGCTACAGATGTACTTTCACTTACAGGTCACATCATTTTCATTTATTATTTCCTTTACCTATTTCTTGCTTTATTCTATGTTTTCGTTTGTTTATCCGTGACAATGAAGCAGTGCTTGCTTGTCCATAGCACAACAGTATCTTTTTTAATCACTTGTGGCCATAATGTAGGCAATTCTCCATGTCCTCAGTTCTAGTATACTTTGATCCACTGTCACTGAACGTCAGCTCTGGGTGACCCTCAGTTCTAGTAAGAAGCATTACTTGTGTTCGTTTACCCCGCAGTTTGGTAAACCAAGCAATTTAGGTCAGTGTTCATGCATGCATAGTTTATGATGTTAAGCCAAATAGTAAGCTGAAATTGTATAAATGTATAAAGTTAAAGGCCACTTTCAATTTTTAGGTCATTTCAACTAAGCTGTTTTTTTTAAAACCTGAACACTCAGCCAAAAACTTTTTGCTGCATTTTGTTGCATGCTTAAACAATGTTTGTTAATCTGACAATAAATCAAATCTGTGTTACCTGTGTGTACCTCCAAGGTCAATCAAATGTACGTGGTGGAAAGGGAAATAATGCATGTTTGAAAATGCTTCCAATGGCAAAGCCTGTTGATAACATTGCTGAAATTTGCTTTTCACGTGCAAGTCGTGACTATAGTGAACACATGTCACCCACTTTTCGGAAGGAACGGGCAATGGGTATGTTTGTAACATTTACCATTTTAGCCATGGCTCAGCGAAGACGCTTGACCAATGTTGACAGATGGAGAGCGATGGCATGGCTGCAGGATGATGTAGGGCTGCGAGAAGTTGCTAGGAGATTAGGAGTTGCCCACTCTGTCATACAAACTCTGCGTGATCGTTATAATGCAACCGGCAGTGTCGCAGAACAACGCAGGTCAGGACGTCCAAGGTCTACCATAAGACGGCAAGACACATTTGTTGTACTGGCTCTCAGACAAAGAACAATCACTGCCAGTGCCATCAGGACACAACTGCGAGCAGCCACCAACGTAATCGTCAGTGACCAAACCATACGAAACCGACTGAGAGATGTAGATCTGCATGCAAGGCGACCTGTCATCCGACCTGTCTTGGCTCCAGCTCATCGCGCAGCTCGTCTGGCTTGGGCTCGGCGTCATATGACCTGAACAAGGCATCAATGGAGCAGAGTTCTGTTCACAGATGAATCCCGTTTCACCAGATCATTCACAGATGGCAGAAATCGTGTCTGGAGGACCCAAGAGAATGCTATCATGATGCCAACGTCCTTGAACATGATCGCTATGGCGGTGGATCAGTAATGGTGTGGGGCGGAATTAGTGTGACCTCCAGAACACCCTTGTATCGAGTGCATGGTACATTGAATGGTTTGGCCTACAGAAATCACATCTTACAGCCGCTTGCTCTTACGGCACTTCAGGCTCTAGGACCTGATTCTATCCTGCAGGACGACAATGCCGACCACATAGAGCTGGGGTCGTGAACGACTTCCTACAACAGCAACATGTCACCCGCTTAGACTGGCCAGCTTACTCTCCTGATCTCAGTCCGATAGAACATATATGGGATGTGCTAGGACGTAGACTTAGAGAAAATCATCCACCTGCTACTGACCTCAATCAGTTGTTCCTCTTCCTGGAGCAGGAGTGGCAAGCGATCCCACAAATGACTCTAAGAACTCTTGTCTTATCAATGAGGCAAGGTGCAGTGAATGCATTCAAGCTCATGGTGGACACACTCGATTTTGAATCATGTTAACTTTTGTGTTAATGATTCTGAATTTTCAAAAAGGGAGGTAAGACGATTGACATCGATTTTCTTACTAATGAAATCATTTGTTTTTCTTCATTTTAATGTCAATGTAATGTGCAATGAAAAGCGTTTATGATATGTGAGTTTCATAATTGTATCTTTATTTTTTTTTAAAACTGCAGATGAATTTTTAAGCGGCCTTTCAATTTTTTTGAGCAGTATATATATATATATATATATATATATATATATATATATATATATATATATATATATATATATATATATATATATATATATATATATATATATATATATATATATATATATATATATATATATATATACACGAGGTGTGTTCAAATGAAACCCGTCCCAGTGGCTTTATAACAAATATATGTAAGGTACATCAGCAGGAGTAGTAGAATTAAATACAGCAATTGTTATGAAGCAAGTACCCACTGGGGTTCTTTAGAAATAGCCACCATAGGCATTCAGACACGCATCCCACTGCTTGGGTAGACGGCGGATGCCGTCCGAGAAAAATGACTTTGGTTGCTTATTGAACCATTTGGTCACCGAGGCCCTGACGTCTGCATCGGAGTCGAATCGTTGTCCCTTTTAGAGATTTTTTTAAGGGTCCGAACAAATGAAAGTCACATGGTGACAAAACGGGGCTGTAGGCTGGGTGTGGCAGAACTTCCCACCTTTTCCTTGTTAACGCTTCCTGCACAATGTTCGCAACATGTGGACGAGCATTGTCGTGCAACAGAATCACACCACGCAAAAGCACTGAAATCTGTGATTAGAATTTTTTGGGTTTTGGTGTTCCGGGATGTTTCCATTGCATGCTCGCTGATTTGCTGCACGGCTCAAAGTGGTGGCACCACGACTCATCGCCTGCCATTATGCGCAACAGAAATGCATAACCCTCCTCTTCGTAACGCAGCAGGTGGTTCAAACTCCACCCCATACGTTCTTCCTTATGGTGATTGGTCAGCATCCGTGGGACCCATTGTGAACACACCTTTCGATAGTTCAGTTTCTTCCTAACCACCATTTGAACTGTCCCAAGAGACACAGCAAATTCCTCTGCTAGCGAACGTAAGCTCCGACGACGGTCCACCCGTATTGCAGCATCAATTTCGGCGATGGATTTTTCTGTCGCAACAATATGCACCTGACCTGGCCGCGGAGGATCGTTTGTTAACTGACGTCCTTCTCGAAACATTCGTGCCCAGTATTTCACTGTAGTCTTAGACACACTTTTGTCACCATACACTGCTTTCATTCTGAATCACCGCTCGACCTTGGACGGATTCCTTATCACACCGGCCATTATTTTAACGGTCTGCAGCACAACCAATGAATACTAGGAGAATGAACACTTACACCCTTGTACATTCGAATGTGCTTATTACGTCAGATGTGACGTCATCATGCTCCTCCTACGAATGTCCACTTGGCGCAGCACGGTCGGGTTTCATTTGAACACGCCTCGTATATATATATATATATATATATATATATATATATATATATATATATATATATATATATATATATATATATATATATATATATATATATATATATATATATATATATATATATATATATTTATATATATATATATATATATATTTATATATATATATTTATATTTATTTTTTTATATTTATTATTATATATATATATATATATATATATATATATATATATATATATATATATATATATATATATATATATATATATATATATATATTTTTATATAAAAAATATATAGAACCAATCCTGACATATGGGAGTGAGTCATGGACAATTAGTAAACAAGTAGGGAAGGCACTAGAGGCCACAGAGATGTGGTTTTACAGAAGAATGTTAAAAATACCATGGACAGCCAAAAAGAGTAATGAGAATGTCCTGCAAGAGGCCAGTGCGCAAAGGAAACTTATTTCACAAGTTAGAAAGAAGCAATCCACTTTTTTGGGCATGTTATGAGAAGAGGAAAGCTGGAATATATCATAACAACAGGTAAGATAGAAAGAAAAAGAGATAGGAGAAGACAAAAAGAGCAAATACTGGACAGTTTGACATCATGGCATGGAAAGAAGTCAACAGCAGAATTGATAAATTGTAACGGAGACAGAAAGTTGTAGAGAGACATGATCTCTGACGCCACTAGGCAAGGTACTTGAAGCTGAAATACTGTTAATTAATGTTCATAATTTAATCTGACTTCCTGTATAAGCTAAATTAGAAATATTTTACGTCACCGTGGGAACAGCTTTTGGAATGTACAAGAGCAGTGTACCATCATAAATCCTTTTCAGTCCCCTTACAACATTGGGCTACAATTCTTGCCAAACATCTGTTTCTATTTTGGGCCTTCTTGAGATCTGCCCATGAGGTTGCTTTGGCTTTCTTTTCTTCCATTCTTCTTCAGGTTCTGTTTGGCTTCCCTTTTCCCTTGGGGTTTCAGTCTGGTTGATTGTTTCCTGATGGTGTGTCCTCTTCTTATCCAAATTGTATCTTTAATCTCTAGCGTTACTGGTTTTGTCTGGTCTTGTTCAGAGGTCTGCTTGTGTTATTATATGAGGTCATATCATACGAAGTATGTGACAGATGCATCTATTGGTGGAAGTCTAATTTTTGGAGATAATCTTCATTACAAGCCATGTTTCCAAACCACTAAGTAGGACATATTTTACATTTAGATTGAACAGATCAGTGGCTCTGAAACATGGAGGGCAAACAAAATAAATAAATAAAAATACTACAGACTTTTATAAATGGATGCTTGAATAGAATATGGTTGAAATGGTAAACCAAACCAAACTAAACAAGGTCACCAAATGTGGAACTAATAACAAGAACCAGACAAGTTCCAGGGGTATAGGAGATGAAAAGATGAGAGTGATGGATAGGACACACATGAAGAAACCTGTTAATAGCATTACTGTCATGTGGTGCGTATTGAGGCAGCTACGACAGTAGTTTTCACCAGGAATAGCCTATGAGATATTAGGTAGAAGGTCTCCAGAAATTGGCTTGTTAAGAAAGGATAGAGACCTATCCGAGATAAGGACAAGAAGAAGAGAATGCGAATGCTTTCCACTTGACAGTGTTTTCTACTGAAATGTGGAAAGAGTTCTGTTTCCCCACGACCTTAGCTTCTGCCCTTAGATCTCGTAACAGATAAAGCCCCCAACCCTCATCTGAGTGTAGAAATGTACCTATATGTAAATATTTAACACCGACAGCACGAGTGATACATTAACAAACTAGATAATGATCAAACGACTATTGGGTTTATTAATTAAACATCTACACATATAGGTTAAGTAGTGGTTAGAACGTGATGATGGTAAAAGACGATTCACACAATACACACAGATGAGATATTAATATTGTAGTTAATTAAATAGTAGTTAATTAAGAATAAGCTTGTGTAAAGCGAAATAATGATGATGTGATATGATACGCGTTACCAAAATGATAAGTAATCTACACAGTCCATGTGTCTCTAAATGCTTCACCCAGATAGGATGATTCACATGTTTGCATAGAAGTTATGTCGAGTGGGGTAATTCTAAGTCGAGGACGTTCTGATGAAAACTTTTGTTGTTCTGAGAACGTTGACGATATACAGTCCTTCACTGTTTGACAATATCTCTGTAGCGTTGATCACCAGTTAACAGTTGTCGTATGAAAAATGTCTGTTGTCTAATCTCCGAAGGGTGCTGGCCAGATTGGAAATCTTCACGAAATTGTTCTTGCTATGTAGACTCATTAACTCTTTCAGGACGTAGTAGTTTTCCCATGTTTTACGCAAGGAATTTTTTGCGACTCAGATTTTTCATAGTGTTACCATGTAAGTGTCAGTTATTTCAAAGTTTTTAACAAATATAGTCATGTTATATATATTTAAAAAGGAAAATGAATGAGGATTCTGAATATGTTCAGTTTATAAATTTAAAAAAATTTGTATGAGTATAAAATAGTTGGAGACTGGGAAGAAAAAAATTTGACAACAAAAAACAAAACAAAAACATATCAGAATTACCCAAAAAATGTTTCATTTTTTTCCCGGGGGGTGTGGTAATCTGTTGCACACATATTCTTTTGTATCGAATTATGCGACGCACGGATTACTGTAGGTAGGTAGGCATACAAATGTGTTGTATGACTATTTGATATGAACAAGTATTTATTTTGAAATGCTCTCATAGTCAAAGTTATATCACCCATGATTAATTCATACTTTTGTTGTATGGGTGATCTCTCTTGAATATCGATTTGGCGGATGGATCTAGACTCCGTTGATCTATTCTCTGTTCGGTCAGAAACATATTATTCTTGCTTAGGTTTATGCAGGGATGTTTATGGTCCGAGTCTATGTTTACTCAGTGTCTGTTGGAGATGATTCGGTCTTATATCGGGTTATCTTTGTATGTCTATGTCGGACTATTTTTCCTTGTACTGTATTTTTGGGGTCAGGTGCTTTCGGCGCATGAAGATACGTTAGGGAGTTCTTCGGTGATGAAGAAGCCGGCGGGAAGTCATGTCTGAGACTTCCCCACCAGAGTTTGTGATCTCTTTTTTTGATTATGGGAACGAAGATAGTTTCTTCTGGGATGGTTAAATCCATGAGTTCCCTAGTGTTCATTCCATAACGCGAGGAGAAGAGCGTATGAAAGGAAAACCTACTATTGGTAGTTTAACGTTTTCTCAGGAAATAATGGCTGAACTGTATTGAACGGAATCTTCGCTAGAGTGCAAGTTACGTTTATGCTAAAGAGGTTCAGTCTAGGAATCAGGTTGGAACCTTGTATATTAACTGACATGATTAGTCAGTAAGGCCTGATGAATATTTATATAAAATATGGAACTCTGAATGCTTGTATATTGACGTTCCATTGTGATTTCCATCTACATGAATGCCAATTTATTATTGTACACCGTGGGTCAACAATATGCTATTGATGTCGACCTGTGTTCCTGTAACTGTACCCGTTCTGTCCAAGTGTGTGCGTCAAATTAAACTATTGAAACGTCTACAGTAGTCTGCATCAGTAACTTCTAGATACGTATGAATGAGTGTTTGAACCTTCAGTCAACTCCACAGAACAGTCTACACATTCGCGTATTGACATCTCTTGTAACACTCATTGTCAACAATGCATTCTTGTCGGGGCCTCATTGTGTTCCAGGACAAGGTGACCTGTATACCTGACACTGTGCGCGGTTATTGGAGTTGACCAGTTACACCAATACACCTTTACAACGTGCTCTGATATTTACAAAATAACGATGAAGCAGAACATAGCTTTATCAATGTGGTGTGAAAGAAAGCAAGCGTTATCAGGCACTAAAAGGTATTTCTTTAGGGACGTCAGTACAATTTATTCGCTTGGTCGAAACCACAGTGGTTCCCAGAGGATTATATTTCCGTGTTCAGTGGTCAACTGAAGACCTCCACGATAAATCTTCCGGCATGGCTGAACGAGCGACGGGAATTAATTAACTTGGCGTGGGAATCAGGAATTTATTTTTTTATTGACCGTTCTATGTTGGCGGCTCGAATGTTTCAGTTGTTTTCGAGTGTGCATTCAATGAAGTTGATTTTGCTTAGTGTTATTGTGCTATGTGTTGCAGTGATAAATAAGTTTTTTAAACCTTTTGTGGAAATTAGTACAGTGCTTCAGCCTCCATTCATTACTAAATAATACATTTTATTGTAGGATTTATTAAAACAGTTTTAATATTCAAATAGATATAATGTCCGATAAAAGAAAAAAAAAACTTTCAGGTGCCGAATATCGGAAACGGAAATTGTGTAAAAATTTAGTGAAAATTTCCGATCATTAGAGCTGCGCGGAAAAACAAACTCATTTTTGGGTCTCTCTGGCAGGCCTTTTTTACGATTTCCAGTCTTTCGGTATCGCTTAAAGAAGGATTCCATCTTGCCGGATTAGTGTACCTCTCAAGTTCATCATTTAAATCTCTGGAATTGGAAGCGGTCAAGTCAGTCTCATTTTCGACATTGTAAGTAATATCTACGTTACTGGGGTCCGAGTTAGAAGTACTTGCCATGAGCTCAGAATCATTTGTTTCAGTTTTTAGATATTTATGTAAAGCCCCGCTATGTTTTTTGAATATCGCGTTCTTTTTCCAATTTCCGTTTCCGATATTCGGCACCTGAAAGTTTTTTTTTTTTCTTTTATCGGACATTATATCTATTTGAATATTAAAACTGTTTTAATAAATCCTACAATAAAATGTATTATTTAGTAATGAATGGAGGCTGAAGCACTGTACTAATTTCCACAAAAGGTTTAAAAAACTTATTTATCACTGTAACACATAGCACAATAACACTAAGCAAAATCAACTTCATTGAATGCACACTCGAAAACAACTGAAACATTCGAGCCGCCAACATAGAACGGTCAATAAAAAAATAAATTCCTGATTCCCACGCCAAGTTAATTAATTCCCGTCGCTCGTTCAGCCATGCCGGAAGATTTATCGTGGAGGTCTTCAGTTGACCACTGAACACGGAAATATAATCCTCTGGGAACCACTGTGGTTTCGACCAAGCGAATAAATTGTACTGACGTCCCTAAAGAAATACCTTTTAGTGCCTGATAACGCTTGCTTTCTTTCACACCACATTGATAAAGCTATGTTCTGCTTCATCGTTATTTTGTAAATATCAGAGCACGTTGTAAAGGTGTATTGGTGTAACTGGTCAACTCCAATAACCGCGCACAGTGTCAGGTATACAGGTCACCTTGTCCTGGAACACAATGAGGCCCCGACAAGAATGCATTGTTGACAATGAGTGTTACAAGAGATGTCAATACGCGAATGTGTAGACTGTTCTGTGGAGTTGACTGAAGGTTCAAACACTCATTCATACGTATCTAGAAGTTACTGATGCAGACTACTGTAGACGTTTCAATAGTTTAATTTGACGCACACACTTGGACAGAACGGGTACAGTTACAGGAACACAGGTCGACATCAATAGCATATTGTTGACCCACGGTGTACAATAATAAATTGGCATTCATGTAGATGGAAATCACAATGGAACGTCAATATACAAGCATTCAGAGTTCCATATTTTATATAAATATTCATCAGGCCTTACTGACTAATCATGTCAGTTAATATACCGTGAAGGTTCCAACCTGATTCATAAACTAGACTGAAGATTCCTCTTACAGTTCAGCATTATTTCGTAACTTGCAGGTTTTCCTTAGCTTTATCATCACCTGAAAATAAGGACATACTGACATGGTTCAATTCATGTAGCTGTCCGCCCATATTAGGCCTAGGAATGGCAAAAGTTCGGTAAACAGTTTTTTACCTTGTCATAGGAAAAAAAATCACTAGCAAACACAGAAACGCTCTTCTCCTCGCGTTATGGAATGAACACTAGGGAACTCATGGATTTAACCATCCCAGAAGAAACTATCTTCGTTCCCATAATCAAAAAAAGAGATCACAAACTCTGGTGGGCAAGTCTCAGACATGACTTCCCGCCGGCTTCTTCATCACCGAAGAACTCCCTAACGTATCTTCATGCGCCGAAAGCACCTGACCCCAAAAATACAGTACAAGGAAAAATAGTCCGACATAGACATACAAAGATAACCCGATATAAGACCGAATCATCTCCAACAGACACTGAGTAAACATAGACTCGGACCATAAACATCCCTGCATAAACCTAAGCAAGAATAATCTGTTTCTGACCGAACAGAGAATAGATCAACGGAGTCTAGATCCATCCGCCAAATCGATATTCAAGAGAGATCACCCATACAACAAAAGTATGAATTAATCATGGGTGATATAACTTTGACTATGAGAGCATTTCAAAATAAATACTTGTTCATATCAAATAGTCATACAACACATTTGTATGCCTACCTACCTACAGTAATCCGTGCGTCGCATAATTCGATACAAAAGAATATGTGTGCAACAGATTACCACACCCCCCGGGAAAAAATGAAACATTTTTTTTAAATACATCTAAGAGCAACATACAATTGGCTCACAACGCACGAATAACAATGCGCAGATGATAAGCATTCCAAACAAATATAACGCCTAATGTGAGGCTAAGTTGTCATATGAAACGACAAGTGAGAATATATCTCAAGATCTCAGAGAAAGTATTTCTCTAAGTATAAATATTTCCAGAGAGGTGTCACCAACGCCTACTACACTACTGGCAATGCCACAATTTATACAATAGTGTATCCAATAATTTCATATTAGATATCTTAAGTTCATGATTACCAAAGAAGAAAACATTAAAAAGATCTGGCGGTGAATATACATCAATGAACCGCTAAGTAGTGATACAATCAATATATCATACATTACATATGTGTACATATTTTAACATAGAGAGAAAAAAACTGTAGTAGAGTTAAACCTGAGGATCTAACAGTTAGGTGGAATCGTATGGACATCTAGACAAAATGTCTGCCATCACATTTTCTGAGCCACGGATAGCTCGCACCGAAAAATGAAAAGGCTGAAGAGCAATCGCGTATTGCGTTGATCTCGCGCTCTTCAGATTTTTACTTTGAATAGCTGTAAGAGCTTTCTGGTCAGTTTCTACAATAAAATGCGCGCCAAGAAGAAATCTTTGAAGTTTAAGAATTGACCAAACCATAGCCAATAATTCACGGTCTAGGACCGAGTAATTCTTCTCTGCGGCATTTAGTTTTTGAGAAATAGACATCACAGGATGCAGAGTTCCAGAGTACTCTTGCATTAGTGCCGCTCCAATCCCTGTGGATGAAGCGTCATTACGAAGAACAAATGTCTTATCTTTAGTAGGTAACACTAAAATAGGTGCAGTAGAAAACATAGTTTTGATCTTATCCAAAGAGGAATGACATTCTTGAGTCCAATGGACCATATTAGGAGACCCTTTCTTTAGCAAGGAAGAAAGAGGTGCCATGATCGAGGACAGATTCGGAATGAATCGTCCATAAAATTGTATGAGACCTAAGAGACTTTGCACTTGCTTTTTAGTCTTAGGAATAGAAATGTTAAGTATTTTACTTGTATTATGGTCCTCTGTCTTTAGGAAACCATGACCGACACGGTGACCTAAGAAAGCAATTTCGCTAAAACCAATACAGGCTTTAGAGGGTTTTGCTGTCAGGTTATACTCGCGTAGAGTAGATAGTAATTCAACTAACCCCGAATAGTGATCTTCCCAAGTATCGCTGAAAAGACAGATGTCGGAATAGGATAAGGTCTGCCTCTAATAGGATTATGGTCAAGAATAATGTCGTCAATGACATGAGTCGCCTGGAAAAACCGAAACTCGGCTGTAAATAAACAGTCCCAGGACGTTCATGGAATTCCGTAAGCATATTGATGTTTAAGGTTTTATGCTTCCCATCAATATCGACAATGTAGTCAACATCGGAAATTTTCGAGATTATATCGTACGGACCTTTCTAAAAAATAAGAAGTCTATTTTCCCTACAAGGTAGCAAAACAAATGCTTTGTCACCAGGACAAAGTTGTCGTAAGGTTCTTTTCTTATTGGCAAATTGCCTTGCCTTTCTGTTTAGCAAATTCAGAAGACGAAGTTGCCAATTTGCATGCTTCGATAATCTTTTGTCTCAGTGCGATGACATATTCGTAAGAAGATTTCGTGTCATCTGTAATATTATCAGCAGTTATGAGATCATGAAGCAAAGACATAGGGCCGCGCGGTCGAGCGCCAAAGACAAGGTCAAAGGGAGAAAATCCTGTATGTTCATTGGGAACCTCTCTGTAAGCGAAGAGGGCCGCGGGTAAAACCCTATCCCAATCTTGAGGATGATCCTCAGTTATCTTCCCTAATAAGTTTTTGAGTGTTCTATTTAGCCGTTCGACCATCCCATTGGACATAGGATGATAGATGCTACTCAAAGATCTCTCTATCTGTAGAGTAGACATTACTTGAGACATGGTATCCGATATCAGTTGGGTGCCATGATCTGATAATACTTCTCCGGGGAATCCCAGCCGAGAAAATATAAGCCAAAGAGCATCTGCAATGTCAGCAGTAGTAATGCTCTTCAGAGGAATAGCCTCTGGCCAACGTGTGCACATGTCCACACACGTTAAGATAAACTGATGTCCTCTGGCAGATTTGATCTTAAATGGACCAATTATGTCTATCGCCATTTTCTGAAATGGTCGAATAGGAATGTCTGCAGCCTGAATAGGTGCAGCATGGCGTGGACCTTTGGATTTAACTTCTTGACATACTATACAAGATCGACAATAAATCCGTATGTCTTTGTTCACAAAAGGCCAAAAGAAAGCCGCAAGAACTCTTGACTTTGTGCAGGAAAAACCCATATGTCAAGCACACTGAGAGTCATGTGCGTGTCGTAAAATTTTAACTCTCAAATGCTTGGGAACAAGAATCTGAGAATGACTCAACTTAGCGGAGTCTTGCACCATACGTACAAGTACGCCATTCTTCATTGTAATCCAAGATTTACGCTTCGTATCTTTATTCGGATCACCTTTTGTTGCAAGAGTGAAGAATTTCTTTAGAGTCGGATCATCTTCTTGCTGTTTTATAAACGATTCACGAGAAATTACCAAGGGATCATCTTGGTTATGCACTTCATTATCTTCAGTAGGTGAAGATTGAGGCACATCTAACTACCGCATTAGCAGTTTGCATATTTTGTTTTTCCCAAACGGAAATTTGTTGCGGAGTGCATGTTTTGACTCCGTGAATACGACCGATGATAAGATCAGCGATCGGATTCGGCAGAAGACATGCGTGTACATCTCCTGTAAAGAAAGGAGTAGCAATCCTAATGATAGCAGTAGAGTATTTCTCTAAGGTGCCGCCAAATGTCACACATTTGACTATTTTTCCAGTGGCACAAGAAGGATCTACAAGCGACTGTCTAACACCAATTGTGGTGCATCCAGAATAAAAAAGAACTGAGACTGGATTGTCATTTACTAAACCTTTATGTAAGACAAGAGAACCTCTTCCATCATGCGCGACTGACGCAGGCAGAGCGGGAAGAGGATGGCCACAACTTAAAGTGGACACCGTAGTTGGTTCAAATAATGTTTTGCATTGGGGGCACTGAGATGCTCTCCCAAAATCAAAAGTGGAACAAGCCATATTATTAGCATCATTATTATCTTTAGTCTGCTTATAGGCTTCATGTGACTCTTGCTGTGCAGAGTTTCCATGATAATATGATTTATGTTTTTTTATATGGTGATCTACCTCGATTATTGTTGCCTCTGTAATCATTATTGTTTCCTCTCTTGTAACCCCTATTTGGGTTTGAGTCATAATTCTCATGGTTACCATCATCATATTGATTATAATGAGTACCTCTATAATTATGGTCTTGTTGTCTCCATGATGGATGACTTGGATAGTTCCTACAATGACTTCCTCTGCGGAAATTCCTATAATTATGACCACCTCTAAATCGAGGGCTGTCGGCTTGTCTCCAGTTCTTCGAAGAAGAACCATGAAATGACTGGTTACCTTGGTTTTGATAACTATTATGGTTACCATTTTTATCAAACCTATTTTGTGGTCCCTGAAATTTGTGTGAATAATTAGAGTTGTATGGTGTTGCTGAAGCAACTGGCATACTTTCCTTAACCTTAGCATTGCTAAAAGCTACGTCCGGATGTGCCGTGACGTATTGGGTGCAATATTCCTCCATTTCTTTTAGTGTCTTGGGTTTACGCTCATGTAAGAATTCAAGGAATGGTTTACTTATGCTTGACATAATCTTGTCTCTGAGCAATAAGTCCATAAGTGATTCCTTCTTCTTTTCTGTTTTGGACAGCTCAATCCAACGATTAAATGTAAGACGTGTCCTTGCAATGAATTCTGATAATTCCACCCCTGATTCAGGTACCATTCTCTTAAATAACATACGGTAACCTTCCTCAGTTAATTGATATTTTTTTCAATAAGGCTGCCCTAATAACATCATAATTATCCTTGTCAGCCTCTTCAACCAAACTTAAACTAGTCAGAGAATCACCTTTCAAATTTTCTGACAGCTGATTAGCATATTGTGATTTATCCACATTATGAGCTCGACAAGAGCGTTCAAATCTATCCAGCCAGAATGTAATATCGTCACTGGAAGGATTGAACGCTGGTACCTTGACCTTATAAGTAAAGGGTTTACCACTATTACCATTTGACTGATTAACATTACTCATATTTGTCAATTTCATCTTTTCTAACTCAAATGCTAACAGTTTTTCCTTATGTTCTCTTTTTGCCTTTCTCTCCTTGGCTTCAGCTTCTCTATCTAATCTCTTTTGTTCAGCCTCTCTGTCTAATCTTTTTTGTTCAGCCTCAGCTTCTCTTTCTAATCTTTTTTGTTCAGCTTCTATGTCTAATCTCTTTTGTTCTGCCTCAGCTTCTCTTTCTAATCTTTTCTGATCAGCTTCCAATCTTTTTTCTTCTATTTGAAGCTTTCTCTCCTCAGCAGCAGCTTTTTTCTCCTCAGCAGCAGCTTTTCTCTCCTCAGCTTGCATCTGCAATCTTAAATTCTCAGCATCTATCTTCTTTTGTTTAACTTCTGCTTTCCATTTATTTTCATCTTTTTGCCTCTTCTCTTCTGATTTTAATACCATGGCAAATTGAGCAGTTGCAAACTCCTCTAATTCCTTACCAGACTTATCAAGGGATTTCCCTTGTGCAATAAAGTATTCCAATGTAGACATGATGTCTAATAATGATAGTAATCAGTTGACACAAAAATGTAATCTATTTCCAAGTAAACAGGAACACGTTCTCAATGAACTTGATTAATTAGCTCACTATCCCAATCTCTGTGGGAGACAAGCCTTACAAAGGTCTTGTATATTTCCTTGTACAACAATAATAATAATAAAGTACTGGTCTATAATATAACATACGTGTACTCAACTATCTCATATAATATGTCAACCAAAGACATTAACAAAGGACAAGCATAAAAGACAATATGAAAACAATTGCAGAAATCAACTAAGTCAAATGGAGAAATCAATGAAAATAATCACAGAATCTGTGACGACAACTGCAATGGAATCAACAAGACAAATAACGCCACAGTGTATAGATATACTGGTGTATAGAAATAAATTGACAGAAAAGGGGAGATCTACAAATACAAACAGATCAAACAAAACTAAGGAACACAAAATTATTAACAAAAACAACGAAGAAAAGAACACCTCATCACAACTAACAAAATAGCAACAGATGTTGCCTGCAAATTTTCAATTAAGAAAATTGCCCCTACAGAACGCTAATATAAGACCAATATTACTCGGTATACCTTATATTAGTCACACAAATATCACATATAAACATGTAAACATAAATATACATATAGCATACAATATATATATATATATATATATATATATATATATATATATATATATATATATATATATATATATATATATATATATATATATATATACAGTGCAGACCTGATAAGGAGAACTCACCAGGGACCCAAGAAATAGTTCTTCTTATCAGAAATTCTTCTTATCAGATAAGAGTTCAGGCATATGGTAATGCATTTGCAACGTACAATGCAATAATGAATTAGCGTTGAATACGACAGATGTATGACACAGAAAATATGTAAATCACCAAAAGTGTTAATGTACAACGTTGGCACAGATATCTAGATAATAACAGCACTTTTTACACTTTGAAAAGAAAAAGCTGCAATTTTCCTCTGTATCTTAGTACCCGTACTTGAATGAATAAAAATGTCTTTCCATGACATCCTTAAATTCAAAGAAATGATAAATTAAATCATCTTGGCATCCAGCCTGCATTATATACATGTTAGTTTTATCCATGCAATTTGAAACTTCCAACTGTGAAATAGTTTGTACCGTTAACCCACAGTCAGCATTATCTCTAGAATTTGTAAACTCTCAAATGATAAAGCACTCTTTAATGAAAAAGTCTGTAATTTTCCTCTGTGCCTTGGTACCTGAGTTAATGAAATGTCTTTCCATGGCCTCTTTAAATCCAAAGAAATGAGAAATTAAATCATCTTGGCATCCAGCCTGCATTATATGCATGTTAATTGTATCCATGCAATTTGAAACTTCCATTTGTGAAACAGTTTGCACTGGCAACCCACAGTCATCATCATCATCTCCATCTAGGTCAGGACTGGAAAGGACAGAAGATGAACCTGTTGGCATACACATCCCTAGAATATCAGCACTGGCAAGGCTAGCACTACATGTAGTAACAATATCATTGTCAATGTTGACAAAATCTTCTGCTGAAATGTTCAGTTCCTGATATAGTCGATGAAGCAAAGGTTCCACAGAAGTTTCAATTTTAATACTGCCATTACAAGTATTTGATACAACCGTGTTTTCATCATCTGTATCATCTCCAACTTTAAAGCCTGCTTTTCGAAAACAGTTTGCAATAGTCTCAGGCAACACTTTACCCCATGCAGATTTCAACATAACAATAGCGTCCAGAAGGTTATCTTGAAGTCTTCAGCAACCAAGTCTGCATCAATGTGATCTACAAGTTTGGACAACATTGCTGACCTATAATGAACCTTCAGATTTTGAATAATACCTTGGTCACAAGGCTGAAGTTTGGATGTCGCATTTGGTGGTAAAAATAAAAATTCTGTTGCTTTTAGATTTTGAACATTTAGGTGGGCTGAACAGTTGTCAAGCACCAAAAGAACTTTGCGATGTTGACGTTCCATAGAATGATCAAATGCATGTAGCCACTTGGTGAAAATGTCTGATGTCATCCAGGCTTTTGAATTAGCTGCATAATCAACACACAATTTTTTTCAAACCGTTAAAACAGCGTGGATTTTTGAATTTACCGATTACAAGTAATGGCAATTTTTCTGAACTATCCATATTTGTGCACACAACAGCTGTGATTCTTTCTTTCGATTTTTTTCCCCCATGACACTTTTCATTTCTGAAGGAAAAAGTCTTGTCAGGCAGCAATCTCCAAAACAATCCAGTTTCATCAGCATTAAACACATCAGCGGAATTATACCTACTCATGGCTGGTTTTAGCACCTCTTCCGTCCATGACTCGGTAGTCGTTTCATTAACAGAATGCTGTTCCCCACACAAAGCTTTGTAAGTAATGTTGTGCCGTTTTTTAAAACGACCCAACCAGCCAGGACTACATTTCCAGCCAGTCCGACCTTCCAGAAGTGCTAACTCTTCTGCCTTTGCAGTTAATATAGGTCCATTTACAGGAACATTTGCTGATCTCGCCATGGTGAACCATTTTAGGAGTGCCGTGTCAACAACATCATACGCCGCTTTTCGGTTCTTCATTCTGTGACAATGAACTTGTCCACCATAAAACATTTTTCTGTACCGATCCTTATTTTTTATGATTCCTGAAAGCGTTGATTTTGGAATGTCAAATTCCTTTGCTATTTCCATTTTCTTTTTGCCACTATTTTCCACTTCTTGTAATAGCTCAATCTTTCTTTTCAAAGATATGGATTTTAACTTTCCAGCCATTTTTAGAGGGGAAATAACTCAAATTCTAACATCGACGAAGCGCGCAATTTCCGAAAATAGCCGAAAAGTTGTACAAATGTCCAGGTACTGTATTTGAAAAAAACTCGTCTTAAGCAGATCAAATTATATAGTCGGGACACGTTTAATCGTTCGGCATATCCGAAAATTCGTGATAAACGGATTCCGCTTAACCGGACATTTTTTACAAAGACAAAGAAGAAAAATTGCCGGGGATAAACAAATTGTTCTTCACAACAGAAATTCGCCACATCCGAGATCGCCTTAAGCGGTCTGCACTGTGTATATATATATATATATATATATATATATATATATATAGATATATATATATATATATATATATATATATATATATATATATATATATATATCATGAATAGAATGTGTTGTGGATAGTGTTGCAGAGAAGGCTCAATTTTTATTCAAAATAACTTGCTACTTTATTAAATAATAGATTTATTTGCTAACTATTACACTGTTCAATTTTTTTAGCACACTAGAAGATCCACTGATGAAATATATCCACTTCTCAACAGTACTGCATTTCCTGCTAACGAGGTCAACTATTCACTTGATCCAAGTGTCCTGTTTAATTATGCCTGTACAGAGAAAAATGTCAACAAGCGGTGACCTAGATTCAGTATTCGCTTCATAGGTCACGTGAGGAACTGTCAATCGAGTGTTGACTAACACTGCTGGTGTGTCGTATCAGGCGTCAGGGAAACGAACTGGTATCAGTAGCTGTTAACTTCCGGCAATGTCTACTGTGCAGGTTAAGCCCAGAAATCTGGCCTACCACATTGAGAACGCTTGCTTTCTTTCACACCACATTGATAAAGCTATGTTCTGCTTCATCGTTATTTTGTAAATATCAGAGCACGTTGTAAAGGTGTATTGGTGTAACTGGTCAACTCCAATAACCGCGCACAGTGTCAAGTATACAGGTCACCTTGTCCTGGAACACAATGAGGCCCCGACAAGAATGCATTGTTGACAATGAGTGTTACAAGAGATGTCAATACGCGAATGTGTAGACTGTTCTGTGGAGTTGACTGAAGGTTCAAACACTCATTCATACGTATCTAGAAGTTACTGATGCAGACTACTGTAGACGTTTCAATAGTTTAATTTGACGCACACACTTGGACAGAACGGGTACAGTTACAGGAACACAGGTCGACATCAATAGCATATTGTTGACCCACGGTGTACAATAATAAATTGGCATTCATGTAGAAGGAAATCACAATGGAACGTCAATATACAAGCATTCAGAGTTCCATATTTTATATAAATATTCATCAGGCCTTACTGACTAATCATGTCAGTTAATATACAAGGTTCCAACCTGATTCCAAGACCTAACCTCTTTAGCATAAACGTAACTTGCACTCTAGCGAAGATTCCGTTCAATACAGTTCAGCCATTATTTCCTGAGAAAACGTTAAACTACCAATAGTAGGTTTTCCTTTCATAAGTATGATTTCTTTATCATCACCTGATAATAAGGGCGTCCCTGTTCTCTGGTAGATGATCAACATTAAATAGCATTCCAAAATGGCTTCTAGTCTTGTGAGCCTCGCTCACGATAATGATGCACAATGAAGCTTAAATAAAGGTTCAGTTCATGAACATAACTGTTTCTATAACATTCAGCATATTCTTTCCTCATAGTTGCTGCATATATATATATAATCAGTGCTGCTAGATAACATGTCGTTCCGACATACTGACATGGTTCAATTCATGTAGCTGTCCGCCCATATTAGGCCTAGGAATGGCAAAAGTTCGGTAAACAGTTTTTTACCTTGTCATAGGAAAAAAACCACTAGCAAACACAGAAACGCTCTTCTCCTCGCGTTATGGAATGAACACTAGGGAACTCATGGATTTAACCATCCCAGAAGAAACTATCTTCGTTCCCATAATCAAAAAAAGAGATCACAAACTCTGGGCAAGTCTCAGACATGACTTCCCGCCGGCTTCTTCATCACCGAAGAACTCCCTAACGTATCTTCATGCGCCGAAAGCACCTGGCCCCAAAAATACAGTACAAGGAAAAATAGTCCGACATAGACATACAAAGATAACCCGATATAAGACCGAATCATCTCCAACAGACACTGAGTAAACATAGACTCGGACCATAAACATCCCTGCATAAACCTAAGCAAGAATAACACTGACTAACAAAAAAAAACTTTTTTTTTCTTTCTCTAACATTTCTATGTTTTTCTGGTCAATTTTAATGCGCTGTTTTTAAATCTGCAAACCGTTTTTCTCTATCAGGTCGGGATGTCTAGAAATACGCAATTGAAGTTTTTTAACAACGCATACAGTATTACAACATCATTCGTACAAGAAGTATAACGGTTATGTAGGCTTGAATTTCTTTGCAGTCGACTTTCGTCGGTGAATGGCATGTGGTACATCGCGATGAAGCATCTAACAATAATCGGCAAGCATGGTCACACTCCACCGTCCTTGATAACGTGACTCCATTACGGCGATATCTTGATGGAATCGTTCTCCATGTTCATCGCTGACTTCGCCAAGGTTGTCAGGGAAAAAGTCAAGATGCGAATCGAGCAAATGGATTTTGAGGGACATGTTACAGCCCATAATTCTGTATGCATCTATGCACTGCTTAACAATATGCAACATAGTCAACAGATTTGTGATTTCCCAGAAAGTTATCGACGATCGATTTGAATGCCATCCATGCGCGAAGTTCACTACCATGTAACAAGTTCTCGAATTGTTTGTCTGCAATAACTTTCCTAATCTGAGGTCCTACAAAGATACCTTCCTTTATCTTTGCATCGCTAACTTGCGGAAACTTTTCTCGAAGATAAGTGAAAGCTTTGCTCGTTTTATCTAACGCTTTTACAAAATTCTTCATGAGCCCCAACTTTATATGTAACAGTGGTAAAATGAAGCTGTCTTTGTTAACTAATGGCTCGTGTATTACATTTTTATGCCGGAGCTGCATACGATCCCGGATAGGCCACACCTTTCTTGCATAATGTTCCTGTCTGTTGCGGCTGTCCCATGCACATCGGAAGCAACAAAATTTAGTATACCCAGTCTGAAACCATGGATATTTGTTAAGCAGAAGTAACAATCAGTAGTGTGATTTGTATGTTCACGCCATATTACTGGCACTCCAAAAGGCATCGACTTATGCTTCGGCGATTTTCGTAACCAACCTGCCAATGTATCAAACAAACTGCATTTGGCTTCCAAGATTTATTTGCATCATCAACTTTCGAATCGAAATAAAGTTCATATGCTTTCTTTAGTAATGGTGTAAAGTTTTTCTGGTCAACACCATCGGTAAAATATCCGCACACGTAACAGAACAGATCAGCCGAATTTCTACAACTTCTAGAAGCCATATTTTGCTCAGAATTATTTCAAAACACAGTAACTATTTGAAAAATCGCGTAACATATGTCATGCATCTTTTAGCAGTATAAAAAGTAGAATTATGTTGCTTTTTATTATTTTTTAATAAGTTATATAGTAAAAATGAAACGGAGCAAATAACGGTTTCCCAAAAATATATTTATTCACAAATATCGTAAGAACCCGACGTGATAGAGATAAACGGATTTCAGATTTGAAATCAGCGCAAGAAACTGACCTAAGAACACTTATTCTTATATAAGAAAGAAAATGTTGTTTGTCAGTGTAATCTGTTTCTGACCGAACAGAGAATAGATCAACGGAGTCTAGATCCATCCGCCAAATCGATATTCAAGAGAGATCACCCATACAACAAAAGTATGAATTAATCATGGGTGATATAACTTTGATTATGAGAGCATTTCAAAATGAATACTTGTTCATATCAAATAGTCATACAACACATTTGTATGCCTACCTACCTACAGTAATCCGTGCGTCGCATAATTCCATACAAAAGAATATGTGCGCAACAGTGCATTTGTAGGAGAAGATAGCATTAGGATCGTATGGCAGAACTATCAGTGAAGACTTGAAAAACAGCTAAAGAACAGACCGCAGGTGCAAATATTTCGTAGAGAAAACAGACAAAATGTGAAGGAATAGAAAAGTAAGGAATTTTAAAATAATCTAGACGAAACCTTCGAACACTCCGTGACACCATCCACAGAGGGTTTATTTCAGCAGCCGTTCAGGTTATTCAGTCAAAATCCCGGTCAATGATACTCCTACAAATGCCCGCGTCCGGGCTTGAACCTTAAACACCTGATCGCTAGCGCAGTATGGTAACCATTACACCCAGAAACGCACATTGGACTTCCAAAAATAAAATCTACTGCGTACTTGCTAGAGGAAGGAGTCCAGTTTTTACATTGTGAGGAAGAGATTAAACCCAAAAACGCCTAGCCTAATACACGTGTTTATTCAGAGTGGATATAATTCAGTTCTGTGATGAAGTGTGTTCTTAAAGGATTTTGCGAAGAGAAAAGAAGGTTAGTAGACCTTATACTTATTAATACATTTTTTTTATTTTAACCTCACAGCTAAAATGTGCGAAAGATAAAGTTTCAAATAATTCTTTGCATAACTGATTAATAAAATCAGAAGATTTTCCTAGAAGATGATAGGAGGTAATTAATAGTTCATACTTCACCTTCATCATCATCACAGTCTCCCATGCGCATACACTCTCATGCACAAGATATTTAACATCATTAGAATTGAACTCAGAGAGAGATGAATAATGAGCAGTAGTATAAATGAAAGTCAACTATTGATGTTAAATGTGAAAAACTTACGAAGACTTTTGTGTGCCTTCAGTTCATCAGAAGTCTGAGTCTACACGCAACGTGTCTGACGTCTGACCAGAAATAAGTTATCAAAAACGGACATTTGGCTAGCAGAATTCGCCATAGGACATCTTTCATTCCTCAATTAAAAAGGAATATTGTCTCACCCACAAGTCAGAAGGTGGACGCAGCATTTTTCGTCACCCATATACTGCTGGCTCACAAGTTCAATACATCGTTATCACAAGTTCAATACAGAGTCATCATAAATTCAAATCACTCGAACGACCATTATTATCTGAAGTCAAGCAAAAGAGCTCAAAAGAGGAATCGCATATTTATACCAAGTGCAACACCCTCTTAAGCGCATTCTATGAAGCAGACTCTAAAGTACATTTTATGAATCACGACTACATACGCAAGATTATGAGTCTACATATCACTAACATTTCGTGAAGAGATCCAGTCTGGCCAGTACCCTCTGGAGATTAGACAACAGACCTTTTGTTCATATGACAACTATTAACTGTTGATCCACACTACAGAGATATACTCAAACAGTGAAGGAATATACATAGATATCTCGTCAGCGTTCTCCGTACGACAACAGTATTCATCAGAACGTCCTCGACTTAGAGATACCCCACTCGACATAACGTATAACAACTTGGGACATTGTATGCCTACACGTGAATCATCATATCAATGCGAAGCATTTAGAGACACATGGACTGTGTAGATTACTCACCATTTTGGTAACACGTATCATATCACATCATCATTTCACTTTACACCAGTGTCGTGAAATATTCTAATCCACATATATAAATTAAAAACGTAAATGTAAAGCCTAACAAATAAATTTAATAAAAGGAAAGAAGAATGGTAAAGAACAGTGCTGTCACAATGACTACTCGAAATCCCCCTTGTTTTCTACTTCGTCTGCAAATTGTAACGTTTTCACGTTGATAGTAAAAGCCTACTGTATCACTACACGCTTTCTTCAATGAAACGTGTACTGCCTTTCTAAGAAAAACCTTGAGATACGCAGCTGACCTAAATTTAATATTTCATTCATTCCATACACGGCGTAACTAAAAGACAGATAAAGCAGGAGAGAGAGAGGGACGACTGGAAGCAAGGACGCATGCAACACTACACGCGTCGCGCGATTAATAGTAACGCCAATCCCACGTGTAAGGCCTGCACTAACTTTTTTTCAAATAAACAGTGTCAGAAAAACACTACAACTACTACAAGAATCAGGTTTTAAAACATGAAAAATGCTTATTAGGAAACCTGAAATTCTACTGATTTACATCTAAGCTCCTGAAAGTACAGAAGACACCCTATGACATAGAAGTGAACGCGTGGTAAAAAACAAATATACGACTATCTTTGGAAAACACATAATTTGAACGCCACCATGTAGCTCGCTTTAACTTATATATTATTGTACGGCAGGACTTGCTAGCCAAGAATATGTTATGTGTTACGCCTTTAGTCTGTTAATAAAATAATTATGGCCAAAATACAATAGTGGGGGTGCCTGACAGCATGAAATAATTTCTGCTCATAAAATTTTTTTTATAACGTGTTTGAAAAACATTACGTTACGGAAATAGCCTACCATGTTAACTCCTATTTGATTGGCGGGAATGAGATGTAAGACTAAACACGATTAGTTGGACTGCAAATACTAGTTTTCTGTTGTTATGGGAAACGAATAGAAGGGGTACTTTTTTGAAAAGATGTGTAGACATGGCATGATTGGTTAGATCTGCCAATATAGTCAGTTCAGAGCGTCTGTTCCGTGCCACATCTTGTAATAAACCTACTAAGAACAGTGCGTTGAGCACCAGTGCATATTTTTTTTCTAAAATAAAAGCCTGGGACAAGAGGCAGATCGGAATTTGTGCCTATTCATTGCCAGTCAACGAAACTGTTTATTATTTCCATTGAATTGTGGTAAGCTGAAATATTTGATATCTTTTTAATGAAAATTGAATGTGAATTGATGATTTATGTCTATATATATGTGTGTAGTTCAGTGGCCAACTTGAGAAAAGCCTAAATATTGCTCCAACCTGAATAGGAGGTGTCGGAAAAAAGTAAAACTGCATGGGATTGCCAAACAGTACACTGACACCTATCTTATGGACTAGGAAGAAATAATGCTGGAATGGCAGAGGCGTAGTAACCATTAGGAAGGAGTATACTGGTGTAATTTGTTTTGATGAAGCTAGCAGTGGCCTACAGCACTGAACACAAGTGTTTGTTATGTATTGTGCTCATTGTGGAAATGGATTATGACTTAGTTTTGAAATAGGAGGTACAACCTTCTTGTTTCAGGGACGGTGGTCAAAAGTCATTGAGGCAGCATTTGGCCTGAGTTACTGAATCCTGAGGCTGACAGCATACTACTGGGTCCAGATAGCGACCAGTGAGGTGGCTCCAGAACTCATTGAAGTAATCGAGCAGAGGAGTCTTTTACTGCAGTCATCACGAAAGTTAAGAAAGTGTGGCCATGGAGCTCAACATTATGTGCCCCCCCCCCCCCCCCACCCCCCCCTCTCTAAAATTGACAGTAAATAAAGAGGGAATATAAACTGTTTAAATTGACAGGAACTGTGAACTTTTCCCAATGATAAGACACTTGAAGTCATGATGACAAACAACACTCTAGCTTGAAAAACAAAACCAGTATTAACTCATATTACTACTTCACAACTTACACACATAAGATAAGAATAATAAAATATGTCAATAACAAGAGTAAATTGATAAACTGTGTACATACTACTTGTAAGAATATTGATTGTGATTCCTGGTTCACTGTGTAGTTGAATCAGGATATCTCTATGTAAAGAAATTAATACATATATATATATTTGACTTTTCAAACTGACTCGTTTAAGATAGTCTCATAGAATGTTCCATGTATGTGAGTGTCACAGTGTTGTCAAGTGTGGTGGAATAAATTAAATTGTTTATCTGTCTGTTGTTGTTGTGACTTACACTTCATCATATACATACCCTAGACATATAACGTAGTCATCACAATATTCCAGAATAATTCTGACTGAGGTATACATATGTGGCAGCAAGTAAGGTTATCTGTAAAACACTACACCTATTAGATACAGATACCTTCACAGCTGATCTCAGTCAGTACACTAAGTCCCCTATAGATATTTATAAAATCCCACTTTACCACAACCAGTTCATTCTTAATTAACTATTACGTAATCAACTGCTACCTCACGGTGAGAGACAGCCATGTCCTTTTTAGGATAGTCAGGATCCTATGTGATTCTCCTCTCTTTATCTAGCTCATGTATGGCTCCTCGAATAACGCTTGTGTACGGCGGTGGCCACATCCCGGGCAACAGTCTTGGCTGACTGGCTAAACTACATGGGTGGAGTAGGAGCAATCTTACTCAAGGGAATGTCCATCCCTAGTACACAAAGACTGAGACGGTGAGTGAGGCGGAGGAATCTGAGATGATCAACGGCTCGCAAAGCGAAACAGCAAAGTGTGTGGCGCACTAGAGGCGTGTCGGACATAGAAAAAGACAATGGCTAGCCACCGTGGAAGAGATTGGGGCCTTACCACGTACTTCCTACAGAACGTAATGGGATCACAACAACAAGATAAGAACCGATATGTAGAGAACTCTTTGTCCCCTGGGGAAGAATCTACTGTACAAATTAACAGGGAAGAGGCAACTCCTCTAATGAGTAAGGAAGTACAAAATGACCAGTGTTCCTTAAATTCTGTTGAAAGGGGGCATTCTGAGAAAGACGACCTAAAAACTAGTAGGAGAAGCCTAAAAATAAGAACATGGAATGTTAGAACTCTAAACAGAGAAGGAAAGCTTGACAATCTTATATTAGAGGCAACAGACATGAAACTCGATATACTGGGAGTTGCAGAGGCAAGACTTTTGGATACAGGCTACATAACAAGAGACCAGTACACGCTTATACACTCAGGAGGAGAAAAACATGAAAGAGGGGTAGGAATGCTGATAAAGAAGGAGTTAGAAAAATACGTAGCCTATGTGGATACTGGACACACAATGACAGAATGATGTTACTAAAGATGAGAGCAAAGCCATTCGACATATCAATCTTACAAACTTATGCACCAACTAAAGATCACAGCGAGGAAGAAATAGAAGAATACTATGAAGAGCTACAACACACACTTAAACCAGTCAAATCTACAGATGTGTTGATAGTAATGGGTGATATGAATGCAAAAGTAGGAAAAGGAATATACAAGAAAATAGTAGGACAGTATGGATTAGGGACAAGAAATGATAGAGGAGACAGACTTATCCAGTTCTGTGAAGAAAACCAGCTGGTCATATGTAACACCTTTTTTGAACACCACCCAAGGAAAATATACACATGGAAAAGCCCAGGAGATGTAACACGAAATCAAATCGACTATATCATGATAAAACATAGATTTAAGAACAGTGTCACAAGTGCAAAGACACATCCTGGCGCCGACATAAATTCAGATCACAATCCAGTCATCATCAAAGTAAATATAAAGCTGAAAAGAGCAGGAAACAGAAGACAGGAGGAACCCCAGATAGAAATATCAGCGCTGAAACAACCAGATATAAAACAGAAATATTTAATCGACGTCAAAAATAAATATCAACAGTTATTCACAGAAAGCATGGAGCAGTACAGAAGAGAAAACCCAGAAGAAAAAGCAACCGCAAAATGGGAATGCTTAAAAACAAGCATACAATCAGCAAATGCAAATTTACCTGAAAAGGAGTCTAAGAAAAATCAAATTTGGATGACAGATGACATCTTGAATAAAATGGCAGAAAGAAAGAAAGCAAAAAACACTCCAGAATATAAAACAATAGACAATGACATACGTACTATGTGTAGAGAAGCAAAAGAACGGTGGATAGAAACAAAATGCAAGGAAATAAAAGACTTGGAAGCAAAGCACATGACAAGAGATATGCATGAAGAAATAAAGAAATTATCAAATCGGTCGCGGTTTGCACAAGGAGGAAGCTGTATCAAGAACAAAAATGGTGTAATATTACTTGATGAGAAAGACATATCAAACAGATGGGCAGAATACGTAAAAGAACTATTCGAGGACAACAGAGGTAAAAAACCATCACCAGATTCTAATGAAGGCCCAAACATTCTCAGATTAGAAGTAGAGAATGCCATTCATATGATACAAAAAGGAAAATCAGCAGGCATAGATAACATAAAAACTGAAAAGATAGAAGCTCTGGAGAGCTTTGGTATAGACACAATCACAGAAATATGCAACGATATATACAATACAGGATATATACCACACGACATGAAGACATCAGTTTTTATAACATTGCCCAAAAAAAACCAAATGCAACAGAATGTTCAGACTTCAGAACAATCAGTCTGATGAGTCATGCAATTAAGATACTGCTCAAAATCATACAGGAAAGGATAAAAAGTAAAGTAGACAACGAAATCCAAGAAGAACAGTTTGGTTTTAGACGGAACAGTGGAACAAGAGAGGCAATATTTTGCCTAAGAATATTAGCAGAAAAATATACAAAGGTCCAAAAAAGTATGTATATGTGCTTCATTGACTATAAGAAGGCTTTTGACAGAGTCCATCATGAGAAAATAATTGAATGCCTCAAAGACATAGGTATTGATGGAAAAGATATAAGAATACTCAGTAACCTTTATTGGGAGCAAACTGCCACAGTAAGATCGGGGACGAATTATTCACCATACATAGACATAAAAAGAGGTGTCAGACAAGGTTGTGTGCTGTCCCCCTGCCTATTTAATTTATACACTGAAAAAATTTTCAAACAGATACAGGAAATACCAGGACTGAACATCAGTGGAAGGTCAATAAACAACCTTAGATATGCAGATGATACCGTGTTGTTAGCTGAAAGCGAACAGGAGTTACAAGAACTAGTGAAGCAAGTGAACAGTATAAGACACGAATATGGACTCGACATTAATATTGAGAAAACAAAAACTATATTAATTAGCAAAACAGACGATAAACCCACATTAAAGATAAGCGTAAATGGGAAAATCCTGGAACAAGTCAAGAGCTACGTATATCTTGGTCATATAATAACAGAAGATGGCAGATGTGAAACAGAAGTCAAGAAGAGACTAGGAATGGCCAAAGCTACATTCAACAACATGAAACATATACTGACATCCAAACAGTTATCTCACAAATTAAAACTGAGAATCATAAAGTGTTATATATATTCTGCATTTCTGTATGGTGCAGAAACATGGACGATGAATAAGCATTTGGAAGAAAGAATTGAGGCTCTTGAAATGTGGATATATAGAAGAATGGGGCGTATCTCATGGAAAGAGATGAAAACAAATAAGGAGGTCCTAGAAAATCTAGGTATGAAAAGAGAACTAATGAGAGAGGTAAAAGTTCGGCAGCTAAAATACTTTGGCCACATAAAAAGGCATAACACCTTGCATAAAACCATAACAGAAGGGAGAGTTGAAGGCAAACGTGCAAGGGGAAGACAGCGCTATAAGTGGGAAGATAACATCAAGAGATGGACAGGAAAGAGTCTATCAGAGTGCACCACCAAGACAAGAGACAGAAGACGTTGGAGATCCATTACAGCCAACCTTCGTTGTGGAGATGGCAACTCATGATGATGAATTAACTGCAATTGTATTATCTCATCTGTGTGTTTTGTGTGAATCGTCTTTCACCATCATCACGTTCTAACATTACTAACCCTATATGTGTGGATATTTCATTAATAAACCCAACGATCGTTTGATCATTATCTAGTTGGTTAATGTATCACTCTTGCTGTCGGTGTTACATATTCACCTATAGGAACATTTCTCTCCTCAGATGAGGTTGGGGGCTTTTTCTTTATGGGATCTAAGGGCAGAAGCTAAGGTCGTGGGGAAACAGAACTCTTTCCATAATTAATTAGAAAACACTGTCTAGTGGAAAGCATTCGCATTCCTGTCTTCTTGTCCCTATCTCGAATAGGTCTTTATTCTTTCTTAACGAGCCAATTTCTACAGACCTTATATCTAATATCTCATAGACTATTCCTGGAAAAACTACTGTCGTAGTTGCCCCAGTACTCACCACACGACAATTGTGGACTCGTCTTGGGATTAGTGAACCCGGACTTAGAAGTGTGATAAATCACATTTTCATCCCTGCTATACAGTTGCGATAATTGCAAAATGTGTTGGCATTTTGAGGGATTACCTTCTAGACTGACTCTTACTATAATTTGTCTATTTCATAGGGGGGGATAATTTATATCTCTAAAGCACGAGTGATACTTTTTAAATTAAGTATCAAACGGACAGAGTAAACACTTTTTGAGAACAGAGGATACTGTAGGGAACTGATTTTTTTTCTTTTTCTGTAACTGCTGGGAAAATTTGTATCATAAATATTTAGTAAATTTTTCATAGAAAATTTCGAGATAATCTGTTATATAATTTTTCAGAATACGCTGAGTGAGTGATTTTTAAGATCTATTTGAACTTGATTACTAATTTAAACCTAGCTGGTTTTAAAGAGATAATTACTTTTGCGAGTCTAATAAATTTGTTTGGAGGTCACTGCCAATTTTTCCCTTCGTGAACCCGTACTGCATATCATGGCAGATGCCGCAAAAATTAGAACTAGTTTAATGGAGGCAGGGCGTGAATTCGGGTTAAGTGGAAAAGACCTGATGAAATATGTAAGCGAGGAGACTGATAAACTCCATGAAAGAGAGATGGAAATGCAGAAACTTACAATGGAGAAGGCTGCAGCAGATGCAGTAGAGCGGAAAGAGAAAGCTGCAGCAGAAGCAGCGGAGCAGTAAGAGAAAGCTGCAGCAGAAGCAGCGGAGCAGAAAGAGAAAGCTGCAGCAGAAGCAGCGGAGCGGAAAGCCACAGCAGAAGCAGCGGAGCGGAAAGCCGCAGCAGAAGCAGCGGAGCGGAAAGAGGCAGCAGAAGCAGCGGAGCGTAAAGAGAAAGCTGCAGCAGAGCATGCACTTAAGATGAAGCAACTGGAAATCCAGGGACAGACCAATCAGATAGAGCTGGCAAAAAGTGCAGCGGCTTCCAACTGTGATGGAGGGTACTCACCCCGCTCAGATGGTGTGCCTACTTTGCAACCTGCACCACCCAATGCCATGAACTTTCCGCTGGAACCTTTTTCAGAAAGGAACGATACCATGGACGCCTTTTTAGACCACTACGAACGCTTTGCAACAGGGTTTGGACTTGAAGAACGGAAGTGGAACTTGAAACTTTCCCAGGGCCTAAGAGGAGCCGCCTATGAAGTTTTTAATAAACTTCCGGCCGGAGAGCAAGATGACTATCAGGCATTGAAAAAAGCTCTCTTGGTGAGGTACGAGCTTCATTCAGAGGCTTACCGGAAAAAATTTCGAGGTTCTAGGAAGGAGGCCGGAGAGACTTTCTCACAGTTCGCAGCCCGTACTGAAGACTACTTAGTGAAGTGGTGTATGCTGGGAAACTTTACCGAGAACTATGACGGGTTGAAAGAGCTGATTGTGATAGAGCAATTAAAAGAGTCTATGTCGGTGGAAATGCGTAGATTTCTCACTGAAAACGGCACTGACCGGTTAGAAAATATTCTTACACTGGCAGAGCGATTCCAAAATGCTCTCATGGAGTCTCAAGGAGCCAGAAAGAAGTTTTCGGGTCAGGCGCCAAAGCAACCTGCTCGCTCCCAACCAGACCAACAAAGCAACGGACCCCACATCTCGCATAAAAAGCACGCAAAACAAGATAACTACAAAGAGCAAAACAAGAAAATGCTGCGCCACACCAGAGACAGGGAGAAAAATGGTACAAGTACTGCCGCTTGAACAATCACAACACTAATGAGTGCAAGCGCAGACCTCCTCCCCAACATGCTGCCTGTCTGCAGACAAAATCGTCACCCCGGAAGGAGCAGAGGACCGGAAACGTTTCTCATCCTCCCGTCATCGAATCAGTCCTCGTAAACGGACAATCTGTGGAGTGCCTTTTTGACACAAGACTTGCTTTCGATGCGGTGGTCAGGGCATCCATTGTCACCCCTGACCAGATAACAGACGAGAGTGTCGACATCCAAGGTCCGACGAAAGATGTTGCACCCATGACACTGCCAATTGCACTTATCAGAGTGTAATCTCGTTACGTGACAGAAGAAATTCGTGCAGCTATAATGGAAGAACCAATCTACTCTTTAATTTTGGGATGCAGATATGTGTTCCTTGGAGAACCTACTCAACCACTAGTCATAGCGGCCGTATAGACTAGAGGACAGTCAAAAAAAGACGCAGAGCAGGAACCTCCTACCAATATCCTCCCCGAGGAATTGAAGAGGGCCCAAATGGAAGATTCCTCACTGGCGCCCTGTTTAAAAAAATTACCTAGGATACACAACCCACCTACCAAGGGAGACTTCTTTATGAAAAATGGATTGATGTATCGCCGAGCTGGAAACGAAGGACAGGAACACAACCAATTAGTAGTTCCTGCATCATATAGGAACCAGGTGCTTGAGATGGGCCACTCTATCCCATTTAGTGGACACATGGGAATGAGCGCCACGACTCAAAGGATCGCCTGCCACTATTATTGGCCAGGGATCACCGGCGACATTTAACGTTTCGTCAAGTCTTGTCCTCAGTGCCAGAAAGTTGCACCAAAACACTGGACGGCACCTGCGACCCTTGGGGAGATGCCAATCTTGGGCACCCCATTTGAAAGAGTGGCCATGGATATAACTGGACCTCTGCTGAGAACTAAGAAGAGGAACTCCCATATCCTTACCTTAGTGGACACCTGTTCCATGTGGGGCGAAGCCATAGCCATGCCAGCATGCGACTCAGTGCATGTAGCTGACGCTTTACTGAATATCTTTACTAGATTGGGCTTCCCGCATGAAATTCTCACAGACAACGGGTCACAATTTAGAGGCAAGTTGACAGAGGAGGTGCTTAGAATATTCAAGACTAGGCATATTCATACTTCGCCCTATCACCCCCAAAGTAACGGGCAAGTAGAGCGGTTTAACGGGACGCTCACCTCTATTCTTCGGAAGTTGGCACAGGAGAAGCCAGAAACTTGGGATCAGTATCTTCCTGCCGCATTATTTGCTTATAGGGAAGTACCGCATGCGTCAACTGGAGTCCCTCCGGCCACATTACTCTTCGGAAGACCTATTAAAGGTCCATTAGAAGCCTTACTAAGAACATGGACAGATGCCAAGGCAGACGACACTGTCACATCAGCCTTCCAGTACGTCACAGACTTGAAACAACGCCTGAAGACTGGCTGGGAATTAGCCACAGCGAAAGTACGGGAGGCTAGGCGGAAACATGCCAAATATTACAATCGCAATGCGAAGGACCGAGAACTAGCAGTAGGAGAGAAGGTGCTACTTCTTCTGCCAAGTAGCAGTAATAAATTGCAGATTTGCTCGAGGGGACCCTACAAAGTGGTGAAAAGATTTCTCGCACCAACTATAAAATCGCCGTAAACGGAAAGCAGAAAATGTATCACTTAAATCTGCTTAAGAAGTTTTACGAGCGAGCCCCTGCCGAACCAGCGCACCTCATGACTATGGCCATTGCTATTCAAATGGAAGAAGAGCCATTATCATCCATAGAGTACCCGGTGAGACAGGAGGAATCACATTTAGATGTGAAAATAAGCTCCACCTTAACGGAAGCCCAGCAAGAAAAAGTGAGATTGATGGAAAACCACGCCGACTCTCTGACAGACAAACCGGGCCGGACAAACCTGATGGAGTTTGACATCGAAGTCACGGATCCTACGCCCGTCCGAATGAGAACCTATCCGATTCCGTATGCCAAGGCGACGGCATTAAAGCAAGAAATTGGTTGCTTACTTAAGGAAGGCATAATTTCGAAGTCGGAGTCCCCTTACAGTGCGGTAGTGGTGCTGTTACGCAAACCCAGTGGAGAACATCGCCTGTGCATCGACTACCGACAGCTGAATGCGTTAACACAGTTCCAGTCAGAACCGTTACCGGACCAGAACCAGCTATTTACTAAGCTGAGCAGGGCTCGCTATTTTTCAAAGATCGACCTCAGTAAAGGGTACTATCAAATACCGGTAAAAGCTGAGGTGAGGAACCTGTTAGCCTTCAGTACTCCAGATGGACACTTCGAGTTTAATGTGATGCCATTTGGACTAAACAATGCTCCTAGTGTCTTCACAAGGATGATGCGAAAGTTATTGGATCCTCTGAATCATCCCGCCATCAGCAATTTTATGGATGATATCCTAGTAGCTACTGAATGGTTTGAAGAACATATATCAGCGCTATCCTTGCTGTTTAACAGACTCAGAGAAACGGGACTAACCGCCCGCCCAACCAAATGTCAAATTGGGTGTGAACAGCTAGAGTTACTAGGACATACTATATCCCATGGGACCATGTTCCCCGAGACTCAAAACGTTGAGAAGCTGAGAAATGCACCGAGACCGTCCACAAAAATGGATGTCCGGTCATTTGTATCCCTCTGTGGATTCTACCAGAGATATATAACGGATTTTAATAGCCTCTGTGCGGCGCTTACATCGCTAACCAAGAAAGGAAACCCAGATAAAGTGACATGGTCAGCAGAATGTGAACATGCATATGCACTCTTAAAAGAGAAACTCACCACAAAACCTATTTTATGGCTCCCGGATTTAACTAGAAAATTCATCTTATGCACAGATGCCAGTAACATTGGAATCCGGGCTACATTACTACAGCCAGACGACAGAAGCCCACCAAATCTATTTCCGGTCGCATACGCGAGTCGGAAGTTAAACCGAGCAGAACAAAACTATTCCACAATCGAAAAGAAATGTTTGTCCCTCGTCTAGGGAATAAAAAAATTTCAAGCATACCTGTACGGAAGGAAATTTACGATCCAGAGTGATCACCAACCTCTGACCTTCCTCGCCAATTCAAAGAATTGGAATGCTAGACTGATGAGGTGGTCGCTTGTTCTACAACCTTACACGTTCCAAGTGGACTATATCCAAGGAAAACATAACGTAGGAGCGGATTTTTTAAGCCGTCATCCTATGAGGCAGGACGGAGAGCACAGACAAGTAGAGGAAGGGGTGGAAACCGGAGAGAAAAACGAAGATGAGGAAAAGGATTAATGAATCCCGAGCAAGAAGGCTAAGCTTTTCTGAGTGTGATTGACATCACACTTGAGAAGGGAGCTATTGTGATAGACGAGCGCAAAGGCCTAATTGCTCTATCTTTTCCTACATCTTTCGTATTGTATTTTCTCCGACATTTGCTCTTTCATCCAACATTTGCGATCCACATTTGCTATTTCATCGTTGTGATTACATGCGACCGGTATCTAGAGAACCACATTTGTTCTTTCATCGGTGGAAATAAAGTCCTTTGATTGAGTCCCCATACCTGACATTATCGTTTGAAGCCCACATTGCATCGTGATAAATCTGGTGAAAACACATCTGGTCATCCCAATCAGACATCTGGGCATGCTGTAATTTATGTGACACCACATTGGACGCCCACATTGGCCAGGTGAAAACGTCTCATGCTGTAATGGTGTTATCTTTGGTCGGCCGCTGTTCAGACAAGCGTTGGGTTACCACGTTGGACGCCCAGCTTGGCCAGGTGAACAATAAACAATCAAAGAGTAATTTGACAGCACTTTTGCATTAGCCCGCCAATTATCTCCATACCTGTTTGTCAAACCACCCACGTTTGGACTGACAGGAGACAAAAGCGATCCTGTGAATGAGTGACCAGAGGGGCTATTATGGATTGGTTGGTATGGGCGGAGCTAGATGTCGGATCCCAGAAACACACATTGGACTTCCAGAAATATAATCTACTGCGTACTTGCTAGAGGAAGGAGTCCAGTTTTTACATTGTGAGGAAGAGATTAAACCCAAAAACGCCTAGCCTAATACACGTGTTTATTCAGAGTGGATATAATTCAGTTCTGTGATGAAGTGTGTTCTTAAAGGATTTTGCGAAGGGAAAAGAAGGTTAGTAGACCTTATACTTATTAATATATTTTGTTTATTTTAACCTCACAGCTAAAATGTGCGAAAGATAAAGTTTCAAATAATTCTTTGCATAACTGATTAATAAAATCAGAAGATTTTCCTAGAAGATGATAGGAGGTAATTAATAGTTCATACTTCACCTTCATCATCATCACAGTCTCCCATGCGCATACACTCTCATGCACAAGATATTTAACATCATTAGAATTGAACTCAGAGAGAGATGAATAATGAGCAGTAGTATAAATGAAAGTCAACTATTGATGTTAAATGTGAAAAACTTACGAAGACTTTTGTGTATCTTCAGTTCATCAGAAGTCTGAGTCTACACGCAACGTGTCTGACGTCTGACCAGAAATAAGTTATCAAAAACGGACATTTGGCTAGCAGAATTCGCCATAGGACATCTTTCATTCCTCAATTAAAAAGGAATATTGTCTCACCCACAAGTCAGAAGGTGGACGCAGCATTTTTCGTCACCCATATACTGCTGGCTCACAAGTTCAATACATCGTTATCACAAGTTCAATACAGAGTCATCATAAATTCAAATCACTCGAACGACCATTATTATCTGAAGTCAAGCAAAAGAGCTCAAAAGAGGAATCGCATATTTATACCAAGTGCAACACCCTCTTAAGCGCATTCTATGAAGCAGACTCTAAAGTACATTTTATGAATCACGACTACATACGCAAGATTATGAGTCTACATATCACTAACATTTCGTGAAGAGATCCAGTCTGGCCAGTACCCTCGGGAGATTAGACAACAGACCTTTTGTTCATATGACAACTATTAACTGTTGATCCACACTACAGAGATATACTCAAACAGTGAAGGAATATACATAGATATCTCGTCAGCGTTCTCCGTACGACAACAGTATTCATCAGAACGTCCTCGACTTAGAGATACCCCATTCGACATAACGTATAACAACTTGGGACATTGTATGCCTACACGTGAATCATCATATCAATGCGAAGCATTTAGAGACACGTGGACTGTGTAGATTACTCACCATTTTGGTAACACGTATCATATCACATCATCATTTCACTTTACACCAGTTCATTCTTAATTAACTATTACGTAATTAACTGCAATTTTATTATCTCATCTGTGTGTTTTGTGTGAATCGACTTTCACCATCATCCACGTTCTAACATTACTAACCCTATATGTGTGGATATTTCATTAATAAACCCAACGATCGTTTGATCATTATCTAGTTGGTTAATGTATCACTCGTGCTGTCGGTGTTACATATTCACCTATAGGAACATTTCTCTACTCAGATGAGGTTGGGGGCTTTTTCTTTACGGGATCTAAGGGCAGAAGCTAAGGTCGTGGGGAAACAGAACTCTTTCCATAATTAATTAGAAAACACTGTCTAGTGGAAAGCATTCGCATTCCTGTCTTCTTGTCCCTATCTCGAATAGGTCTTTATTCGTTCTTAACGAGCCAATTTCTAGAGACCTTCTACCTAACATCTCATAGACTATTCCTGGCAAAACTACTGCCCCAGTACTCACCACACGACAGTTTCATCAAAATAGATCCGGGGAGCGTCTGCTTCATGCGATAGTTCTTTCAGACTAAAGTTAGTGTCACTTATTCACGAGGTAAGAGTTTGGGTTCCAGTGGGCACACAGTGTCAGAACACGAGGTTTCCCTTAATTAGGAAGATGACCGGTGGACAACTTCTCTCAACAGATAATCTTGTTCACCACACACTTTGTCAACAATGTCGGAAAGTTAATGTTTTAGATTTCTGTAATTATTCTCGCCACAACGCTACCTCAACACAGAGTTCGAGGAGAAATATGATCTGGCTCAAAGGCCCATAATAAGCATTTATTCTTTAAAAAAAACCGTTAGTGGGAGTGGTATTCTGTCTATCTCTGAAGGCACACGCCCTGTCAGACAGGTGGTACTTGAAAACCCACGTGGTTAAAGATATAAAATGTTTATGTTTCTCACAGGTATGTCTCTGTACTAAACGCCGGCAAAATTGGGTTACCCCAGTATTCACGGAATAAAGAAAAACACATATGAAATATTTTACATATTATGTACTCAATATAACTTACGTTTTGAACTGCAAGCATAGAGCTTGACTTATCGTTTAAAACTTCCCGTGAAATAAGTTATATATAAAAATCAATCATCATGAATTAGGAATACATACGTATTCCGTCAACACTCATGAGGCATCTAGCATTTATAGGTTAGTTTAAAAATATATTCTCTCGTCTGATTATTTAGCAGTTAAATTAAATTCCTTATAGCTACATGATTTATAAGCTAGAAACTATAATTTATTCTGCTTTCCACTGTAACTCATCAGCTACAGAATATAACAGACTTATAAATTATTCACTCTGCACAAAAGAACTCGGGAAATAAAATAAGCGATTTAACACTTAATCACTCACAAAATCTAGATATATATATTTACCTCAACACAGAACTACAGGTGGTCGCACAACTTTAGAATCATACGCTGATATATTTATTGAAGTTTAGAAGTTCCACAAAGTGTCGAAACAAACTGAGAAACTTCGCTATACAGCTTATTCTATTCACGAGCAACCTGTCTACTGCGAATTTAGGAGTATGAATGAAAATAAAGTTTAACATTCTGGTTATATCTATTACCAGACAAAGGGGTCCCAACTTATTTCGCAAAACGAAATAATCTCCCCTTTCTGTCTTTAACACCTACGTTAGCTTAAACGCATGCCATAACTGCCACCTACTGACCGAGAGTGCGCGTGTCAGTTGCGAGTCTCAGACGGCCTGTCTCCAATGCCTAGGCAGTTTTCACACTTCGCCGAGAACTCAGCCTGATGACCGATGTGGCAGGTGAAAATGCTAGACGGTAAGTCTCAATCTGCACCGTGAAGATGTCGGGTTTGACACCTCACCTGAGCATTTAGCCGATGCAACTCGTTGTGACAGGTGAAAATGCAGACGATATATCGCCTAAAAGTCTAGCGAAAGCGAATATTCACAGTTTCTCGTCTACCTAAGTGGCTGAAGTCTTACATAATAGAAATGCGTATCCCAGTATGAGAAAGAAAGCGGGTAAACGTTAGAATGGGAAAATAGTAATGTTTATAGTCGCAAACGTACGAATGCGAAAAACACAGGAAAAGGATAAAAGAGCAATAATAAATAGAGGACACGGGTAAAGAAAAATAGAAAATTTATTGATCATAATCTCTACGTGACACTCGTTTACATCAACTATCTATTTCCCGTTATTCTGTTAATGGCTGTCATCAACAATACTCAGTCATGTTTGCAATGTGTTTTAAAGTATTCTTTTTAAATTTTAGACTTAAGCAGATAAACAGCATTTTTTTTTTGTTTGTTTTTTTTGTTGCTATTATAAGATTATAAAATGAGCGAAGATAAAGGTACGCTAGGTAGTTGTAGCAGCATTACGACACACACGTTTTCGAGGGTTAACTTAGTTAAAACTAAACAAACCAACAAGCTTTTGTGTGAAACTGTTTCCAATCGAATACTAGCCAAGCAAGCAGTTGCCAAAGATGGAGTTTGTCATAAGTTTAATCGTAGTAAAAGCGTGGTTGAAGATGTGCGTGAAGGACGTTGTCGGCAGAGATATGCAAAGATTTTAGAACTCCACAATCAAGATTCCACGTTGTCAATTCATGCATATGATCTTGACGAAGGAGAAGTTGTCGACATGGATGCCGAGTCCGCTGACAAGTGACAATTTTCAACAGTAACAAGTTACAACTAACATTTTATATTTGATTTGATGAACATTTTGTTAATGTAACTACAGTAAGTATGTTACTGTTAAAATATCGCATTTTCAAGAGTTTACATATTGGGGCGTTAATAAAATCATTTTTATATAATTCTGAATTTTTGGTAATAAAAAATATAATAAAAATGAGGAAATAAATAAAAAATTGGTCGCACACAGCTTATTTGTGCTAAAGTTGCACTAAAAGATTGTGTATGCATCGTCTATCCCGTGTATTTGAGGCATAAAATAATCTGGGTATTTCTGGGTTTTTTAAAGAAGAAATCTGGGTTTATCTCTAGAACTTGAGTGGCAACCTTGATGTTATGTTTATGCGTTTCTTCCCGCTTAAAATAATTCGGTCTGGATCGGAAAATACAGTGTTTACTTACATGTACGGTTGTAGTAGGTTTACAAAGTGCAATTTTCTTTTATTCCCAGTACGGTTGTAGTAGGTTTACAAAGAGCAATTTTCTTTTATTCCCACAAGCATACAGAGTAGGCCTATCTGTAATTTAAAACGATGAACGGTTGTGTAAAATATGGAATAAGAGGTGCGCTGATTGTTTTTGAAGGTTGCGACAGAAGTGGAAAATCTACACAATGTGCCAAGTTAGCAGAAAAACTCATTGCCGATGGAAGGAATGTTCACTTAATGAAATTCCCTGGTAAGAAACAATTTTTTGAATAGAGAGTTGTGTGCTCTATAACCTCAGAGCCGCCAATCGGTAGAAGAAGATAGATATTTCACTGTTCAGGTAAACAATGATAGATCAGAACTGTATGAACAACAAAATGGAATACCCCAAGGATCAGTAATGTCTCCTTCAATTTTTACTTCTTCTTCTTCTTTGATCCTTAGCCGCCGACCGTCAAAGCAGTCAGTGGCCATCACGCCTAGTGGCATCTTGTAGGGCAATAACAAATTGATTCCACTTTGCTCGGTCGGTGGCCATCCTTCGTACAGTGCCCCAACTCTGGTTCATTCTTTGCATCTCAGCCTCCACAGTCCTCCGCCAGGTTGTTTTTGGTCGGCCTCTTTTTCGTTTTCCTTCAGGGGTCCAAAGCATAGCTGTTCTTGTGATGGCATCGGGGTCTCTTCTGAGGACATGACCAACCCAGTTCCAGCGTCTGCCAGCTATGATGGTGTGCATGTCCTCTTGCTTGCTATGAGTAAGCAGATCTTGGTTAGTGATGGTATTCGGCCAAAAGATTCTGTGAATTTTTCTTAGGCATGTTGTGTGAAAAGAGGACAATTTCGACATGTCCTTCTCTGTAACTCTCCAGCATTCCGCACCATAGAGAAGCACAGAAAGCACACAGCTCTGATATAATCTTAATTTTGTGCTTGTGCTGTATTGGGAGGACTTCCAGATGTTGTTTAGGCTAAAGAAGGCTGTTCTTGCCTTATTCATTCTGATGTTGATGTCTTTGCCTGCCCAGCCGTCTGGTGTTACTATGCTTCCTAGGTATGTGAAGGTATCTGTCTGTACCAATTGCTTATTCCTTACTGATATGAGCTCAGGGTTGCTCACATTGAGCGTCATGACCTCAGACTTCTTTAAATTGATGTTGAAGCCCACCTGCTGGCTAAACTTATTAAGTCTATCCGTTTTTTCCTGGATGTGTTGATGTGAATGTGCTAATAGTGCAATGTCATCTGCATATTCCAGATCTTCCAATGTAGAAAATGTTGTCCATCTTATTCCTCTTGGACTGCCATCTGTTGTCTGGCGCATCACCCAGTCTATGACTGTTAAAAATAGAGTGGTTGATAAGGGGCATCCCTGTCATACTCCTGTCTTCACCTCAAAGGTTAGGTTGCTCTGCCCAACACTGCACGTAAAGTTTGCATAGAGGCTTTTTATGATTGGCACTATGCAGCTTGGAATTCCATAAGCCCTCAGTATTTTCCATAAACTGTCCCTACGTATGCTGTCAAAAGCCTTTTCAAAATCAACAAAATTAATGTAAAGCTGTCTTTGCCATTCTGAGCACTGCTCTATAATGTTCCTGAGAGTGAATATATGATCTACACATCTCCTGTTCTTTCTAAATCCTGCTTGTTCTTTCCTCAGTTTGTGATCTACTGCCTTTGAAATTCTCTGTATAATTATCCTGCCTAGTATTTTGCTGGGAACTGAGAGAAGAGTGATTCCTCTCCAATTATTGCAGTCTGCAAGATCTCCCTTCTTGGGCAATTTGACAATTTTTCCTTTGTTCCACTCTGATGGTGTTGTCCCCGTTTTCCAGACTTGTGCAAATAGTGGTTCTAATAGTTCTGCTGCTAGCTCAGGGTCTGTCTTAAATAGCTCTGCATTTAAGTTATCATGGCCCGGAGCTTTGCCGTTCTTTAACCCTTTGATTGCTGTGATGATTTCTTCTTTTCGTGGAATGTCTGTATTCACATCTAGATCGTTTTCAGCCTCAGGAACATTCAATTGTGTCTCTGGTGGTTCCTTGTTCAGAGTTTCTCTGAAGTGCTCTGCCCATCTTGTTTCTTGTCCTTCTGCTGTCGTGATGAGATTACCTTGCTTATCTCTTATTAATGTAATATTGTTTGCACCTCGTTTTCCGCTGATGAATTTAGTTATTTTGTATACTGTGCTTTGTTCATTTCTCAGTGCTGCCTCCTCTGCCTGTCTTGCAAGATCGTCTAGGAAATTCCTTTTGTTGGCTCAGGTTTGGCGTTTAACTTCCTTGTCCAGCTGACTGTACTGTTCGCTATATAGTTGCTTTAACCTGGGGGACTTCGCTTCTGTTTTCTTTCTTTTCATTTCCTTTCTCATCGTTATGGTGTTTAAGTTTCTGGTGTTATCCAGTCTTGCTTCTTCTTTTCCTGGAATCCCAAGCATGATTTACTGCTTTCTTTGTATATTGTTGAAATGGTGTTGAAATTCTGGTCTATATCATCAGTCAATGTCTTTTCCTGACTTTTGGCAAATTGATATCGTTTCTTTATGTCAGCCGTAAAAGGTTTTCTGGTAAGGGAGTCCTTCAATTTGTTCAATTTTTACAATAATGGTAAATGATTTAGGTGAGGAATTTAAAGATATAACAAATAATTTGTCACAGTTTGCAGATGATGTTGCTATATGGAGGACTGGGAGACATCTGCCAAAATTATATAAGGATCTACAGAAGCAAATAAATAAAGTATGTAAATGGATGACAAAATGGGGTTTTCAGCTGAATACAAATAAAACATTGGGAATGATCTTCAGTAAAGGTAGGGTTGTAAAAAATAAAATTATAGATATAAATATCCAAGGGCAAAACATTAATACAGTACAAACCACTCGATATCTAGGAATGATATTGGACCAACAGCTGAACTGGAATAAACACATAGATAAACTAGTGGAGTCTTGCAGAGGATTGACTAACTTATTAAGATATTTGAAAGGTAATGGATGGGGTGCAAGCACTAAGACAACGCTCACTTTTTATAAATCTTTTATTAGAGGAAAAATAGATTATGGAAGTATAATATATGACTCTGCTGCACACAGTAACAAGATTAAATTAGACAGAATTCAGCATCAGGCTTTATGTACAATAGCAGGTGCAATCAGATCAACATCAATGGGAGCTATAGAGGTGGCTTTAGGAATCATACCCTTAGAATTACGGAGAAAAGAGTTAAGACTAAATTACATGAACAGAGTTATGTTAGATAAGTCTCACCCAGCACATACAGCTTTTACCAGATGCCAACTAACAACTCAGGCCAAGCCAATGAATACCACTAGATACCCTACAGGATAGAAGTGTATGGAGGAAATTGTCCATCTGGGTACATTATTTACATCAATTAATAACAGTTGTGAATACAAGCCAGTGATACCACCCTGGGAGATCAAGAAACCAGACACGGACTACCACCTAGCAGAAATACTTAAGAAAACAAATAATATAGAAAATATTAAAAACACAGCCAATAAATATATACAACAAATATAAAAAAACAGCATTACTGTGTACACAGATGGAGCCAAGGGAGAGGATGGAAAATTGGGGATAGGAATATATATTCCAATATGGAAAATGGCAAAAGAATATAGCATCACGGAAAATACATCCATTTTCACTGCAGAGATGGTGGCAATACTAAAAGCACTAGAAATATTCTCTAATAACCCTCCCAAAAAATTAACAGTTTTAACTGACTCTCTTTCAACAATTAAAGCACTTAGAAACTTACGAGAATGTAGTAGACCTGATATAGCAGAGGAGATTTTTCTGGCTACTACATACTTATATTCCAGAGGATGTTCAGCATTAATTGCTTTGATACCTTCACATGTTGGCATAGAAGGAAATGAAAAGGCAGATAAAGAAGCCAAGAAAGGTAGATCTGATAAAAATCTAATAAATGTAGGGATAAGTAAATCAGAAATTAAGAGCTTAATTAAAGATTTAATAACAGATGAATGGAAAGCTGAGTGGGATAAAAATCTGAAAGGAAGACATGCATATAAGATGTTCAGGGCTCCAACAAGAAAATGTCAGATATCTAGGGAATTGAAAATTCCCAGTAATAAGAAACTTCTCAGACTACAGCTGGGAAAAGGCTATTTCAGAATAGAAGAACCTTACTGTGCAGGATGTCTTCAAGACAATAATATAGAACATTTCTTGTTAAAATGTAAGAGGTATGACCAAATGAGAATACCAATATTGGATTATTTGCAGGCATCCAACTTACCTATAAATATAGAGGAGGTGTTGAGAATAGACAGACCTAGGGAACTGCATTAGATAGTCAAACAATATTTAACACGAACACATGTTAATATATAGTGGCTGGGAATGTGAAGGTCTGATGCTGTTCTTACAATGCATATGACTTCAAACAGATGAAAGTCAATTAAATATCTGGTAAAGTCCGTTATATAACCAGAACCACCAGGCCTTTACACCCCTCCACTTTAATATTATTCTTGTTCATAGTTTCTTTTTATATTTTTTTAATTTAACGTATAGGCCTAAGCACAATTGGGATTATCCCTATTTACAAATGTGATGCCACTTTCTCATATCGGCAGTTGTTCATATTATTTGGAATTGAAAACAATATATATCCTAATTATAATCCATCAAGTTGAACGACGTGATTTTAGTTTATACTTACTTACTGCCTGAGTCTTTCCTCTTCTTCACCGTGGGTAGAGGTTTGGAAGAGAGTGCTCCATCCTAATTCGGGATTTTAGGCCTTGACGTATCGTCTGGTTTGGGACCATGTCTTTCTTGTTACTACGTCAACCACCTTCCTCAGAATACCTCGATTTTCTGAGGTTTGGATCTGGCTTTTTGTGGGTTTGTAGTCATTGCCCATGACTCGCTCCATATGTCCCATAATCCATCAGAGGTTGAACGAGATTTTAGTTTATTTTCATTAATTTAAAAAAAAATAAAAAAATCTGTAGAATTGTAGAAGACACACTCCGCCATGTTAAAGGAGTGGCTACCGATATGTATCCGAGTCGCTTTGACTAGGCTAATTTAAAAAAAAAAACCTCTAACGCTATTTTAAACCTAATGTAAACAGTGTTTCAAGCTTTAAAAGAAAAATCCGACAAACATTGAGGCCGCATCGATAGCCACTCAGGTAACATGGCAGTGAGTTTACTTTTCAACCCAAAAATATTACTCCAAGTAGCCTACCTGGATTGGTTTACACATGATTTATTAGGAATTATCATCGGCTGTGCAGGAAAAAATGTGTGATTCTGGTATCAGGTGGCATGACCTTACTTGTAAGAAACATTACCAGAGTCCTGAGTAGGCTACTCATGCTTAAGGCAAAGCCTAATAGGCCTAATAATAGCCCCTTCAGTCATAACTGACTATGGGAATGCGCCCCTGAGGTGACAGCCCTCAGCTGCTTATTTTCCTGATGCTCCTTTTGGCATTTTCTCCTCTCTTCGGCTTGTTGTGTGAGCTTTTCGCCCAATCTGAGGTGGCGCTGTAAATAGCATCGCCACTTGGTGCGATCAGCAGCTTCATCTTCCCACGTTGCTGGATTTAGGTCCAGTGCCCTCATATCTTTCTTGCACACATCTTTGAACCTCAGCTGCAGTCCCCCAACTGTTCTTTTGCCATCTGCTAGTTGTCCGTAGAAGATATCTTTCAAGATGCGACCATCTTCCATGCGGCGGACATGGCCAAGCCAGCGTAGTCTGCGCTAAGCAGTATATACATGCTTTGAAGGCCAGCACGTGATAACACCTCAATATTTGTCACTTTATCTTTCCACGAGATGCCGAGGATGTGGCGTAGACACCGTAAATGGAAGGTTTTGAGCCATCTTTCTTGCTTAGCATAGGTTGTCCAAGTCTAGCTGCCATATAGGAGAGTGCTGGTGATGCAGGCGTTATATACCGCAGCCTTGGTCTTCGTTGTGAGTTTGGGGTTTCCCGAAACACGCGATGTGAGGCGGGCAAAGGTAGCTGCAGCTTTGCCAATGCGGCTGTCAATTTCTGTGTCCAGTGAGAGTTTGTCATTGATGGTAGACCCCAGGTATGTGAAGTGGTGCACCACTGCCAATTCATAGTTATCGTTAGTGATAACTGGTGCAGCACCCGCATCCTGACTCAGCATATTCGTTTTCTTTAAACTTACTGTGAGGCCAAAGTCCTTGCATGCTTGAGTGAAGCGATTCATCAAGCTCTGAAGCTCCTGTTGGCTTTGAGTGACAACTGCAGCGTCATCAGCGAACAAGTCCCTTAGGGTGACCCTTCTGATTTTTGTTTTTGCCTTCAGCCTTAAACAGATGGCCATCTGACCTAGTGTGAAGGCATATTCCTTCAGCTGCATCTCTGAATGCATGCTTCAGGAGTAAGGCAAAGAAGATCCCGAAGAGGGTCGGAGCCAGAACACGGCCTTGTTTAACACCACTTCATATGTCAAAGGGTTATGATGTGCTTCCAGCATATTGGACTGTTCCCTTCATGTCGTCATGGAATGACTTTATCATTTTCAGCAATTTAGCAGTGCAACCTATTTTCAGGAGGATTTTGAAGTCCATCCCTACTAACCAGGTCAAATGCTTTTGTGAGGTCTAAAAGGTGAAATATAAGGGCCTTTTCTGCTCTCTTGATTTTTCCTGAAGCTGACGGAGAGTAAAGATCATGTCTGTTGATCTACCAGCTCGGAATCCACACTGTGACTCTGGATATATGCGCACAGCTAACTTGTGTAGTCACATTAAGATGACTGGCAAAAACCTTACCAACAATACTAAGGAGAGAGATGCCTCTAGTTATTGCAATCACTTCTGTCTCCTTTATTTTTATACAGTGTTACAATCTTGGCATCTCGCATGTCTTAAGGAATAGTTGTCTCTTCCCAGCACTGGCACAGCACCCTATGCAGGGGATGTAATAGCGTGCTTTTACAGCTTTTGATTAAATCAGGAGGAATCCCATCACTGCCTGGTGCTTTGCCAGAGGCCAAGCTATCAATGGCCATGCTGAGTTCCTCTAATGTTGGTTCAGCATCCAGCTCTTCCATAGATGGCAGACATTTGACAGCATCAAAAGCTGCAGGCGTAACTGTATTTTCTCTAGTGTAAAGCTCAGAGTAGTGCTCTACCCACCTCTCCATCTGCTTACCCTTATCGGTTAGCTTCTCTCCGCTGATGGTTTTAGCGGTGCCGTCATGCTTTTTTGGGGACCAAGGCTTTCTTTATACCGTCATACATTTGTCTAATGTTGCCTGTTTGCGCTGCGGTCTGGATGCTCTCACTGAGCTGGAGCCAATAGTCATTTGCACAGCGTCGAGCAGTTTGTTGAACTTTGCTTCAGGCATATATTGGCAGTAATATTCAGTTAGCAAGTCAAATTTTCTTATTTGTTTGAAACTATTTTTAAATAAGATTTTGCTTCAGCCTTCATTGATGTAACAGTGGAGTGCCTGCTCATACAGATAATCCAGGCTTCTTGTATTTTGATTTTCGCCTTAATTTAACTGAAGGACCATGTATCTAGGTTGAATGACACACCTCGCCAAAATGAGGCAAAACGCTACAAAAAGTTTTAAAAGTTACAGTTTGAAATTGTTTACTGTGCTGTGTAGAAAAATGGGGGGAAAATGGATTAATACACAAGACATTTCTTTGTTGTTGTTGATATTGATCCAGCAGATCTTGGGCTCTCGCCCTTTGGCCCAGTGCCATGTTTTTGCAAGTTTTTTCATTTCTCCGTACAATATGTTAATATATATATATACACGCGCACACACACACATATATATATGGATGGTAGAAACTGTGGACCGTTTCTGCCATGTTGCCCCACAGGCTATCCACATGTATGCCACAGCTAGGCTTAACGTAACCCCAACTCTGTTTCGAGCTTTGTCAAAAATAATAACATCCAACAAACACTGAGGCTGTTTTAAAAAGTAAAAATTCCAACTCTGAGCAAAACGCAGTGTTTCAGGCCATTATGGCCATTTCCAGTCTACTGTCCCCTGCCATATATATATATATACACACACACACACACACATATATATATATAGTATGTTATTTTGCAGATCGCACAACAACAATTGGTCAGATGATTGACCGCTATTTAAAGCAGGCACAAGAACTTGATGATCATGCAGTTCATTTATTGTTTTCGTCGAACAGATGGGAAGCCATGTATGAACGGTTTTTATATTTCTTCACTTAATTTTCTACATTTATAGTGCAGTTTAGCTGGTGATGGAGACACATTCATTTTTTTTAAGCAATCTTCATTTGAGTTTCCCCTTGGTCTCAGATCAACAGTGATAGTCTTAATTTATTCTTTCTACATAAGTGCCTATATATATATATATATATATATATATATATATATATATATATATATATATATATATATATATATATATATATATATATATATATATATATATTTTTTAAGTCATCATTATTTTCCTTTTTTACTCCCTATGGAGCATGGAGCCACTACTGTAGCTGGCCACCTTGCGGGAACCCTGCACAAAGCATTCACATGCACTTACAGTGGTGGTTTCTATAGCAATTAGTTGGTAAAGGTTCTCTTTAGACTAGTAAATTAAAGAGTGACATCCCCTTGTAATGTTGGCACTCCAAGGGGGGGGTTACTTAGAATCATTTTCAGTGACCACATAATTTACTAGGTTAAAGAGAAACTTTACCAATTAATTTTACATGATGAGGTTGCCACCCACATGCACAGGCTCACATTAGTCTCTTTGTAATGGTTTTTTTAAATAGTAATTAGCATATATTGTTGTTTGAAGCGATCTTTACCTCAACTTCTGACCACGTACTTGTATGAATACTAGAGATATACCGAATAGTGGTTTTTACTTTTCGGCCGATTACGAATAGAGGCCTTTAATTATTCAGACCGAATGTGAATAGTGAGTGAACGTTTGGCATAAAACGTTTTGTTTAGTAGGTCTACTGACATTTTTATTAATTATAAAGTAGTCTTGAACTATTTAATGCTAATCACTAATCAGTTTTTAAATTCAGTTCAAAAGTCATTGCTGCATGAAACATGCATTTGCTTTAAAAAAACGAGTCTTTCTGCCAAAAGACGACATCTGGGTAGCGTTGCATAAGCAGAAATGTGGGACGCTCTTCCCGCTTTTCATGCTAAACAGAGGCTAAGCCCCGCCTCCCAAATGTGTTGCAAAAGAGCGTCGATCGCGGCTCCCTCCACCTTCGAGTTAGCGGGATGCGGAAGGAGATGATGTGGAGACATGGTAGGGACATGATACGGCTCGTAAACAAAAATAGCTAGTTCATGGTTACCAATGCGATGACGGTTTTGGTTTTTTTTCACCACAAATAGCCAGAAGGAAGTTTACATAATATGCCATGTTAAAAATACTGGATGACTTCTTGTGGAATATACACGATGATATTGAATATATGGGTTTGTGATGTCAATATCATGGAAGACAAGGTTATAGTTGTATCTTATGGTGTAGGAAAAAATAACTAGGAGCACACGTCGTATATTAGGCTGCAGCGCTGTGAAACTGTGTGGCGAGTGAAAGTAATTTAAAAAAAAAAAAAACTGTTGTATCTGATTTCTCATATTCTCCATTTATAAGCTTCTGGACTCAGCCCTTACACTTTTTTTTGTTCATCTTCATAGTTACCCTACCAATTCTTTGCTCGACCATTACATTTTTGCGCACTGATACAACAGAGAACATGGATGTAAACATAGTAGTCCCATCCACCAGACACCCACATCCTGCGGTACGCTATATTTTAAAGGCAGAGCTTCCGATCCTGCGCTCGCGAAAAGTGAGATGTGTACACAATGTAACCCTGTTGTCTGAAAACGTGTTGCCGACTAATCGTAATAGATTGCACGTACTATTCGGCACAGTATGAATAGTTCATTGAATGCACTATTCGGCATCGAATATTCAGTGCATCCCTAATGTATACACAAACTGAGTTATATATTTGCAGATAAATTGTGTTCAGATGGTATTTTGTGCAGTTTAACATTTTAAAAACTTAGGTTCGATGGAATTCTATATGTATGACTTTCTTTTTACAGGCAGAAAATGACAGATCTTTTGAAGTCTGGAACAACTGTTATTGTTGACCGTTATGCTTACTCTGGTATTGCTTATTCAGCTACTAAGGTAACATTATGTTGTAGCATTCATTGCCACTAAAATTTTTGATCATCTTCAAACAAAAGATTTGATTGTTTACATTAGGAAGTTCAGTACTGTTAAATGCATACCTGTCAACTTCCTGAGACAAAAACCTTACAGACACCCAAAAATCCTTACGCAAAAAAATATTAATTAATTATACACAATACAGTTTTAAAACGAGAAATGACATATACAAATCTATTAGCATTTGAATTAGTGTGATATAAAACATGCTAATAGTCTCATGCTGTTCTTTACATATAAAAAACCTAGTGATCGTGAGGTGCTATTCTTTCGATGCACAGTGTTTTGTATTATAATCAACACATGCACTTTTAGCACTTTCCAGAATTGCATTAGTGGGCTTAAAGTCTGCACAGCATGTTTCAATGTTAATCTTACACTACACAAAAGAAGTGAATGTGTCCACATTCATGGACCTCCTGCAGTCTGTGTGGATTTTTTTCATCATTGAAAATGATCTTTCACAGTCAGCATTGCTGTGAGGCAGTATATCAGCAGTCGCTGAATGATGACTTTCAAATTAGGTAAGCGGATGCCACCTGTACTTGTTTTCTGGTTAACAACTTCCAGCCATTAGCTACAGAAGCTCTTTGTCTGACCACTATCTGTCAGTAGAGGCACACACACACATCAGACAACAAACATTAGTTATCGAACTCATCTTTCAGTGCTTCCTGATCAAGATCTGGGTCAAAAGTATCTGCAGATGCAGACCTGAGATTATCTTTACTGCTTGGATCTAGCACTTTTTTAAGTCCTTTAGCATCTGGTTGTCAAAGGGAAATTTATCAGTAATTTTTTCAGGGTTCGTAGCGACCTGGAAAACAGAAAAGAAAATTCCAGGCCTTGAAAAGCCTGGAAAAATGGCTAAAAGCCTTGAATTTCCCGCATCGGACCTGGAAAAAAATTACATTGTCCATTTTTCGGTTATTGGTGGTATTTTTCGTTAAACTTCAGTTACCGTAGAATTTTTACTTCCCTTTGCGCACTAAATCCATTTCCAGACGTTTTCGGCGGTTTGTGTTTTCGGCAATTTGCGTTTTCGGCGATTTGCGTTAATGATGTGAACGCAGATTTATTTTTAGTGTTCGCGTCTGTTGCTACTCGAAAGCTACTGGGAAAAAATTGATTTATAACCTCAGACCTAAGGGTCTTTTATATTTGGACATGCGCCCTAATATAACCGACTAGGTTGAACGGGACGCGCCTCGCCAAAACGAGGCAAAACTTTAAAAACAAAAACAAAAAAAAACACCAAGAACTTGTCTCTACGCATATGCCTACAAGTTGTATTAAATCGTTCATTTCAACTGAGGTAAGTAATAAATTCAGGTAATTTCCTATTACTCGTACCTTTTTGCTCCGCAGTGAATATGTGTAGATATGTCTTGTTTCGTAGCAGTTAGGGTTAGTATTAGGGTTAACACTAACCTTAATCCTAAACCTAACCCTAACTGCTACGAAACAACACATAACTATAACTACACATATTCACTGCGGAGCAAAAATGCAGTTTATAGATAGGCTTACTGTACTTGCGTCTGTAATTTACAATGTAGGCCTATTTACAGTTTTATTTTTAACCATGGCCAAAATTAGTGTTTGAATGAAATTTCTTGGTTTACAACTGCTTACGGGAATATGTTTGACACAGTTTAAGATGGTCAGGAATAGAAATTGATGGCAATTCCATATCCTATAGCCTACCCTGTTATCAGACCATGTCCCACTGTTCATTTCACCACATTTTTTGGAAATAAATATATTTTGAATGCTTTTTTATTATATTTATGATAAAGAGACATATCTCGTTCTGCTCTGCAGGGTTATAATTAGGATATGCCTAGGCCTACATGTTTTCAATTCCAGATAACATGAATAACTGCCGATACATGAAAGTGGCATCACATCTGTCAAATCACTGTAATTAGGATAAATGAAAATTACCAATTTTGTGCATAGGCCTATGTTATTTAAAATTTAAAAAAAAATTTTTTTAATCGAAACAAACAGAAACAATAAAACAAAACAAACCCCCAACAAAAAAATCAAACAAAAATAGTAAAGATGGGGAGGGTGTGTGTGTGTAAAGGCCTGGTGTTTCCAGTTAGATATTTAATAGATTTTCACTTATCATAAGTGTTATAAGGATATCATCATAACTTCACCCTCCCAATTACTATATATTAACTTTTGTTCTAGTTAAATATTATTTGACTATATTATTCATGCGTTTAGAACTTTGACTTGGTAAATATACATAGCTTAGGCCTACTCATAAGTTATTTGTGTGTTCCATTTTTTTTTTTTTTAAACAGAAAAGAACACAACCCCAAGGAGCAGTTTTTCCCTCAGAAACATCAAAACCATCTAACACTACTCCCTCGGAAGTCAAAAACGTCTAACACTACTAGGAAACCTACAAATGTGACATCATTTGTGACCAAGGAAGAAACTCTCAGAGCTGAGATTATTTGGACTCTTTTTCAGTGAAAATTCACCATAGTTTTAATTCAAATTTCATACGCAACAAGGGACATATTCTCTTCTGTGGTAGTTTTTATTCAGCCTTCAGCTTTATTTCAAGACCTGAAATTAGATTGGTGCATTTGGAACAGTAGCTGAAAATAGGAAGCATTTTCCTGTAGCACTGAAGAAAAAACAACTCAAATTGAAAAAGACAAATCATCCTGTGTTTTGTGCGACAGAAGATAAGGCATGCTGACAGACACCTGGCATGATACGAAAAGATTTAACCTTATGTCTACTGTTCACTCAAATGATAATATAAACAAGACAGTTAGGAAGACAAATTCTTTAGGGCATAACAATTCAGAAGCCAGTGCTTGCAGAAAAATACTGCAAAAGTATGGGAGGTGTCGACCACTTCAGCCAACTAGGTGCAAGCTACCCCTACCCACACAGATCCTATTTTTATATAATTTCTTAGTTGAAACTGTCCTGGTCAATGGGCACATAACCTACAACATTGCCAACTCTACAAAAAAAGATCAAAGCAAAGATCAGAATGTCAGTATGACTCTTATTGAACCTGCTATTCTTCGACGCAATGTGACACCTTCAAAACCACAGGTCACAACAACACGACTTACTGAGCACCACTTCATTGATATATATGAAAGGGCAAGGTACAAACCAGACTGTAAAGTGTGTAAGGCTGCAGGGAACAGAAGCCAGACTTGCATGTACTGCCCAGATTGCAATGTACCTCTATGCCTGATACCCTGCTTCAAGTTATACCACACAGTCAAGGATTATCAACGATCCAGACAAAGACTTGCAGAGACCTACAGCTACATCTTCAACCCCAGTTAATGAAAAAAGCAGCTCAGACTCCAACTAGAGGTACTTAACTACTCAGACATTTACAAATGCTCATTGTTAGATGCCACAGACGCAGAATACATTCAAAAAAAGACAAACACGAAAAATACAGTTTTTTTTTTTTGCATTTTATTCACAATTTTATTAGCCTTTTATGTTGATATACGTGGTTAATCGTTAAATCAGTACGTCGATCAAGCTTAATTTATTCATTACCATCCATGTCACTAACATTTTATTGCGCTGACGTTGAACAAATTCACTAAAAACTGGGAAAAGATGTCTGTTTTTCAATATTTTATGAATTAAAAAAAAAAACAGTTCTTTTTAAAGAAATCTGCAAACACCCTTGGTAATGGGAGACGGTAATGTTCCGGATTGCTGGTCAGCAAAGTGATAATTATATTTGAGAAAATTAGATGAGGAAAATATTAGAGTTTCCCATCCTTGAAAATCACGTGCTGGACCTGGAAAAACCTGGAAAATGCTTGAAGAAATTTGCTATGAACCCTGTTTTTTTTAACCACTGATGTGTAAAAATTTCTGACATCCTCAAAAAATAAACTCTTTACTCCACTATCAAGCTCAATTTTTTCCATAAATACTCTGTTTGAGAGGCCAATTGCCAGTATGCTGTCATCATGCTGCACCCCACGATCACAGAATATTATGACATTAATTTATTGGAAATATTTAAATGGTCAAAATATAACTGGAAGCAATACAACGAAGCAAAGCTAACAGCAAGAACAACGAAAATATAACCAAATTATGAACAGAATTATCAAATATATACTACTGGACAAAAGTTAAGGGCCGCCATTCAATTTAGACAAGGTTTATATAATTGATTGGCAAACTGTAAAGACAAGTGAAAATGTCATTAAAACTGAGCTCAGAGAAATGTGTATACATTTCTGTGTGCACTAGGTTAATTTTTTTTAAATGTCCAAAAACTGGGTCACTTTAACCCGCACGTGAAAATTGCCATTGTTGCTGCAAAAACTCGTGGTTTTTGCAACACGCCCCACTAGTTCAAAAGGTGAAAAAGTGAGTTGAATTTGAATGCACGTGGAAAATGGTCATCGGTAAAGAGTGTTCACCATTGGTATGCAATAAATCAGTATGACAAGTGGTCGAAATGATCACTGCATTAGCCATGCCACCAAGGAGAAGTCTCAGCACTGTAGACCGTGGTCGAGCCATGGCATGGATTCAGGATGGTCAATCTGTTCGTCATGTTGCAAGACGTTTAGCAGTGTCCCACTCTACCATTCAGAGACTTCTTGAGAGATTTCAAGCAACCGGACATTAGGAAAATCGACCCTGCTCACGAAGAATTATATAAACCTTGTCTAAACTGAATGGCGGCCCTTAACTTTTGTCCAGTAGTATATCAGTAAATAATGGAGTTGGGTTTATCAGACCAGATTAACTTTCACCCAAGCATAATCTGGCTCAGGGGGGTGTATTTAGGCCTAGTCTGAATTATACCCAGGAGTTAAAGTAGCATAGGTCAGATATACCCTGGGGGTTATTCTGGCATAGGCCATATTATACCTGGGTATAGCCTGGTAGAGGGGTTAATCTGGTCTGCTACACTGGGTTCCAGGATTGAAACCTAGTAGCGTCATGCTACAGTCTACCCTGCTGTAAATGGTTACCTGACTCTGCAGTTGAATTATGGAGGGTGAAGACAGCAGTAAAGGGAACTGGCACCCATAAAACTGGACCTAGTAGGTGAAGTCTATAACACTTCACTCCCCTATGGTAGTATGTGCCATGGGACTGCCTTCACCTTTTTACAGGTGTGGAAAGGTATCACAATCCATAATTCTCGCTGTTTGTACATTAATTGTATTGTTTCCCTTATATGTACTTTCCGAAAATAGTAACACTCAGCGAAGTAAAGTCGGTGTAGAACCCAGTTTCATTCCAGAAACGGATTTAACTCATCATTTTGTTAAAAATAACATTAAAATGTAAGTTTTTTATTGTTTCTTGAAGACAACATTTGAATTTAAAGTATTGCAGACTTATGGATGGATCAAAACGATAAGATTAGATGGCTGCAAAACGAGCTGCAGATGCTAAGAGGAAAAGACGATCGCATCAATCAAAACGAGCAAGCGAGACTCGAGAGCTAGCGCAGTTTGCCATTTAGGATGCTACGTCGTCAATTCCCAGTGATTTTAGCATTCATTTGCAATGGCGATCAATAAGGCACAAGGACAATCTTTTGATCATGTAGGAGTTTTCCTTCCTGAACCTGTTTTCGGACACGGCCAGCTCTATGTTGCCCTCACCCGAGGAACAAATCATGAAAACTTTGTTAAAAGCACTTTTTATCATGGAACATTCTTTGAAACAAATCCACGCATTTTCACAAAAAATGTCATCAAAGAACTTTTATATTGAATTAAAAAATATTTTAAAAATATATTACAGTTTTTGATTTACTTCTGTCATTATTGATGGGTTATTGCTAGTGTTAAATAAGGGGTCTGCAAGTCCCAGGTGGCAGGTTGCCCTGGCAACTAAGTTGTGTGTTCCCATGACCCCCAAGAGCTATGCCGGCTGTAGCTTAGCTACAAGCAGGGTCTCCAAGCTGGACAGGTCAATGAGTAGGGACTAGAAGAAGAGAGACATAACCCTGCTGCCTCTCAGGCAGGCTGGGGACAGTTAAAGGCTAAGGAAGGCAATTCAACAGAAGTGCCTGTTAAAAGCAGATGCACTTGGCCTGAGGCCTAACGAAACAGTGCAGCGTAGTTCGCTTAACATTGAAGATGTCAAATTTGCAGCTTCTAATTTCTTTACAGCGACTGATTTCAACCACTGTCTTCTATATTATGATTACAGATGGCCAAGCTTCATCAGTATAGATAACTACTACATAACATGGAATTTGATCCATTCTGTACAAAGCGGTCAAAACACTAGAAGCTATAAAAATGTGGTTATTAGCTGAAATGAGGCTTGAAAAAACAGTGCAACAAATACCATTCCTTTTAACACTGTAGGTGGCAAAGCTAATCTTTTCCAGGTTTATTAGAATCGGTCACAAGTGTGACTGACTTTATAATAATTATTTTCTATTTGCTTCACGCATTAAATGAGCGTCAGTTTGTTTTGAGACAACAAAAGTGTTTATCTTTATTAGATTAGACAGATTAATTTTGTCCCGGTTAACAGTGAAGCCTGCACGCTGCATTGAGTGAAGAAATTAAAAATATGGCTGTTGCGAGTGTGCCGGAGAGGTTATAGATGTTACCAACTACGTGTACTCGGAGTGAGGTCAAGCTATGTAAGTCCCTGAGTCTAATTGCTGATGATGATGTATTCTCAGGGTACCTATCCGCTACTTCTCTAAGATCTCACTCCAGGAAATATTTTATGCAATGGTTATGTGTTTTATATGGCTACGTGTCTAGGGTAATGCAAGTATAGTGATAAGTGCATAAAACAAACACAACTGTAACTCAATGAAATTGAATTAATAAAGACTGGGGTTAAGTTTAGATAATTATTTTACAATTTTAATTTCCTGTCCCCTCAAATCTTTTTGGGGCAGGAATGGTTAAAAATGAAGAGAACTGTATTTACATATAATAAATAAATAAGTAGGAATCTTTGTCCATATCTTGATAATAAACAAATGTCACTGTAGGTGTATAACACAGACTGATGTAGTACTGTCTAAAAGTGAAAGTCAATGGTGGGAAGGACTATTTTTGTCATCATGCCCACGAATAAGATAGTACACATGTGGAAATTTTCAATGAATAAGTTCACAGAGCATACGTAAGGGGACTTCACCTGATGTTTCTAGTTGACGTAGGTTTCAGTAGATAATATAAATTTCAGCATAAGGTCTTTCTTTGGCCATAAAATGCAGCATACAGTTTGTTGAGGCTTTCTCTTCCTCCAATTCTGTCTTCAATAGGTTTTCCTGTCACCAGCTGGTAACAGGCAATATAACCCTGAAACAGAAGGATGTTCCTCTACTTTTATATGCTGGCTAATAATATTTCCATAATTACTCAAACTTACCATCATCCGTGGTCAGGCTCGTGTGCAAACATTTGCACTAGCCCTTAATTTATTTGACTTCACTCTGTATTGTGTTTACATTCTTCTTCCATATGGCTGCAACGCCCCTGTCACTTAAACAATGATTTTCTTCCATACAATCAGATAGGTATACAGTTGTCTTCTTGTAACCTGTTACTTCTTTTGTGCAATCATTCTAAGTATGTTTTCAGTCTTCAATTTAACACTGTGATACTGCAGAAGACTGCCAGTAGCTTTCTGGACTTACAGTCGTAATGGTTTTTGTATGGCAATATTCAAACATAATTTACTTTCGTTTCTCAATAATTCTGCTTAGGCATGCGTGCTGGGATGTCTTAATTCTTTTCCCATGGCAATGTCATACAACACAAATTTTGGCCCCCTATCTGGGTTTGCCTCTACATATTAACAAAATATATCAATAAAATTATTTATCTTACCGCAATCAATGAAATATTTCACACAAAAGTAAGATTAACTGGCGATCAATGGCACAGGTGTAGATCGCTGTCGCCCAGACTGCAAAGGCATTAAGGTCACAACTGCTATGCGTCTGATCTTAAACTACTATGTTGAAATATTTTTCTCAAGTGGCAGCGTATTCTGGTAACGCATTAGTTTTATCCCCCTTCTCCTAAACTATCGTTAACCAATCAAACGAGTCAAGCAAATTTGACTGTTCAAAAACACGTTCCCTAAAATGTAACTTTCGAAGACTTTCAAAATTGAGCATTCCTCAGTGTGTTTGTCAGTCCGTCTCAATTTTTAGTTTCTACAATATCTCGGTTATTATTGGGTCGATTTCAATTTTTAAAAGTGATTCTTAAACTGCCCTTTGGCCTCTATCACCCTATCTAGTTTTCATCTAACTCTTCGTCATCGTTTTCATCTATGTACTTTTTCTCTATATTTATTCTGAACAAAATACTTTTCTATACGGCAAGATAATTTATTATAAGGGAATAGTATGGTATTTTAATAAACAATATTATCGCTATAATTCATCCATCCATTTTATTTACCCTCTGTATAAGTTATCTAAGTTTCTCTCTCTCCCCTCTTTTCTGCTGCACAAATTAGGTTTCAGTTTCAAAAGCATAAGTTAGCCTTGATTCTTTCCATTTTACCCCCCACTTTTTCCTCTCACTCCCGTTTCAAGACGAGGTAACAAGTTGTTTTTTTTTTCTTTCTTCTGCCAACTTTTCCGGCTTTTGTCATAAAATATTGGGAAGGGAAACGCGAGCTGCGTGTTGTTGGGGGATGGGACTCATTACGCTTGTCTTTGAAGATTCAAATCTTGGGCCAATCGTGGACTGTTAGGCTAGTAAATGGTGCATAATTTCAAACATTTGGAGTTATTTATAGTTACAACCTCCACTAAATAATAGGGCGTGTGTGTATACAATTTGGGGAAAGTTTTACTCCCATGACCCCATATGTAGACTTTTCAGATTTCAACGGGGTCAAATGTTTTGAGTTTACTATTGAGGCAACAGCTAAAACCAAATGAGAGGTTATGGCGACTTTTTTTTGATTTTTTATTGGAAACAATGATTTTGTGCTAGACCAAGATTTAATCCTGGAACCATGTATATGGGCATTAGCCTAAGAAGGGCCCTCCCGCCACCTAAGTTTTTGTTGTTGTTTGAGCCCCCTTTTCTCAACATGGTAAAACTTCCTTGGCCGTTGGCGTTGGTGAGCCTTGTATGTTTGTGTAGCTTGATTTGAGTGCCCCCCAATTGATCCCGGAGCCTATGCCGGCGGGAGTTCTACGCTCCTTGTGCACTGGGTTTACCCAGCCGGACAGGGTCTTTGTGGTTTAAGGGGCCGACTGGTTAAGGGGGCCTCTAAGACTTCGAGGATGTGTATGTTGTGTTGTTGTATTATGAATGGTTTTGGAGTGGGAACCCTGTTAGGTTTGGGGTTTTAGTGTATTTTTTTTTGTTGTGGTGGTTTGAACCTTTGTGACCGGTGGAGTGTGGTTGGTAATTTTAAAATAAAGAATGGGTATGAATGCTATTGTGGTCTGTGTGATTATGAGGCTAAAAATGTTTGCCACTCCCAGTTGTTTCATGGGAAATGTGTTTTGAAACTGCCTTTTTGGGTTCACGTCACTTCACAAGGGACCTTTTTGGTCGTCTGTGGTTGGTGTGGAATGTAAGTTTTAACACATTTAGGGTTTTTTTTTTTTAAGAGTAGGGGGGTATTTATGGGAGGTGTATGAGCTGGGCTGCAAGTAGGGATGTACCACGGGGAGGGAGATTGGGTACCATTGCATGGGTTGGTAATTTTGACCTGGTTGAGCGTAGAGGTAAGGGGGGTCAAGGGGGCCCTGGGATGAGGCCGCCCCACTAAATTATTTTGATGGGTCCATTCACCAGGGGGGGAAGGGGTTTTTCTGGTATGCTGGAACCCCCACATCACAGCCCTTTGACATCCATAGGCTTCACCTGTTAGCCACCCCCCTCTGTCGGGATCATGGTTTGGGTTGCCTTTTACGGTGTAGGCGGGTGCCATTACCCAGTTGCCAACCCCCCAAGGAATATGCTCTCCCACCCTACCAAACCCCAGATGGCATGGTGTTTGGGAAGGCCTGATGAGATGAAACTTGGAAGGGAGCATTATAAAGAACTAGATAATTCCCCCATTTAAATGAAAATGCAGTCGTTACCCACGCTATATTAGCCAAATTAGGTAGCGTATGAAGTACTGTGTGTTTAATCATCTGTTCTGGGTAGTTGCAATAACTTATCTGGAAAATCAGATGTATGTGATAGGATTCGAACGTTTTTAGCTGGGTTATCGGGTCAAAATGTTTTGGTCAAGGGCAGGTATTATAAAATTACCAAGCGTCATTGATAAAACTCTTCTCTGGGACAGGCTTGAAACTTGGGCCATCTGGGCAAAGGTAACCCGCCTATGGAAAAAACCCAAAAAAAATAAACGTGTTTCCACCACAGGCATATGACTGTAGATGCCTTGAAATCGGATGCACTGGGTCATACCATGCTTTTATAGGCCAAGCGAAATCTGACAAAAACTTGCATTTATTCTAAGAATGTCGTTACATATCGAGAACGTTGGCATACATCCGAAGATTTTCATTGAAGGAATCTCAATTTAGGCATTGGGTTCCTCAGAAGTGTATCAACATTGGATAAGAGGGTGGAACGAGTCCTGCCAGGCCGTGGCGAACATGGAGTTCCGCGAGACCCCCGGACCAACTGGCCAAAAAAAAATGGCGTAAAGGAAGAGTTGGTTCAAGAGTAGCTACTGGTTGGTCCACCTGTCCCTTCTTCTTCTTGGATTCGCTATCGCATCTTTGATGATTACACCGTCAGACGATTTTCTCATGATGAAATTTGTCGACTGTTGTTTTGAAGTTCCTTACTTTAACTCCATATAGCTTTGAGTTTTTCTTTGGGTTGGTTCTGTTCTCTTCTGATAGTCTGGATAGCTCTCTTTTTCTCAAAGTATGTGACTTCATTATCTTCTTGTTCACATTCTCCTCCCTTTTTTGCAAGTTTATCTGCCTTTTCATTTCCGGGTACACCACAATGAGATGGTACCCACTGAAGTATGGTTCTCTTTTTGGCAGCTACCTTGTTTAGGTTTACCACCCTTGAGAGCTTGCAGGACAGACAGTGCATCTGTGAGGATGACTACCTGGTGGCAGTCAGAGTTGGTGTTATAAATCATATTTGCAGCTTGCTCTAGAGCTTGAACCTCAGCTGTATAGTTGGAACAGAATTTACCAGTGGGAATGTGCCTAGTCTCATAGTGGTTGTCAGGATATGAGATAAAGATACCGGCACCTCCATTCCTAACAGCATTAGTTGCTGATCCATCTGTATAGGCATGTATCCATGATTGATCGGGATAGCTTTCTTGGATCATACTCAATGTAGCAGTTCGTTTTTGCAGATCATTATACTCACATCCACTTGTGAGACCACTGACTGATGTATTAATTTGGAGGGCACTGCTGGCCTGCTCCCATGGTACAGGGTATAGGGTGGGCTTCAGTGGTGTTGTCTTCATGGATAGGTCTTCTTGATGCTGTCTTATAAGTCTTTTCCCCCGATGCACAAAGCTGCTACGCTTTAGACGTCCCAATGCCAGATCATCTAGTCTTGCCTTCATTGGGTGCATTGGCATACTGTTGTACTTTTCCATCTGGATCATGGTTTTTTTGTGTCTCTTCTATGGGACAATGTCTGTAATCCAGCAACCTTCTGCATCTCTGTTATTGGTGTAGTTTTCATGGCTCCTGTAATGAGCCTGAGAGCTTGATTTTGCACCTTGTCCAAAGACTGCAGATGTGAGTTAGCAGCTGATGACCATGCTGCTGAGCTAAACTCTAAGTGTGGTCTTATTACTCCATTATAAATCTTCTTTAGATTTCGTTCATTTGCTCCCCAGTTGGTACCTGCTAATTTTCTGAGTATGCCTAGTCGTCTTCGGGCCTTTCCTTCTGCATTTTCAATATGCTTATTCCATGTAAGCCTTTGGTCAAATGTCACCCCAAGATAGGTGGGGTAGCTTTCTTCCTTGATCACGGTTGTCCCTAGGTGTATGTTAGCTGATTTGTCCTTGGGGGCGAGGGAGAACAGTGTTGTGGAGGTTTTGTCTGTGTTTATTGTGATAAGCCATTTCTCTGCCCATGACACTAGCATGTCTGCTGCCCGCTGCATTCTATAATTTGCTGTGGTGACATTTTCATCAGCGCACCAGAGTACTAGGTCATCTGCATATAAGGCAGCTTTAACTCCTGCAGGGAGATCTTTCACCAGGTCATTGATGTAAACAAGGAAGAGTGTTGGGGAAATTACTCCTCCTTGAGGTACCCCCTGATGGAGCAACACTTTTCTGCTCTGCAGACCGTCAAGAGTGACTCTAGTTCTCCTGTTATGCAAGTATGACTGGATCCATTTCATCATGTTGCCTTGGATTCCACTTCTCCTAAGTTTTGCAATGAGGCCATCTTTCCACACCTTGTCAAAGGCCTGCTTGAAGTCGACCCAGATCGTTAGGACCTTTTTCTTCTCCTGGAAGGCATCTTCTATTGCTTGAGACAAGTAAGTAACTTGGTCTTCTATACTGTAGCATTCTCTAAATCCAGCTTGTTCCGGCACCAGGATCTGCTCAGACTCTAAATACCATTTCAATCTGTGGTTGACTATTCGCTCCATAGTCTTCCCAACACAGCTTGTGAGTCTGATTGGCCGGTAACTTGCAGCCTCGGTCTTACATTTCCCTTTCTTTAGTATGGGTATTGTGATGGCTTCTCTCCATACTTGGGGTACCGTTCCTTTTCAACCAGCTGTGGTTGAATATCTCAAGCAGTTTTGTCTTTGCTGCTGAGCTCAGATTTACTAGCATTTCGTTGCTGATTTTGTCTGGGCCGGGTGACTTTTGAAACTTAAGCTTGGAAATAGCCTTCTGTAGTTCTCCTAGTGTGATGGGTTCCCTCATTGGGGCAGGAGTATCTGTCTGTCCCATGGTTGCCAGTATTTCTTTTCTTATCTCTCTCTGATGATCTATGTTAATGGGTAAGTTGCTTTCTGAACTGTATCTTCTAGCAAACAAGTCTGCAGCTTGTTTTCCTCTGAAAAGTTTGCCACCTTCATCCAATGTGATAGTCTGCCTAGGTGAGGAACGCTCTTCATTTAGAGACTTGACTAATCTCCAAAGTTTCCTGCCGTCTTTCTCAAGGTTCAGCGATGCCGTTTTAGTTCTCCAGCTTTTCCGTTTTTCTTCTAGCTTTGTTCTCTGAAACTCTGCTACAGCCTTTTTCCATTTGTTGTGAGTTTCAAGTGAAGGCTGAGACTCTGCGTCCTTTCTAGCCCTGTCCATAGCTTCCTGACGTTCTTGGAGTGTGCTGGACCAGTATGGTATGTAGTTACGCCGGCATCCTTTGGGAATGGTTTCTTTTGCAGCTTGTAGCAAACATGGTTAACGAGTTCAGCAAGATGATATGGCACATTGAAAACAATTTCTGTAGTCAGCAATGATAGCTGTTGTATATATGCGTCATAAGACATCACAGTTCAATAGATTCAGAAATTCATCAATCATCGAGTGCTAGTTCGTGAAGCTGTATAAATAATAATAATTTCTATAACTTCTGCAACAGTGTCAGCTACAGATCTTCAATGTTCATAAACAATAATAAATGCTCCCATTCTGATGCTAGCAGATCAGTTGTATACAATAAGTCCGTTCACTGTCTGCACGTGAATAGCATACATGGGCTACAGGTCAGCTCGACCTTTATAATGTTCCTAAGTCTAACCATCTGACTTGGACGTGATCTCTGATATAACGAATCCTGGAACACAGACAACAGTCTTGTTGGTCTAGAGCGACCCATATATATTTAACTAGTTCAGGTATACAGATACTGGTGACTTAATCCTAGTCAAAGTACCTCTCCATTTTGCATCACACAGGCGAGCAAATAGGCGACAAAATGACGAACCTCTAGACGATAGCATAAAGTTCGATACAAGAGGAATTACCTTATTTCGGAAAATCAACCATGAACATATGCCTCCAGGCAGGCTGCATAATACTGGGAAATAGTCTAGTTAGCTAACTAACTCACTAAGACACTGTATTTCCCTCAGAGAATCACAAGACGCAGTTGCGTCTGCTCGCTTCTTAAACCATTTCTAAACTGCCCCAACTGGGCGGAACACACAGAACGAACTCCCGGTTTTTGACATGCGCAGAACGACAATCTCTGAGTTGCCGTTCACAATAAGACGATTCGAAGAACATTCGAGATAAAAGTCTTACACAGTCGCGCCTTTTATGGTCATGAAAAGAAGCGTTAAGAAAGGTTTCAGACATCTACCATAGTTGACTGATACTACCAAATAAGGAGATGTGGTCACGCTTCGTTCAAGAAATTATAGACCGAACGTGTCTCTATACAAGAGAAGGCAACTCCTAAAAATTGTAGTTTCGATAACTCGGATTATGTCCCTTTGACCATAGAAAACATAATACACACTTCAGTCAAAAAAATGATCATACATATGAAAAATGTTTATACAAACGAAAAATAATAATGATCCGTGCGTAACATTACCGCACCCTCCCTGGAAAAAAAAAAATGAAACATTTTTTTTTTTAAATCCTGGAGCCGGAAAAAATCTAGGCTCCTAACGCACGTATGATGCGTGGATATATACCTAACAAATTAGCTCAACGCATGGAGCGACACTGAGATCATATCTCAGATCCTTAGAGAAAAAATTTATCTAAGTATACGCTGATATATTCCAGGAAGGTGCCACCAACACACGCCACAATGATGGCAACAACATAATGACAATAAAATTATACTCATACCAATATATGAAATTAAATATATTATGTGTTATCATACAATGTGTTGCAAATAGCGGTGTAATTTACTAATATACCGCACTATATTATTACATTATATAAAGTAACAGTAATTAATAAGTAATACATGTGTTGCTCTTCGGTGACATAAAACATTCAATAGAAGAAGATGTGGACATCATCCGCTCCCAATGTAGGACAGGACTTGATATCCTCAAAGTTCCACAATGGACATAAACTCGCAGACTTCAATGATGTGCTGCGAAAATATCAATAACACAAATCTTAAAGACAACTGGTAAATTTCTTAATACAATCCTGAAAATAATTTATTTAAATGTGGCCGAGTGATCTTTTGGCCCGTATATCACTAACTAAGCCTTCTTAGATAATTACATGGTACAATGTTATAAATTTCCCTCAAAAAAAAAAGTGAGACAAAATCTACTAACATGTCATTATAACATTGGACTGTATATCAGGAAATATATATTTATGACAGAAGAATCATGTGGAATCGTGTGGACATCTGGACAGAATGTCTGCCATTACATTATCCGAACCACATTCGAACCGTGAAATGGGAAATCGTTTCATTTAATTTATGAGAGCCTATGGGCGATAAATCGACCATTTATTACCTCAGTTTCAAAAGTTTTTGCTTTTATATTTATTTTCAGTTATTTTCTGGTCGGTGTTTCCACAATGATATTTTGCCCCTTCTTTATAGGAAATTTTTTTAATATTTGAATTACCCTAGGCAATACCTAAATCTGGTTTTAATCCCGATGTAGATTCTTTTCTGGCAGTTTATTTTCCTAGTATACATCAACCTGGATGCAAAGTTATCAGAATCCATTGTCCTTGTCATTGTGCTGACCCAAGAAATCTTTTTGCCCTGTTGAAGGCGTCAATTCGAAAACAAAAGTTTTAACATCTTCTCATATAGGTAATTTATTGTGTTTTTTATAGGTGGAGATGTAAATTAGGGCTTTTTACATGGTCCAATGCTTGCATTTCTTTTGAGACCAGCGGATCAGATTTTTCCCTTTCTCCTATTTTTCTTTTTAGGTAAAGTTTATTTATCCACATTGCCGGTTTTTAGTGCCATAATAGAGGATACAGATTCGGAATCTAGTAAAGTAGATTTGAAGTGTAACTAATAGACTTTTTTTGATTTTTGCCTCTTCCGTCCCTTAAAGGGGACCGAACATGTTCAAGTATTTTAAAGAACATTATTTACTTCTGTTGGTAAACGTTGACCAACCCGATGATAGCGAAGAGAAATTTCGCTAAATCCTATATAGGCAATACATTTAGAGGGTTTTGCAATCAATAAGCGCATTATCGCAAATTAATGAGTTTAACAGTAATTTATGTTATTTATCAATAATTAAGATGAACAATTGTACCAAATCATTGTATGTGTCAGACCAGTTATCTCCAATAACCTTCTGTTAGTCCGGTTGTGCACCAAATTTCGAATAACAAGAAAAAGATTTCCATTTGTGTTGTTGTGGATTATGAATTGTAGTATGCAGGCCTCGTTCATCTTGGTGATGTGTGTTGTATTATTATGGTAAACTTAATTTATTATTGGATATTTAAACCCCCAAGTGTAGATTTCTCGTGTAGTTCTCTTTTGGGCACGTTTGTCTATAATTTAACATTGTCTTTTATTATTAATGTGATTTTAAATCTAGTTGTTTTATCCGCTCAGCACTCTTTTTCTTTGATTTGTACGAGTATTTATTGTGTGAATGTTCTCTTCTCTAGTTTTTACAGCTTTTTCGTTGTATCCTGACAAAACTGATATTTTTTTCCGCTATCCATGTTATTTCTTATTTTTCTTGTGTGAAGATCTCAACCTTCCGTTTTACGACAGTTCACATGGGTTTTGGGGGGTTTTGTCATTGTTTGGTCATTAAAACTGACCCTTTCATTTAATCTACGTTGATACGGGCTCGGTGTGACATCTAAATGTGTGCCGAAGTGTATTTTTTGTTGTGTGGTGTGATGGGTGAACCAGTGTTTTACGTAAGAATTTGTGAATGAGTTTTTTTTGTTTTTTGGGTTTTTGTTTGTGTTGTCTTTTTCTCAACTTTGTTTTTGTCTAGCTCCTTTTGTGTTTTACTTCTAATTTGTCTTTTCAAGCTGAATTTCTTTGGTTGTTGTGTTTAACTTGTTGTTTGTAAACTCAAGTTTTGGTGAATAACTATTGTAAAAAAATCTAACTTCTTTCGTTTTTTCTTGTGGTCAGCCAGTTTTTTTGTGGAATAATTTTCACTTTGTTTGGTTTTTGTCTAACGAAAAAACCGGTGTTGTGTGCATAAATGTTTCTTGTTGTTTTTAATTTTTCTAGAGATATTTCATCAGACAGGATTCAAGTAGTGTGTTGACGTGAATACTCTCTGCATTAGTTGGGTCTTTGTGACCAATCCCTGTTGACGAGGCGTCACTTCGAAGAAAAGAACAAAAGTCTTCTTTCAATAGTAGGTCCTATAACTTAAAGAATAGGTGGAGATCGAAAATAGGGCTTTAAAAACCTGGTCCAATGAGGATTGACATTCTTTTAGACCAGCGGATCAGATTAGGCGACCCTTTCTTTCAATAAAGTAGTAGAAAGCGGTGTGCCATAATGGAGGACAGATTCGGAATGAAATCGTCCGTTAGAATTGAATCAAACCCCAAATAGACTCCATTACTTGTTTCTTCGTCTTAGGGGACCGAAATGTTAAGTATTTTTGAAACATTGTGGTCCTCTGTCTTTAAAAGACCATGACCAACCCGATGACCTAGGAAAGAAATCTCGCTAAATCCTAATATAAAGGGGCTTTAGAGGGTTTTTGCAGTCAAGTTATACTACTCGCGAAAGAGTAGACTTTTGAGTAATTTTATAAATAAACCCAAATAGTGATCTTCCCAAGAATCACTGAATAGACAGATATCATCTAGGTATGCTATGACATCTGTACGATATGCGAGAATTCGCCGCATCATGCGTACGAATGTAGCAGGGGCGTTCATAAGACCAAAAGGCATGAAATTCCATTGGAATAGACCCCTAGGTGTAGAAAAAGCTGTAAAAGGTTTGGCACGTTCAGTTAGCGGGACTTGCCAATAACCTTTAGACAAATCTAGTTTGGTAAAGAATCTAGAATTAGAAAGTTTATTGAGTAGCTCTTCTAATGAAGGCATAGGTTCAGCATCGAACTTCGAACTTCGTAACTTGGTTCAATTTGCGATAATAATCTACGCAAATGCGAATGTTATTCGTATTATCCTTCTTTCGAACAATTAACCATAGAGTACGAAGAGTATGCTGAAGTGGATGGTTCAATGATTTCCAAACGTATCATTTCATCCAACTTTCTTTTTCGACTTGAGACTGGAAAAAATTGGAAATAGAATAGGTATTGGATATGGTCTGACTCTGATAGGATTGTGATCAGTTAGCACAATGTCATGTTCTATTACATGTGTGTGTGTGTCCCGGGATGTCTGTCTGTAAGAAAGAACATCCTGAAATGTTTGCAACATCGAAGAAAACTTGTCGATGTTCCTCAGCGGAAAGGATTTGGAGAAACGAAAGTCCGGTTGATTTCCGACGTGGAGAAGAACGGAGTATGAAAGATTATGCGAAAAGTACGTTTTTTCCAACCCTGATTCCTAATAGTGACAGGAATGAAAAACCATGTACCTAGCGAAAGATTGGAAAAAAATAAAGTCCTTCCGTATTCCAATTCCGAAATATTCCTGTGGGACCATCAAGAAAGAGGAATGTGAAATCAAAAGAATAGAAAGTAGAATAGAACATTTTGGAGAATAGTTTCCCTCATCCTGTATAAAGACAGACAGAGGAAGATTGACATCAGAAAAACTAGTTTTCCTCATCCTGTATAACTGACAGAGATGAGTACTGACCATGAGTTGCTTGTGAATTGTCCGTAGCCTGGAAAATAGGCTGCAAATAGTCAGGTCTTTCATAAAATTCTGTGAGCATATTTATGTGGAAAGTTTTATGCTTTCCATCAATATCGACAACATAGTCGACATCAGAAATTTTGGAGACTATTGCATATGGACCTTTCCATGCAATTAGAAGTCTGTTCTCCCTTGAAGGAAGTAGAACGAGAGCTTTGTCACCTGGACAAAGTTGTCGTAGACATCTATTCTTATTTGCAAACTGCCTTGCCTTTTCTTTAGCAAATTCTGAAGACGAAGTTGCTAGTTTGCATGCCTCGATGATCTTTTGCCTAAGAGCAATGACGTACTCATAAGAAGATTGAGTCTCATCGCTAATATTATCGGCAGTGATTAGATCGTGAAGTAAAGACATAGGGCCGCGCGGTTGCGCGCCAAAGACAAGTTCAAAAGGGGAAAACCCCGTATGTTCATTGGGGGACCTCTCTATACGCAAAGAGAGCCGCGGGTAAGACCCTGTCCCAATCCTGAGGATGATCCTCAGTTATTTTACCAAGTAAAGTTTTCAGAGTCCTATTTAAACGTTCGACCAACCCATTAGACATTGGGTGATAGATACTGCTGAGAGACCTTTTAATGTGTAGCATAGACATTACCTGTGACATAGTGTCTGATATAAGTTGAGTGCCATGGTCTGACAATATTTCTCCGGGAAAACCCAAGCGAGAAAATATCAGCCAAAGAGCGTCTGCGATATCAGCAGTTGAGATGCTCTTGAGAGGTATTGCCTCTGGCCAACGTGTGCACATATCGACACATGTAAGGATAAATTGATGTCCTCTAGCCGACTTAATTCTAAAAGGACCGATAATATCTATTGCCATTTTTTGAAAAGGGCGAATAGGAATGTCAGCAGCCTGGATAGGCGCAGCATGTCGTGGTCCTTTAGATTTGACCTCCTGACATACTTTGCAAGAGCGACAGTACATTCGTATGTCCTTGCTCACAAATGGCCAAAAGAAAGCCGCAAGAACCCTCGACTTTGTACGGGAAAAACCCATATGTCCAGCACATTGCGAGTCATGAGCATGTTGCAATATTTGCAATCTCATGCTCTTAGGCACAAGAATTTGTGAATGAGTGGACGTAGTCGAGTCTTGTACCATACGTACAAGTACGCCGTTCTTCATAGAAATCCAAGATTTCCTATTAGTGTTCTGATTAGGATCACCTTTTTTTGCTAGAGAATGAAGAATTTTTTGTAAAGAAGGATCTTCTTCTTGCAATTTGATAAATGAGTCACGTGTAATAGTCAAGTGACTATCTTGGTCATTTACTTCATCATTATTAGTTAATGAAGTTTGAGGTGGATCCAGAGCATGTGCTCTTGTGACCACCGCATTGGTAGCTTCAATGTTTTTGCTCTTCCCAAACAGCAATCTGCTGTGGGGTACATTCCCTAACTCCGTGAATACGACCAATAATAAGGTCCGCAATAGGGTTTGGAAGTAGACACGCGTGGACCTCTCCCGTGAAGAAAGGAGTAGCAATGTGTATTATAGCAGTAGGATACTTTTCTAACGTGCCACCAAATGTGACACATTTGATGACTTTTCCTGTAGCACAGGATGGATCTACAAGAGATTGCCTAACGCCGACAGTAGTACATCCAGAATCAAACAACACTGAGACTGGATTACTATTTACTAGCCCCTTATGTAATATAAGAGAACCTCTCCCATCATGAGCAACATTAGCAGAGAAGAAGAGCGGGCAAAGGATGACCACAGCTTAAAGTACTAACGGTTTTCGGATCAAATAAAGTAATGTACTGCATTGGATACATTTATTTGCCCTACCAAAATCAAAAGATGAGCATCCGATAGCATTATGGTCTTTATCATTATTAACCTGTTTATCTGCTCCCTGAGATTCTTGTTGAACAGAGTTTGTCTGTTGATATCTTTTTCTCTTATGTTGCGATCTACCGCGACCATTATTGCCTCTGCAATTATCATTAAAGTCCCTACTGTAATTTTTATCCTGGTTTGAGTTCCAGTTTCCATAACTGTCATTACTATCTCTATGCTGTTGAGAACCTCTATTATCTTGGTATTGAGGTCTCTGCATAAAATATTTCCCTCTATACCGATTACCTTTGTGAAAATTTCTAAAGTTAACCGGAGTAGAATAACGTGTAGTATTAGGTTGTCTCCAGTTCTGGGAAGAAGAATCACCCTGGAATTGATCACTATGGTTCTGGGCATAATTACGATTACTCTTTTTATTGAAATTTTTTCTGGCTACCCTGAAATTTACGCATAAAATTTGGGCCATAAGGTGCTGCCGAAGCAACTGGCAGACCTTCTTTCACCTTAGAGTTACTAATGGTTATGTGCGGATGCGCAGTAACATACTGGCTACAGTATTCTTCCATTTCTTTTATGTTTTTAGGCTTACGCTCATGAAGAAAAGATAGAGAAAAGCTTCATTAACAGAGAAGACATAACCTTATCTCTAAGTAGTAAATCCATAAGAGCTTCAAATGTATTTTCTGTCTTAGACAACTCAACCCATCGTAAAAAAGTAAGACGGATGCCTGAGATGAATTCAGAGAATTCAACTCCAGTTTCTGGTAACATGGTTTTAAATTTAAGACGATATCCGTCCTCGTTAAGTTGGTACTTCTTTAACAATGCCGCCCTGACAACCTCATAGTTGTTTTTGTCAGGCACATCTACCATACTCAACAAAGTCAAAGCATCACCTCTAAGTATCTTGGACAGATGATACACATATAATGTTTTATCTATATCATTCACATTACATGCACTTTCAAATCTATCTAGATAAAATGTTATATCATCGATTGAGGGATTAAATGCTGGTAGATTAAGCTTGAAATCCTTAGCATTAGTCTTATTTGACACCTTATTTGCCTCATTAGCATTACCAGTGTTCAATAACTTTAACTTCTCTAACTCTAAAGCTAAGACTTTTTCATCATGTTCCATTTTTGCTTTTCTCTCATCAGCCTCTCTTTGTAACCTTCTTTCTTCAGCCTCAGCCTGTAACTTTCTTTCTTCAGCCTGGGCCTGTAACTTTTTTCCTTCAGCCTCTATTTCAAGTCTCTTATTTTCAGCTTCTTTTTCAAGTCTCTTATTTTCAGCTTCTTTTTCAAGTCTCTTATTTTCAGCTTCTCTTTTTTGTTTTTCCATTTCCATTTGAAATCTTTTTTCCTCCACCTGCATCTGCAGTTTCTTTTGTTCTATTTCAGCCTCTATTCTCTTTTGTTCAGTTTGTTCTTTCATTTTCTTTTCTTCCGACTTCAATGCCTTGGCATATTGAACAGTCGCAAATTCTTCTAATTTATCACCTGTCTTCCCAAGGGCTTTACCCTGCTCAATAAAGTACTCAAATGTAGACATGATGTCCAAAATGTGAGTACAGAACCTGAAATAATTAATTATCTTATTTCAATGTTAAATAGCAACAAGACTTAATAAAGTGCTTGTATAATCTCTATGTTGAACCCAATCTCTGTGGGAAACAGGAGTTGACACCAACTTGTATTATCAAATGTATAATAATATCACAAGTCACCTCTTAATTAACAGTGCACTACCCAAATCAGTGCATAATCATCAGTTATTTATCATAACTGCACTACAATAGTGCATAAGCAAAACACACCAGTTTGTTATGATAAGTGCACTATAGACCAATAGTGCATGAGCATATATCAACAATAGTGAAAGCTAACTATGCAAGAACTATGTAAACAATAACAAGACAATGTAAACAATAGCAAAGGTCACCAACAATGTAAACAATAACAAAGATCAAAGTCAATGTAAACAACAACAAAGATCCGAGTCAATGTAAACAATAACAAAGATCAGAGTCAATGTAAACAATAACAAAGATCAGAGTCAATGTAAACAATCAACAAAGATCAAACAATACGAAAACATTCGCATAAGTCAAATACACAAACAGCAAAACTAAAAAGAAATATGCGAAGATATGACTAACAAATGACGCTACAGTGTATACACAAAAATATACGTAAAGAACTGAATAATAGCAAAGGGGAGACCTACAAATACAAACAATCGAAATCGAAACTAAAAAAACACAAAGAAAGAGAGAAAAGAAAAAAGAAAAAAAAATATATATATACAAGAAACAGAAATAAAGCACAACTCGTCACAACTAAACAGATATAGCAACGATTGTCGCTAGCAAATTTCACTGTAGGAAATTCGCACAGTCCCTAACGAAAACGCTAACAGTAGAACCTCTGTGACGTGGTATCTTCTACTGCAAGACTCCGCCCAACCGAGAAAAACCCGCTGAAATATAAACCTATAAATATACAAATAACAAATAACATATAACATATAAACATGTATCATGAAAACAATAGGAGAAAGTGTGAAAGTACAGAAGGCTCAGTTAGAACATAAGGGCACAGTTCACAAACAAAACAGGCCACTTAACTTCTATAAATCCAGCGTCAGCACGGTGCAGAACAGGATGTAATCAGCATTCTGAGGATAATGATCCAACGTTGATTAACTTCTGCTCCCATAAACAGCCATGACGAAGGAAATGAGCTTCTAATACTGCAACAGTTGTTACGGCACTTGACCTTCTGAATCTTCTAAATTGATTTAACCGGCACTTGACCTTCTGAACCCGCAACAGTACCCCTGAGACCGGAACAGTTGTTACGGCACTTGTCCTTCTTTTCACCAGATCAGGAAATCCATTCGCTCGGTACTTGTCCTTCTAATTTTACATAAACTTCAATATTGCCGAGCAGCGCCGGGTAGTTTCAAAATCAGCAACTGTCAGAAAATCCGGATACTTTCAATAAAATTTCTTGTAAGGTGGTAGTTGATGCTGTAGTTGTATCTAGTATGATGATGATGTCTGGGTTTGCTGACCCCCTTGATAGCTGGAATCAGAGTGAACCAACCTATGGCCACCAAAAATGATATGGTGCGCCAAAATATCAGATGATAGAACCAGCTCTGGCCACCAAAAATGATAAGGGTGGATTTGTGCTGAAGTGGTAACTTGCCACCCTTATCGACACCTGGTGTTAAAGTGTAAGATGTAGGTGTCTTCTCTGATTTAGGATGTTGCTGTGTATGTGGTAGTGGAACAGTTCACAGGGTTATCACACAGGCAACATGACGTGTAGAGTCATAGAAAGGGTAACTTCGTTGTATAAGTTTCTTTCATTTATTGCACGCCACAAAACAGTCATGATACTTATGACATCAACATGGTTAACGAGTTCAGCAAGATGATATGGCACATTGAAAACAATTTCTGTAGTCAGCAATGATAGCTGTTGTATATATGCGTCATAAGACATCACAGTTCAATAGATTCAGAAATTCATCAATCATCGAGTGCTAGTTCGTGAAGCTGTATAAATAATAATAATTTCTATAACTTCTGCAACAGTGTCAGCTACAGATCTTCAATGTTCATAAACAATAATAAATGCTCCCATTCTGATGCTAGCAGATCAGTTGTATACAATAAGTCCGTTCACTGTCTGCACGTGAATAGCATACATGGGCTACAGGTCAGCTCGACCTTTATAATGTTCCTAAGTCTAACCATCTGACTTGGACGTGATCTCTGATATAACGAATCCTGGAACACAGACAACAGTCTTGTTGGTCTAGAGCGACCCATATATATTTAACTAGTTCAGGTATACAGATACTGGTGACTTAATCCTAGTCAAAGTACCTCTCCATTTTGCATCACACAGGCGAGCAAATAGGCGACAAAATGACGAACCTCTAGACGATAGCATAAAGTTCGATACAAGAGGAATTACCTTATTTCGGAAAATCAACCATGAACATATGCCTCCAGGCAGGCTGCATAATACTGGGAAATAGTCTAGTTAGCTAACTAACTCACTAAGACACTGTATTTCCCTCAGAGAATCACAAGACGCAGTTGCGTCTGCTCGCTTCTTAAACCATTTCTAAACTGCCCCAACTGGGCGGAACACACAGAACGAACTCCCGGTTTGACATGCGCAGAACGACAATCTCTGAGTTGCCGTTCACAATAAGACGATTCGAAGAACATTCGAGATAAAAGTCTTACACAGTCGCGCCTTTTATGGTCAGTTGACTGATACTACCAAATAAGGAGATGTGGTCACGCTTCGTTCAAGAAATTATAGACCGAACGTGTCTCTATACAAGAGAAGGCAACTCCTAACAAATTGTAGTTTCGATAACTCGGATTATGTCCCTTTGACCATAGAAAACATAATACACACTTCAGTCAAAAAAATGATCATACATATGAAAAATGTTTATACAAACGAAAAATAATAATGATCCGTGCGTAACAGACCTATTAAAGTCTCCAACTGCTATAAAGTTGGTGGCTGGTACCTGTATAGAGCTGAGACTCAGGGGTTTGTTGTTCGGACAGTAATAGTTCAGGAGTTCTATTTCCATCTTGTCTACCTTTATCTGCAACAGCTGATATTCTGCTCCATCCATGAAGGTTTTCCTTTCGTGTGCAGGAATGTTATTCCTTACAAGAGTAAGTACTCCTCCTTTTCGTCTATCTTTTCTGTCGGATCTGAAGCATTGATATCCCCTTATTTTAAAGGTTTGATCTGCTTTCAAGTGAGTCTCTTGGATACAGCAAACACTGACTTGCTTCTCATACAAGATGTTTTCCAGCTCTGTCTTTTTGCTGTATCCAGCCTGCTTGCTGTTCACTCCCTCTGCATTCCAGTGCATCATGACAAGTGGCACTCTGGGTTTCTCTTTTTCTGTTTTGTTTTGGTCAGTAGTTCTCCTCCGCCGTCTGCTGACTCCACAAGACGGTCTAGAGGGTCCTCCAGTAGCTGAGGGTGGGCTCTGTCGAGGCTCAGAGCCTGGCACTGCACCTGCCTGGTGGAGCTCCACAGGGCGAGCACCAGTACGAGATTTATTTGACGGTGTACTCTCCATAGAAAAAAAAAAGCGAGTTGCGTGATACTGTGGTTTCCGGTGCGCCTTCTGGCCCAGTATCTACGACTTTAGCACCTGTTCAACGGGAGAGTGGGCTCATCCCTAATCTGTTTATGTTCCCAGTAGTAGACTATTCGCAAGCAGCCTGGGGGTGTCACTGCTCTGCGCGGACTTTGTTTACTGAGGCGGCGTCCGAGCTCGTATGATGAAAATATGATTGCGTTATCTTCAAAATAGCCCTGTCTTTCCCATGGCTTTTCTGCCATCCTGCAACTTTGAGTTAGGGAGTTCTGAGCTCCAGTCTCTTTCCCAGGCATTTTATCCTGGCCTGGCACGCATACAGAGGACCCCACTTCTGGTTCTAAGTTAGCAGTTGGGGATAGGTGGGGTAGCACACTGTGCATTCCCCGTCATCCAGGGGGCTCTCCAACTATGCAGAGCTTGCACAATGCTGTGCTCTGGTTCTGGGCTCTCCCAAGGAATCCTCACGTCCTGCACAGAGCCACTTCCAGATATCCACCACCTGCCAACCCTCCATTGTAGAAATCTCCTGCATGCGGCCATCCAGTCAAGAGCCAGTATTAAGTCTGGTGCCCAAGTGATCCCCCCAAGCTCAGTGTGCAATGCTGGGTTCTCATCATGCTGCAACACAGGGGGGATTGTGATGCTCAGCCATCTCTCTCAACTCTGCACCAATAAGTGACATCGGGGACTTAACTGTGCCTCAGTACTGGGAGGCCCCGTTTCCGGGTACACCACACACAGCCAATTGGGCCAACGGTCGCCGTGGGCGTGTCTTCAGTGGGGAAGTTGTGGAGTCTTCCTGTCCATGTTCTTGCACATCCTAACACTGCCCGCAAGACATCGGAGGTTTGGAGAGTGGCCTTCTCTGCTTTTTTTAGCCTGGCAAGTCTCGATGGGGATCGGGACGTGTCCACGCGCCAGTGGGCCCAGCATCGGCCGTATCTGATGGAGGACTTGCTCTGCCAGGTTTGAGTTAGTAAATTCCAACTTTGTCATCTTCATGGCATTGTGATGCTGGGGTGCCTGTGGATTTCCTACCACCCCGGGTAGAAGCCAGAAGTGTACTGTGCCAGCTCTGGGGGAGATAAAGGAGGTGTTTCTGCGTCTCCTTGGGATACGTAGCCAAGGTAGGGCTCACAGTGCTCTTTCCCCGCCACACCTTCCCCTGAATTGTGGAGTCAAGGTACAGAGGGAAAGGGCAAAAGCTATTGACCAAACACCAAGAACATTCTGCAGTGGAATTCAGAAGGAGTTCTCAACAAAAAAGTCCCCCTAAAAAACCACCTTTATGAGGATCCAATAGATGTGGCTTGCATCCAAGAAACACGTCTCAACAGCAACCACAGATTCTCAATAAGAGGATACAAAGGAGGTGTGCTATTACTTACCCGAAAATCAATACCAAGTAGCGAAGTATCCGTAAACTTCAACGACCAGTCAGAAATTTTAGGGGTTGACATTAAAATAAAGGACACGAACATGCGTATCTACAATTTGTATGCCCCACCGAGCAAAGACCTGTCACTCACAAGTATGGAAATAAAGAGCTCAAACTGCATAGTGGTCGGAGACTTCAACAGCCACTCGGAAAGATGGGTATATCCGGTTACAGACGGTAGAGGAGAGGAAGTGGAGAACTGGGAGATAGACACAAACCTTCACCTTATCAACAGGCCAGATGATAAACCCAGTTTCTACTCTAGAAGATGGCACACCACTTCCACTTCAGACCTAGCTTTTGCCACAGGGGACATCCTTCACAAAATTGACTGACAGGTACTTGGCCAGCTAGCAGGCAGCGACCACAGACCAATAAAGCTAGTGGTTAATATGGAGTATGTTCCCCATGAAGTGAAACCATTGCCCCGGTGGAATTACAAAAGAGCTGACTGGGACAGTTTTGCAGTGATGACTGACAGCCTTTGCGAGACCATCTTCACACGAAACAACAGCATGAAAAATATGGTTGAAAGCTTTAATAGAGCAATACTTCAAGCAGCTATTGAGACTATTCCGAGAGGGGCAAGAAAGAACTATAAACCATACTGGAATGAAGAACTGCAAAAACTTGAAGATGAGGTAACATAAGCTAGAGACACGGCAGAAACAGAACAAACAACTAAGGCAAACATCTGCTCAAAGCAACCACTGCAAAGTACAAAAGAACATTAAACCAAACAACAAGAGACTGCTGGAAGCAAACAACAGAAAATCTTAACCTAGATAAAGAAGGGAACAAACTGTTGAAACTAGTTAGAGCTTTGAACAACGAAGAACCTTACAAAAATCACATCACAATCAAACAAGGTTAAATTATGCTCTTGGGCAAAAAAAGCTGCAAATGCACTCATGGAACACTATGCTGGTGCAAATCACATTGATGTCCCTATAGACAGAAGAAAGGCCATCACTGATGAACAAAGGAGTCATGACAACAAAAAGCTTGCACTAGAAGAACACATGATGATAAAGTTAACAATGCAAGAAATGGAAGAGGCAATGAGGATGCTAAAGAAAAAGAAGTCACCTGGGAAAAGATGGGATAACCAATGAAATGCTAATAGGCCTAGGAACAAAGGCAAAAAAGAAGCTTCTGGCCATCCTAAACTGCAGCTGGAAAAGAGGAATAGTACCACAGGCATGGAAAGACGCCATACTGATTCCAATACCTAAGAAAGACAAAGTTCAGACAGAACCAAATGGCTACAGACCTATCAGTCTACTTAGTTGTGTTGGAAAATTGATGGAGTGCATAATAAATACTCGACTAATGTGGCATCTAGAGAAAAAACTTCTCTTAGCCCCACAGCAAGCAGGATTCAGAAAACACAGATTCACTGAAGATCAGATCACTTATATAACTCAGAAAATTGAGGACGCTTTCCAAGAAAACAAAAGCACACACTAGTGGTTTGGGTGAACATCTGCTTCAAAGGTGCCCAACTTATGAGGAACAGAGAAAACGCATATGGCCATCTCCAGTACCATTCCTGGAGAAAATCTACGGAGATATCAACAGCCTCAGGCTGACCACTGTTTTCTTTGAATTATTCACGTTGACATCTGAGGGTGAACGAACAAGAAAAAGAAGAGCACCTTCACCTAATAGGCAATAATTTTAATTATTTTTTTTTTCAAACCCCTTAGCTTGGTGATGGTACTTTCATTAATAATTATTTTTTATTAATGTTTATTAGCATTATTTTTATTATTAGTAAGTTAAACACAGTAAGCACAATTTATTGAAAAATCTATGCATTTTAAAAAAAAAATTTCACCTAGCATGGCCCCACAAGAGATCTGGGCCCCTAGGCTTCAGCCTACTTAGCCTAATGAATAATCCGGCCATGCCTGGGACAGACCTGCTTTTTAACAGAATTTTTTTCCAAAATGTTTAAAATCCCAGTTTACCATTATGGTTATGCATTATTGTCACTTTAACATCATATGACAGCTTGTGCTTTTTGCTTATGTTATTTTCCTCATGACCTGTTATGTCTGGACTAATGTCAGAAATGCCTCGTATAGTTTATGGGGTCTCTGATATATATATATATATGTATATATATATATATATAGAAAGAAAATGACTACTGATTCCTCAGGCACATATCGTACAAGGCAACTAATATGATGCTGGCAACCTCAACATGTAAAACAAATTTCTGCTAAAGGGTGGCTACAGTGATGGCTCCGTATGGAGCGGGGGAAAAAATGGTTCAGTTGACCATTACAGCATTGCTGACTTTAATCATGTTATACCTTTCTTTGAATGTAAAAGTTATAAAAATACATTATCTGGCATGTAAAACCAGAAAAGTTCAGTTTTTTACACATTTTGAAACCAACAGTCATGTTTGATTTGCTTCAAACCTTTCTCTATTTGTCAACATCAGTTTCCCTCTTCCCCCCCCCCCCCCCCAATATTTTTCACTAAAAAAGGCTTTTGACTTGCGTACACATAAATGTTATTATTATGATATATTGCTACATGAAAGAGCCTTATTTTATTTATTTTCTTCTTTTAATTGAAGGATACATTTTTTTTCATAGGATGAATTATGAAAATAAAAACAATTTTAATTATTTTCCTTCCTTACTATCTTATCTGTTTCACCAAAACTACCGTTGCTATACATATCTTTCTCCTGTGCATGAAAGTTCGTTCTGCCTCCTGTTATTTGTGTGGGAAAACAATTATAAATTTACCATAAAGAGAAGTTAGTTTTCATATTACTTTTAGACAGGCACACAATTTTACTCCGCCACTGAGCTTTGATGCATGGCATACCAAGTAATCCTGAAATTACACAGAGGATACTAAGGGTTCATAAAAACTTTCTTTTAAGTTATTTCGGATTAACTTCGTGCTTAATAAATATATAAACAATTTCTACCTGAAATTTGTCTGTTTTAACTCAGGGGCTGCCCGTTGAGTGGTGCCGCCAACCTGATGTGGGTCTTATCAAACCAGACAAGGTGATTTTTATGTCAGTCAGCTGTGAAAGAGCAGCAGAAAGAACACAGTATGGAGCTGAACGTTATGAAAAACTTGACTTTCAACAGCGGGTCAATACCATCTTTCAGCAGCTTCAGGATCCATCATATTGGCAGGTTTGTATGTCACTGTGTCTCTATCCTGCTCTCTTTTGTCTAGTGTTTTTCTACCTTGGAAAATAGTGGAATACCATTCATAGATTACCCTTTAGCTCCATGTGGAGCAGAGACTGTCAGCAAATACCCTCCGAGACTTCCTGTCCTGTGCCATCCAATTAAGGTCTTTCCATATCTTCTTTATTCCTGTCATGTCTGTCTCAAATTTTCTGTGTTTTTTTTTTTTTTTCTGTTGTCTCCTTGCATTTCTTTTGTCCTGGGGATCTGGGAAGTGGCTCTGTGCAGGTCGTGATGATTCCTTGGGAGAGTCCAAAACTAGAGCATAGAATTTTAGCCATGCATAATTGGAGAGCCACAAGGATGAAGGGGAATGCACAGTAAATTCTCTTCCCCCCCCCCCCCCCCCTTTCTAGCTTAAAGCCAAATGTGAGATCCTTTAAATGCAGGCCAGGATAGACTCCCAGGAAAGAAACTAGAGCTCATGTCTCCCATTCAACAAGTGTCAGAATCAGAAAAGCCTAGATCTACGCGTACAATGTAGATAATGCCAGTGAACTTGGCATTGGCTACAAAAAAAGTGACAAGTTCGGCAACCCCTAGTTAAACAAAAACCCTGGGGATTCCAAAACAGAGACTATCTTGTAGTGCTATCAGCTGGTTGTCTCAAGGTCGTGAGAATAAATGTGACTAACAATAGCGGTGGGAGATACATCCCTACAATATGTGGAATCATACATACATCTTGGCAGCCATATAGAAATGTTGCCATGTCCTGATATAACCAACAGCTCCATGTATACTCATGGAACAAAGTAAGTGTGCAACACTTTATAGGGCACTGTGCGTGATTTCATGGACGAAATGAAATAAAAGTTGGCACACAATGTGATTGAATAAAAGACCAAGTGATCACTTTGATTTTAGTGAAAGTGTCATGAAAGAAAGATAAAAACTAAAGTCAGTGTGTGTTACGGTATATGATATTAACGCCGTCTGCTAAAGGTTATCAGACGTGCAATTGTAAAGGTTAAGACATTTAATATATTGCGATAGATGTTTCAATTATTGAACGCTCCATACACGATCGATTATGACGTGTCTAGCGTTGTTTGGGTCACAGTCGGTAACTAGGAGACGCTACCCTTTGTTACTTGACCGCCAAGCTGAATAGCTGCGTTTTGTTAACCTTCCAATTCAATGGCATGATATAGCCATTTATATGTGCATTTATGATGGACCAGGGTCAGTCCTAGAACTCTACATGAGAGGAAACTTATGGAGGTTAGTGATTAACTAAATCCTTGGAAGGAGAAAGATAATCGTCTACTTTATACGAAGTAATTAGACTCACAGTCTCACTGTCGGCAGGTAGCCATTCTATCTGCGCGTGCATATAGCTGTGATGTTCTGACGACAATTACTGCATTGTATCCTTAAACGGACATTGACATGTAAAACAGCAGTCTATGCTATTGATTGATTGATGCATGTACCTCATGTGTGAATTGAACTGTTTATGTATGTGTGTAATCCATATTAAATTGTGAAGGACTCGAACCGGAGGCATTATTCGTTGAATCACGTTACACCATTCAACCATTATGAATTATGTATTTTATATCAAGTTGCTGAGTTAATAAGATGAACAGTTGTTTACATCTTGATGCCAAGTTCAGGCATTACGACAAACCAAAGGTGAGGTTCACCCCATTCGCGTACGAATATTAGCACGATCAGAATTCAAGCAACACAACCAGTAACCACACACGAAAGTCCTTCAACAAAAGTGGTGGCCAGTGTGGGGAACAACAGAAAAAAGAAACAAACTTCTGTTCCTTACGCACATGTTAACCACAAATATTTACGATCAATTTTCGATCACATGATCCAGTCAAAGATGACGCAGTACTCATTATAATGCCTAACAACGTGACGTCACCGAAAGTCATGTAGGTGAACTGTCGGAGAAACCAAAGCCGTTTCTAAGTCTAACCAGGGGAAACATGAGCCATTGAAGCAAACACACGATATGGACTACAGGAGCAGACAGTCAAAGGCACAGGCCTAGCCGTCGACGACAACGAGCATCAAGTGAAGCAGCAAATAAAGATAAGTTTAGCTCAATAACTATTGTCGTTAACGTGACAGTGCTAACTGAGTCCATGCCCTCTGCCTACATTGGCATGTTTTTACCTATGTTTAATGTACTTTTTGTTGTCTTAATGTGTTGTTAATTAGTGGGAGGTAGGGAAGATGAACCGAAATTAGATTCTGTGGCTCTCACGATGCCTGAATTGATTTCGGTCGTTTCTTAGGGCAGTTAAACGATTGCACTTTTGGAAGCCCCATTGAGGTTTGCCATTGGACTATCTGTCCAAATCTGCTGTCGTTTGACGATTTGTGTTAGCTGTACCGTTCCGTAGGTAACTGGTGTATTTTATTTGTACTAAGTTCACAATTTTATTCAGTTTTGTATCATGTTCGTTAACTATTTCGTCCAGTCTACTCTTACTATCAATTTATTTTATGATTGTTAAATGTTCGTCCGTTATGAGTCCTGTGATGTCATCATTTTTTGCAGTCATTTTTTTTTTGGTGTACTTTGCATATTCAGTTGACCTCGGGTCAATCTTTGACCCTTCGTTTTCCGTGTGACACTTCCGCTTGTTTTATTTAGTTCATAAATTCATTTTTAATTGTGAAAATGTCTTGTTTGCGTCTTGACATTGTTTGTACCCTTTAGTTGCATCATTGTTTTGTTTGTACTCATGATATATATTATATACTACATTAATACTATAACATTATACTCAATAATACACTTGTAATTTAATTTAATTAATTTTTTCTGACATTTAAGGTTAATATGGGACATTGCATAATTATGCAGTGATAGTCCAAGAAATTAGCACTGCAATTTATAAGAGATGCCTAGGGCATAATAATATAATATATATATTGACCAAATAAAATAATCTTATAGTCTACCTTTGAGGTAATAGACCCATTGTATATTATTTAATATACTTTTCTGGTACTAAGAGAGTGACTTAGTACATTGAACAATATAATTACTAGGAATCATACCCAACATTATTGGATATTAAGATTAATTGTGTGATGTAATTACATTATAGTTAACAGATATCATAACTATTTATGATATAGTTATTATTTAGATACAATATTGTTACAAAATATTGTCTATTAGTTGAACTTAGACATACGAGTTCAGTACTATTGTGATTATTTATATTGAATATTCCTAAGTTGAGTAAGTATAATAATTACTCTGAAGCTACTATTGACTATTTTAATCAGTAATTACCAATAATTACTTACCATATAAAAGTCAAAATGCTTACTATAGACCATTTCGTTAAAATTGGTAAAGAATATGGTTATAAATCTCAAGAACTTCGTCAGTTTGCTGAGGCAGAACTGGAAAAACATAAAGCAGAAATAGAGGAACAAAAGGTTGCATTAAAGAAAGAGGAGGAGGAACGTGAGATGAAGCAAATTGCCAAGGAAAATAGATTGAGAGAGATTGCTCAACGTGAAAGAGAAGAGCAAAGAGCAATTACCAAACAGGAAGAAGAGAATAAATTGAAACGAGAGGAAATTATTTTACAACAAGAAATGGAATTGGCGCGTATTAAATTGGAGACAGCAAGATTACAAGCACAAGGTGCTGATGCAAACCAGAATAATAACGCACAAAATGGATCGTCATCCAGCCAAACTAAACATTTCTACAACTTTAAATTACCCACTCTCAACTTAAACGTGGACGACCTTTCATCGTTCCTGTCACGTTTTGAACAGACTTGCAAAACAAATCATTTGCCTGAAGAGTCATGGATACTCAAGTTAAATGAATTCTTGGTTGGAGAACCATTGACGGCTTCTCAAAATGCTGACCCATCAATAGCAAATAACTACGGTGCTATTAAGTCCTTGCTTTTACGAAGGTTTCACCTGGACGAGGAACACTGTAGGTTGAAATTTAAGGGAATTTTACCTGAATCTCCAAAAGATTTTGCAGGATTCATTGCGAACATACGCAATACATTTAATAGATGGGTTGAACTGGCAGAAGTCAACAAATCGTACGACAAATTAGTTGATTTACTACTACGGGATAAGGTATTATCTTCGATTAGCCAACCATTCTTTGCATATTTGCAGGAGCGTAAACCAGGTACTATGGACGATTTAGAAAAAATTTCTTTAAACTACTGTTCGGCACATCCGAATGCAACCATTTCTAACTCCTCATTAAGAGAACCTCTACCTGTGGCGTCTAATATGGCCTACAATCATAATAACAAACAAAGACATCACAGTGTAGACAGAAGTAGGTTCCAAAGAAATCACAATGTTAACTTTCAGAAGGGACATAATAATGATTTCAACAATAAAAATGAGTTCAACAGAGGTAGATCACGAGATAGAAATTATTCACCTCAAACAAACTACCACAATGGTCAACATAACACTAATTATAATCGATCACATACTCCCAATAATAACAATAACTGGAATGGTAATAATCATGGCTCGAGACATCGAGATAATAGTTACTATAGAGGACGACGAGATAATTCTAACAATTATACTCGGAATCGATCTCATTCTCGGGGATCATCTCATTACAACCATAATACAGGGGCGGCAGTTACAAATAATACTACCCCTATAGCTCAGGTCCCACTTGACAATAATACAACACAGTCTTCTGCTGCATGTTTTGCTATTAATTATAATGTGGCAAATAGTTGCCAACAATGCAATCTTATTTTTCAGAAGGCAAAAGAAACAGTGCTTAACTGCGGACATATTACACCAGAGGTAGGTCTTGCAGTCAACGATGGAACAGGCTTACTAATTTTTAACAGGGGATTAGTTAATGGATCCGTCGTCTCAGTGCTGAGGGATTCAGGATCCACAACGATTGGTGTACGTCAGTCGCTGGTACATCCTAGCTGTGCGACAGGAGAATATGTACGCTGCATGACATTTGGTGGAACTATTGAGTTTTACCCCACAGCTATTGTTCATATTAGAACACCCTTTTTCACAGGGAATGTAAAAGTATGTATGCTAAAAAAGCCTATAGCTGATCTGATGGTTGGTCGTATACACGGTAGTAAAGATTGTACTCCAGATGAGATCATAGAATGGGAGAAACATAACCTATGCACTGGAAACGCCGTGACGACTAGAGCGCAGACTCAACTCATGGAGAAATTTAGTGATAATAAGATGGATGCAGACAACCAAGAGGAGTTTGTAGTCAATTCACCTATTGACAGGGAAACATTTGCAACCAAACAAAAAGAGGATAAATCTTTAAAAAAAATTTTTAAGCTGGTTGATAAAGTTGACAATTTATCCTCAGGTAATAATAACAAACATTGGTTTGTTATTAAAAATGACATATTGATTAGATGTTTTAATGACAAATCACAAATGAAACAACAAGTTATGGTCCCGTATACTTTTAGACGGTACATTCTTCAACATGCACATGACTCACATTGTGCTGGACATATGGGATATACTCGAACACGATCTCGAGTACTGTCTTCATTCTTTTGGCCAGGAGTGTCAAGAGATATTTCGCAGTATGTACGTTCCTGTACTACATGCCAAGAAGTGAAAGCACGTGGAGCTTTTCACACGGCGCCTATTCAGGCTTGCGATATCTCAGTAAGACCGTTTGACAAGATGGCCATAGATATTATTGGTCCATTGCTACCATCGGCCAGAGGACATAGATTCGTCCTTACGTGCATTGATTTGTGCACACGATGGCCAGAAGCTATCCCATTAAAAACCACCACTACTACAGATGTAGCTGATGCACTACATCTCATCTTTTCTAGAATAGGGTTTCCTAGAAAACTTTTATCAGACCATGGGTCACAGTTCATATCTGACACCATGAAGGAAGTCATGAAAACTTGGAACATTGATAGGAATTTAAGTAGTATTTATCATCCTATGAGTAATGGTGCGGTTGAAAGACTTAACCGTACACTTAAACAACTACTACATAAGGTTACTGTTAAGCACCCTCATGACTGGGACAGAGCACTCCCAGCTGTTCTATTTGCTTATCGGGAGGTACCGCATGAACAAACTGGCTTCTCTCCCTTTGAATTAGTTTTTGGTGCTCCCCCAAGAGGTCCTATGGGACTAATAAAAGACTTATTAATTGACGAGGAGATGACTCAGGACACTCAGTCATCTTACGAGTATGTGATTAATCTTCGGAAGAACATTATTGAGTCTTGCCAGTTGGCAACAGCTTCTTCTGAGGCTGCAAAAGCTAAGGCTCGATCTCTACAAAATAGGTCTCGACGATTACGCCAATTATTCCCAGGCGATGAGGCTTATGTGTTACTTCCTCACAATAACAATAAATTATTGATATCTTGGAATGGTCCTTACAAAGTCATTGATAAAATTTCCGACGTTGATTACGTCTTAGATATCAAGGGACACAAAAAGATATTTCATATTAACATGCTCAAGCAATTTCATACACGTCCTGAACACTTACAGTCAATTTTTCATGAACTAGATGACAACACAGTATCTACTTGTTATTATTCTAACTTATCCGTCATCCAGGAAGAAGAATCTTCTTTTCCTGAGGTACAGTTACCGTTACCGGTACCAGTAGTTCAACCTACTGAATCTTGGCGGGATGTAACCATCTCTTCAACGGTTACACCGCAACAGCGTCTACAGATTGCTAATCTATTACAATCTTATCCAGATGTGTTGACCGACGTCCCGGGTCGCACATCGGCTATCAGTCATGACATTACTCTCAATGATGATACACCTATTCGTGTACATCCCTATTCGGTTCCTTTACATTTCCTTGCTAAAACTACTAAGGAACTTGAACAGATGTTGTCTCTGGGAATCATTGAGACTAGTAATTCGCCATTCTCTTCTCCATTAGTGATTGTCCGGAAGAAGGACAATAACATCAGACTATGTGTTGATTATAGGAAATTAAATGCTAAGACTATAGTTGACAGCGAACCACATCCACTTATCGACGACTTACTGCCACGTCTATCCAACGCAACTATATTTAGTAAGATAGACTTAACTAAAGGTTATTGGCAGATACCACTGACCGAAAAGGCTAAGTACTACACCGCATTTTCCACTCCACAAGGTCTATACCAGTGGAATGTGATGCCTTTTGGGCTTGTTAATGCGCCAGCTACCTTCATTCGCCTGATGCGACAAATTTTATCAGGTAGACCAGACGTTATTACATATATTGACGACATATGCTTGTTTAGTTCGTCGTTTGAGGAACATGTTTCGGGACTTAGATATGTTTTCGACACTCTAAGGAATTATCATCTAACTGCTAAACCTACAAAGGTGCAGATCGCGTGTAATGAGATAACCTTTTTGGGACATATCATTGGATCGGGATATATCCGAACGTTACCTAGTACAGTCTCCAAAATTCTAAACATAGCAGTTCCTCAGACGAAGAAACAGTCAGGAGTTTGTTAGGACTTGTTCAATATTACAGTAGATTCATACCAAACTTGTCATCCATCACGGCTGTATTGTCTTCATTGTTAAAAAAAGACATGCCGGTGAAGGTGACATGGACTGGTATATGCAATGAAACTTTCAACAAAATTATAAATTTGTTCTCGCATGAACCAATTTTAAGACTTCCCGATGCTTCCAAAAGATTTTTCTTACGAACAGATGCTAGTAACTACGGCATTGGTGCATGCCTGCTCCAGAACCATGATGGCGTTCTACATCCTACCTTATATATTTCAAGAAAGCTAAAGCCGGCAGAAACAAAGTATTCCACAGTGGACAAGGAACTTTTATCAGTTATATGGGCAATAACTAAACTTGAAAAGTTTTTGCTTGGTGCTCCATTCACCATACAAACTGACCAACGTGCTGTAGCATCTTTGCGTCGATCTAACCACAAGAGCCAAAAAACTCGCCAGATATGCAATCATCCTACAGCCATTTGAATTCTCCATTGAACATATTCCTGGCACTGAAAATATTGTGGCGGATGCGTTGTCACGTAATCCTATTGACGACGAATGATCAACATTGACATTCCTAAAACACGTCAATCATCACTACATTGGATATAACGAAGTATCAACTATAAGGGAACTAACCTTGCCTTCAATTTAATATTTATAAACACTATATGCATCACAGAATTGAACTAAAGACAATCAAGGTATACATATTGACATTGAAACTTCGTCTAACGTCCATACACAATATATGAATATTCGTTGAACAATCATGGAACAATATCTGACGACAAGTCGAACTTATTATCCTATGTGCACTTAATTCTTGGATCCTAGGATAAATGACATTTCTTTCCAACGTAAACGTTTGAACATTTTTGCCTAAAAGAATTCATCAGGATCAAGACTACGGATGGATCATCATATCCTATACTAATTATTTAGTTAACTTAACTTCTTAATTGAATTATTATCAATAAAATGAAATGTGAGAAAAAAATGAAATGAAAGAACAAAAAAAAGAGAACGAAATATAAAAAGAAGAAATTATGAAAAGAGAAAATAAATCTCACACAAGTATTAGATTAATATTTTTTTTTTTAATGTACCTATACGTTATTTAGTTAGTTAAATTAGATAGTTATTATTCACTAACACTTAACACACCCAATTAAGTTAAACTTATATTCGAATTTCTTTCTATTTCTTCTCACTTATTTTGTCTTTTCTTCTCTCATAACATCGCGTTACATTAGAATCTTAATAATTTAACTCTTAGTTTAATTAATTAATTTAATTTTAATTAGTCAAATTAATTCCTATATGACATACTAATACGACAGACCTTACTTTAATTTAATTCTATCATTCACTATTAACATTGGACATTTTATTTAGTTGATATAATAATATGTATAATATTGATATATAATGTGATTAATGTTAGATGACTATGACAAATAGTTAGTTGACATGACCGCGACACGGTTCTACTCAGAACATCGTCGGCCATATGTCACGATTGTGTTAAATTTTTTTTTGAAAAATTGTTAAGTCGGATAGATCTTGAAAAAAAATCGATAGATTTTTTTTCCCCCGGTGTACAGGGAATTGTTACGGTATATGATATTAACGCCATCTGCTAAAGGTTATCAGACGTGCAATTGTAAAGGTTAAGACATTTAATATATTGCGATAGATGTTTCAATTATTGAACGCTCCATACACGATCGATTATGACGTGTCTAGCGTTGTTTGGGTCACAGTCGGTAACTAGGAGACGCTACCCTTTGTTACTTGACCGCCAAGCTGAATAGCTGCGTTTTGTTAACCTTCCAATTCAATGGCATGATATAGCCATTTATATGTGCATTTATGATGGACCAGGGTCAGTCCTAGAACTCTACATGAGAGGAAACTTATGGAGGTTAGTGATTAACTAAATCCTTGGAAGGAGAAAGATAATCGTCTACTTTATACGAAGTAATTAGACTCACAGTCTCACTGTCGGCAGGTAGCCATTCTATCTGCGCGTGCATATAGCTGTGATGTTCTGACGACAATTACTGCATTGTATCCTTAAACGGACATTGACATGTAAAACAGCAGTCTACGCTATTGATTGATTGATGCATGTACCTCATGTGTGAATTGAACTGTTTATGTATGTGTGTAATCCATATTAAATTGTGAAGGACTCGAACCGGAGGCATTATTCGTTGAATCACGTTACACCATTCAACCATTATGAATTATGTATTTTATATCAAGTTGCTGAGTTAATAAGATGAACAGTTGTTTACATCTTGATGCCAAGTTCAGGCATTACGACAAACCAAAGGTGAGGTTCACCCCATTCGCGTACGAATATTAGCACGATCAGAATTCAAGCAACACAACCAGTAACCACACACGAAAGTCCTTCAACAGTGTGGCATCCCCACGAAAAAATGAAATCTTGATTTCAGTACCTCTCTAAGCCTATTCCGCACTGTTCTGCACGACACGGGTCTTAAACCTGGAATGTTCCTGGCAGTCCATGTTGCCTGAATAAACCTGTTACGCAAGTGCATAAGGCGTATGTAACGGTCTTGTGCAGGGGTGGTAACACGTGGTCGGCCACTTCTATGGCGACCAGCAGTGGATCCAGTTTGGTGGAAACGAGCTTGAATGCGTGATATAGTGTTCCTGTGAACATTGAAATGTTGTGATACATCTAATATAGTCGCTCCAGCAGCTAACATCCCTATAGCTATTGCTCGATGTTGTTGGTTCAATCTTGGCATTGTCAAAAAAGATGTTTCTGTTGGACTCTTGGTACTCTCTATTTCAACGATTACGTTTTCACATGCTTGTGATTAGAGCTACACACTTACCTTCCTTTTATCTGTGATAAATTCTCCCCTTCGGCACTTTTCACGTGATTTATCTTGCACCATGATTATCTTCCCATGAATAGTGCGATCCAATTGTAGATCCAATTGTAATTGCACGGGTAAGTGAACAACACTCACACAGAAATGTGTGCCAACTTGCATTTGAGTTCACCCAAGAACACACGTACAGTGCCCTGTTGAGTACTGCACACTTACTTTTTTCCATGAGTATATATGGTAAATGGGTGAAAGGGGCATGCTACGAAGAAGAGTAGCAAAAATCAACACACACAAAAAAGAAAAGATGCCACAGTTTAGACAGTGCTCATTGCCAGATCTATCTCTCCCAGGTTTCTAATTGAACTTTATTTTGCACTTTTGTTAAATACATTTTTTTTTTTTTTTAAACAAGCAAACAATTGTGTTGTGACCAGCATTTTGGTTTTATTAATTTGAATTCTTACTTTGCATAAATATATTCTTGACACAACACTGTTGTGGCTCCCTACACTTTAAGGTGTGACAAATGGCTGTCACTCATTTAATACAGTCCCGAAAAAGGTGTGAGAAAATCATTAACTTTTAACATGATTGTTTGCCCATGTTTGACACAACGAATAATCAGCCAGAGTTTTCTTATATAGTATTAAAGTTTAGGTGTCAGTCCTTTCCAAGTTTTTGTTTAAAAGTATGTTAATGTTATACAGGGTTGTAAAGGGAAGTAAGTGGTACTTACTTACTTAGTCGTTCCCCTTCTACCATGAGGTGTAGAGGTTTGGAAGAGAGAGCGCCAGACCATTCTATCAGCTGTCTTCTTCCTGGCCTGGTTCCATTCTAGTCCTCGGTCCTTCAAAGATTGTCCAATGTTGTCCTCCCAGCGGACTCTGGGTCGTCCTGGAGGTCTGGATCCCTGGCTCTTTGTTTCCCATGCTTGTCGTGGTAGCCGATCTTCTCCCATTCTGCAGACATGGCCAAACCATCTCAGTTGGGACTGTTCTATTTGGGTCTGCAGCGGATGGGATTTTAGGCCTTGACGGATCGTCTGGTTGCGGACCATGTCTCTTCTTGTTACTTCAACCACTTTCCTCAGATACCTCATTTCTGAGGTTTGGATCTGGCTTTTGTGGGTTGTAGTCATTGCCCACGACTCGCATCCATATGTCAAGACTGGGACATAGGTGGAGCGGTATACAGCCATCTTCGTTTTCTTACCAACCTCTTTCTTGCTGAGGAATCCACGATTTATGGCCTGAAAAAGTCTCCCAGCCGCTGCTTTTCGAGTGGCCAACTCTTCTTTGATGCCTCCCTTTCGGTCTATAATAGCTCCGAGATATCTAAAGTGGTCGACCTGCTCCAGGACCTGTTCTCCCAACTTAATCTGATGTTTTCTTTCCTCTCGTGATATCACCACGGATCTTGTTTCAGAGCTGCCCATGACCATCCCTCTCTTCTCCAGCTCTTCCCTCCAGACCTGCAGGTTGGATTGGAGATGTGCCTCTGATTTAGCAATCAGGGCAACATCATCAGCAAATGCCAGCTCCGAAATATAGACCTGTCTCATCTTCCAGTACCCCACTGAATACTTTCTTGTTCTCTCCTTACATGCCTTGATGACATCGTCCATAAGGAGTATGAAGAGGTAAGGTGATAGGATATCACCTTGTCTTACACCAGTGGTGGTCCTGAACTCTTCTGACTTATGGTTTGCTGTCCTCACATAATTTCTGCAGGATTTGTAGAAGCTCTGTATAGCATGAATCAGAGGTGCTGGAATATTCTTCCTTGTCAAACAGTCCCAAAGTTTGCTCCAGGGGACCCTGTCAAACGCCTTTTCCAGATCCATGAAACAAAGATGGATCTCACTCTTATACTCAAGGGCCCCTTCACTCAGCTGTCTGAGTGTGAAGACTAGGTCTTGAGTACTTCGGTTTGCTCGGAATCCGCACTGGACCTCATCCAACTGTGGCCCAGCCAGGCGTCGGAGTCTCCGCCCCAGGACCCCAGAGTAGATTTCACCAGGGACACCGAGAAGGGACATGCCCCCATGGTTTCCACACTGACGACTGTCACCCTTTTTGAAAATTGGTGCCACGATGGCAATCTCCCAATCCCCTGGCACGGTCCCGTTGCACCATGCTGCCCGTAGGAAAGTAAGTGGTGATTAATAGAATATGGGACAAAATGAAACAATAAACTGAGTCCAAAATAAAAAGGTAAAGGATCCCGTTTACACGCCCATTGAGGCATATATTTTCTTAACCATTGGCACAGTAGGGGCGATGTGGTCAGCATCACGCCGACCGCCTTAACCTTCCCAGAGTTGTTATGGTACCCAATTCATGAGGCTGGGTCGACCCTGGAGCCGGTTGCGGTCTAAAAAATTCCACCTCAACTGGGGATCGAACCATGGACCACTGAGCTAGGAAGCCAGTGCACTAACCACTGCGCTACCACGACTCATCGAGTCCAAAATACCAGCCCTGAAAACTGGCCTCCTGTCATGAGTGCCTGTGAAAGTGGGCCTCGAATATTAGTCTTTCGTTCTTTAGGAGTTTAGTGGATTATTTGGTGATGATTTATTTTTGGACATAATGAGAAATGATAGTACTGTATTACTGATTATATTACAGACAGCAGTTATCACCATATAGTCTGTTAACAAAATAGTAATGTTCTGTGGCTAACTCAGTAGCTGTAACATTTTTTTTTTTAAATCCATCTTTTACACCAATTTCAGACTGTGGATGGTAATGCCTCTGTTGATGCAGTTCACAAGGAAGTCTATGATATTGCAACTCAAACTATCAAGGTGTCAGAAAAATTGCCTTTACTTAAGCTTTGGACAAATGAATCCATCCCTGTGTAGATGTTCTATTATTTGTATGGATGATGATTATTAAATGCAGAATTGTAATTTTGTTATAAGCTTCAGAATTTAGGTTTTATTGAAGCTTCTTCTTGTAGTATTATTATGTCTTATACCTGCTTGGCTACATCCTGCTCTTCACACACATAAGATTCAGGATAGCACAGTAACATGATCAACTTGCCCCCGCCATTAAACTTTATCTACTTAATGATCAAACATGTATAAATTTGCATTTTATGGTATAATTCAGGACTCAGTCCTTTTTATCCGATTTGGGCGACTTTTCAAACACAATTTGGGCGACTTTTCAAACACAATTTGGGCGATATCTGGAAACCAAAAAAACCGGTTTCCTAAACAAAGCTGTCCCCAAGGATTTCATATAAAAGTATACAGACCTGTAGTACATCCCCCATCTCCTCCAATTTCAGGGCAGAAGCTATGGCACTACTGCAAGCCCTGAAAATCTTCACCAGACCCGAACAACAACCACCAGCTAAGATAGTAATCTTCACCGACTGCAGATCATTACTGGAATCAATACAAAACACCAGAAATGATAACATGATGAATGAGATCAGATCTGAGCTTAACATCATCCAAAGGTCATCAACCATTGCCCTTCAGTGGTTACCCTCCCATTGTGGAATTGCTGGTAATGAGAAAGCAGATGCTCTATCAAGAAGTGGCAGTAAAATGGAACAATACATCCATCCATTGCCGTATCGGGAAGCAAAAACCATAATCCACAACAAGTACAAAAATCAGTGGAAGGAGGAAGGGGATATGTACAGCAGAGATGACCCAATACACCATCTAAACAGATACCAACAGACCACAATGTTCCGCCTGAGAACCGGCCACTGCAGATTACTTGGACATCTCTATCGCCTCAAGATATCCCACACAAATGAATGCCCATGCGGAACAGGAATCCAGACCCCAGAACACATTCTCCAGAACTGTCCAACCCACGATGAACCGCGACGTGCGACCTGGCCAAGGGGTGCTGAGCTCCAGCAGAAGCTATGGGGCTGCCGCGCCGACCTGGTAAAGACTGTGGACTTCGTCCTGGCGACAGGCCTGCAGATTTAGCATGACTACAAACTGAACGCAGAAGAAGAAGAAGTACATCCCCCTTTTATTTTAAAACAAAATGTCTGTAAATGTTTTCATAGAAAGAAAAGACCACACATATTTAGGATAATCTGCAGGCAAACTGTTAGTGCAAATGTAGACCATGCTTACTCAAGAACAGTAAACCAACTTTTGCATTTGTGACAAGTTATTACACAACAGTGTTTCATGTGATAGATTATGTGTATTTGCAATATCCAGCATGACCACGTCCATCATAGTCTGTATCGGCTGTTGGATGCATTGAGATTTTCTTCTCTGTTGTGTTCTGAGGAATGTTTTGTATGTCTATTATGTTTTGCCTTATGTGGTGGTCATTGCTGGCTGGTTTTAAGGTGTACTCCTGGGTTCAGAGTTTCTAGAAATGGTTGTTGCTTTTGACCATGTGCCATTGTTGTAGTCAAAGATAGCCCATGCTGACCAGGATATAATGGTGGTAAGTCTTTGGCATATTTGTCAGAGCTGGATTTCTGAAGTCAGTTAGCTGTGCTGTGTTGTTGATGGAAATGGACCATAGGTGGTAGGAGGTTTTGTACTCATCTATCAGACATCAGTTCTGCTGGACTGTCATCTTACTGCCTGTAGGTATTGTTCTCTATCTCAAGAGGGCTAGATGTACATTCTCTTTTCTTGTTTTCTTCATGGCTGACTTGATAGTTTGCATCTGTCTTTCAATGAAGCCGTTAGATTTTGGTTGTCTAAGCAGTAATGTTGTGTGTTTGATCTTTCAGTCCTTACTGAAATGTTTGTGTGCTTGACCTGAGAAGTGTGGACTGTTGTCAGATCTCATTTCGTGCAGTATTCCAAATATGCTGCAATATTTCTTTATTATGTCTGCAATAACAACTGATGGTGAAAGTTTCTCAATGATGGGAAATTTGCTGTAATAATCAGCAATAATAAGATAGTCATTATTGTTAGTGGAGAAAATATCAGTCTCTTTAATGCTCCATGGGCTTAAAGGAATTTCTGATGGTTGTCTGCACTGCCCATTGGCATGTTCTTGGCAAATTGAGCAGTTTTTACATTGTTTCTTTGTCCTTGTTTATCTTTGGCTAGTAGATGTCTTTCTTCACTCTCAGTTGTCTTCACAATAACCAAGATGACTATTATGGAGCTGTTTGAGGATGTTATCACATTGTGTTTCTGGTATGATAATGCCATCTCCTTTTAGGATCAGTCCATCTTGGAGTAGTATGGACAGGTGTATGTTGGAACTTCACTGATAGAGCTTGGTCATCTAGGGTGTATCAGTTTTTTAAGAGTTACGGATAGGATCTCTCGTTGTGTCTTCTCTGATGTGATCGAGACAATGATCACTGAACTCGACAAAGTCAGCTTTAATATTTGGAGTAAAATCTTGTTTTGTTTGGTAGTCTGCTGAGAGCATCTGCAAGACCTATATCCTCTCCTGGGATATACTGAATGTTAAAATCACAGCCTTGAGTTTCCAATAACAGAGCTTGTAGTCATGGGGGTTCTGAAGCTTTTGGTTTTTTAATGAATCATCTCAAGTGGCTTGTGATCCGAGAGAATTGTAAGTGGGCGGTTGAAAAGAAATGTATGGAAGCGTTTGATTCTGAAACTTATAGCTTGCATTTCTCTCTCAATGGTTGCAAGTTTTTTTTCATTAGAACTTAATGATTTGCTTTCATAAGCTACATACAGGGCAAAGTACTTTGGAATAGTGTCCTTCCAGGTTTTTGTCTAGTTGTAAAAGTGCTCTCCTTGCCCTTTCACTCTTGAATAAACCATGAGAAAAGCAGATGCTTGCATATCATAGTATTTCACGCAGAATGGTCATCTTGAAGAAAATGACTTCTCCAGAATGCACTATTAAAGTAAATGGAGCAGTTTTAAAACAAATCAATAGATTGAAATATCTCAGCACGTTAATGACATCTGATCAAAGATATATCTCACAGGTGAAGAATAGAACAGCCCAGGTGTAGCCGTCGTTTGAGTATATAGTTGGCTATCATATTCGTAACTGTCTTATTAGAATGTTGGTTATGCGCTTGAATATTGTATAGATGACAGTTAGTTATTCTTGATTAAATCAGACGCGAATGTTAATGAAGATGAAAGTACAAATAGTTCAAGTCACCACGGTCACACCAACACCAACAGTGTCGAGGGAAGGACACTGGAACTCATGATGGGTAAAGTTATAATCCACGGTTTATTTGACAAATCACGTTGACAAAAGACGATACAACATCTTGCATATATTGGAAACTTCCTTCCTGATCAAATGGTAGGTAATGTTCCATCAGGTACATGGTTAATCAATACAAAGTACATCAGCATAAATCTTGAAGATTCATCTTTCAATAATGAATCGTTGGTTTAACAAATGTTCTCTAAGATGGTTGACCTTTCAAGGACAATCTCTCCTCGTACAAACAATAGTATAGGATCCAATCAAATAGATTATTCCCTCCTGTCTAGATTGTCAATAGATTATGACTTCTGTATATCGTAATACATTCATTAATTTGAAATACATATCCTAGGCTGAACTTCTAATTTTTGGTTCACCTTCCATCAAAAGAGCCGTTAATAGTATGACGGCAATTCCAATATTCATTAACGTAGATCCCGACATTTCAATCAACGAGTTTCAATGCATAAAATGATCAAGTCTGATCCATTCTGGTCCCAACGCATGAGGGTACCAGCTAGAGGTCGACTGGTAAAAGTTATGTCGATGACGACAGTAATTCAATAAAATATGTAATCAATTATATTAATACCTTACTCTGTGATCCTGGGGCTATGTCTTTAATGCAGTGAGCCGATCACCAAAGTAAACATCAATATGCCCGAACACAGGGGCTAAAATATATCAACAGACCATACTGTCTGGTAGGGATCCTGCTTCATTCTCCAAGCAGATACGTCATCTGCCTTTGTTTGACAACAAGCGCGTTAATTTCCAAATCCCCAAAAATGTGCGTTCTCGGGCACAATAAATTTAATATACCAAGCGTATTACTTATATCTCAATTGGTGCGTACACTTTTAACAAAGACAGGACCTGAGACTGTCTATATTGTTAAAGTCTGTTAGGACTTAAAAAAGGACGCAACAGTTACCTTACAAACCCTCCTGAAAAAAATTAATTCTATTAATTTTTTTCTTCGTTAATAAACGCGGAAAGGTGAATCAAATTTACATATTCATGTACTAATAATACCCCCCCCCCCCCCCCTTATATATACTAATGACAAATGGGATGTAGAATTAAATTCAACATCAACAAACAAAAGGTGTAATAAACAAAAATTCCAACCACAATCCATCAATTTGGAATAATTGTGGCACCAAGAAAAGAAATTAAAGTATGAAGGATGATGAACTAAAACAACGAGGATGTGAAACCATCAAACTAAAAAATGAACAAGTGAATTATAAATGATGAAGATGAAATTACATCATAAATGAGAAGTGAATTAATAAACAACCAAAAAGAATGCAAATAAAACATGCAAAGTAATCAAAGCAATTAATAAACCACGCGAAGTGAACAAGACACTTAGCTGTTTCTAAAATTAATTAGTGACACTAATTAACTATGAGTGCAAAATAATACACTAAAAGTGGTGGTTTCTAGTTCTAAGAACTATTATACAAACTATTATTGTTAACCACTGTGAAATATATAACTAATTAAGTGATCTTAATTGATAATATCTAATCAATATTGTTCATGTCTTAAAATTTTTAACAAATTCCAATTATTAAAATCTGTAATAACATTAAGAAGTTCCATTACCATTTCCGAAAACAGTCAATAATCCATTAAGTTCCGTTTTATTAAAATCTAACGACATAGAAATGTTATTTTCCGAGTAATCCTGAAAGTTAACAAACTCCACTTGGAAAAGTATGTATCTATCGTCTTAGAAGTATGTTTATATATATATTCACAATGTAACGTTCAGAAGGAAATGTTGTCCATTTAAAACAAAAGTTAATTTTCTTTACGTCAATGTTATTGACACAACACTGTTATTGAGTTACAATACTAAAAGTCTGAATAATCCATTTCCATACGCAATACAGTGAAGATATAACTTGAGTAGACGTTAAATAAATCATCAAAGTTATTTGATCATTACGTTACAATTGCAAGACTGTCTGTGTAGAGGTTCCAATCTCTGTAGGGCGTATTTGCTCGCTTGGACACCTAGATAAACAGTCCGCTAACACATTTTGTGATCCTGGTATGGAACGTATGGTAAAACTGTACGGTTGCAAAGTTATTGCATATCTGGTGAATTTCGCTGACTTGACGCCCTTAGTGTTGAGAGCAGTGAGTGCTTTTTGATCAGACTCAACAATGAAATGAGATCCCAACAAATAACGCTCAAGTTTGTTAATTGACCAAACTAAAGCGAGAAGTTCCTTATCCAGAACCGAGTATTTGTGCTCCGTTGCTGTTAACTTTCTTGAAACATACATCACTGGATGCAAGGTGCCACAGTATTCTTGAAGTAGCACGCTCCCTATTCCGTAATTAGACGCGTCACTGCGAAGTATGAAAGGAATGTTTGGATTAGGTAGCATCAAAACCGGAGGTTTGGAAAAAAAATTCTTGATAGAATCCAACGCGATTTGATGTTCATCCGACCATCGAATCACGTTAGCTGTGCCCTTCCTCAACAATGGAGAGAAAGGAGCAGTAATGGTCGATAAATAAGGAATAAATTTACCGTAAAATTGTATTAGACCTAACAAAGATCGTACTTGTTTCTTTGTTTTAGGAGCTGTAATGTTCAGGATTTTCGTGACGTTACTGTCCTCAGTATATAATTTGCCATGACCAATACGGTGGCCTAAAAATGATATGTCGTGAAAACCCACGAATGGCTTGGATGGCTTAGATGTTAGATTAAATGACCGTAACGTGGACAGTAATGTGTTAAATCCCTGAACATGTTCATCCCATGAGTTGCTACCATGTTAGGTAGAAAACTCTTTACTAATACATAAAGACATGTAGTGTTAATAGTCATCAAAAGGAAATGCAGGTGAGTAAGGCCCACATCTCAAAGGCTGAACTAAAGTCTTAGACTGTGAAAATGTAAAGCAGTGCGACAAAAGTCGTTAACGAAGAAAATACCGAGTTAATCGACCCAGTAGAAAGTAACGAAATATAGATGTAACAAGTGTAGAGTCTGAACTGACAGGATATATGAAAATAAAGAAATGCTAATATGGTAAGACATAGATGAAGTCAAATACCAAGAAGTATCTGTGATAGCAGAAAAGATAAGTCCAAAACATCCGGAAGAATAACAAAGAACGCACCCACTAGACGCAACTATAAAGTGCGTGGTACAGAGTTTTGGACAAGTCGCACGTCTAACAGATGGTGCGCAAAGAGTGAACGATGTTTAACTTTAACAGCTGTGTGAGCGTCAAAATAGTTATTGAAGCGCACAAAAGCAAGCTGTTGACAAGAATTTTCAAGTTCAAACATTCGAACAAATTCAACATTACCAACGTCCTGAAAAAATTTACGAAGTGCATACCAAGTTGTATGCGATGGAATGTTGCGCACCAGAACAGTGCGGTTCAGTGACATCAGATCGAAACTGAGCCCGAGTATCAATGAAATTATCATTATTTGTCGCGCGTGCGTAGCGCTGTGAACAATTACTACGTGCCTGTTTTTCCCTGGATTGCACATTAGTAGGACTTAAATTATTCTTATTGTTCTCTTTATGAGCAGTGTTATTACCAAATGTCAAACAGGTAGATTGCTGATGACGTAACATAGTCGCTTTAGGTTCTGCCTGTTTACTGTTAATATGGGGTGTAGTATTCAGACAAATCCCAATTGATTTTTTACAGCCATGATTACTACTATTGTGGGACTGACTATGATCATCATGAATTTGTCTCTCATGTTGCATCTTAGTTTGTCTACAGTGGCCCTTAAAATTGAACTCATTACTATTGTTTTGACGTGGTGGGTATTTTGTCATGGTGATATTTATCATCAGCCTTACGCCATGACTCAACCTCAGCACAATTAGAACCCTTTCTAATGGAAAACCCTTCATTAGAAAGTTGGCGAGGAAAAGTATATTTCCCTCTGAAAGATTTTTTTTATAAAACCCTGCTGCCTATCAGCATTGAGTGTTTGTTGCTGACTCATTGCTTTTGTAAAATGGTGATCAGCACCTTTAGGTCTAACACTATTAACCTTACCAGCAGACACCCCTTTGTTGTTTAATACAATATCCAAGAGACCATCAACTCTGTTACAAAGTTTCATAATCGTAACATCAGAAGTTGCTTTTTCTTTCGCAAGAGCTTTGCGTATTTTCTCTTGTGTGTCAGCTTGAAGTCTATCATAATCTATTTTTAAATCACGTAACTGAGAAGTAAGGATATTCTCTCTAGCAATCCCATTCATAATCTTTAAATCTTTAACTTCAAGTTCTGCAGCAGCAGTTTGAGTTAGATGTTCAACATCGATAGAGTGTTCCCTGACACATTCTTCATTAATGGTCTTTTCTTTTTCAAGTGCTTCAATGGCATTATGATGGTTATTCATAAGCTCATCAACCTTTAATTTCAAAAGAGAAACCTCAGATGTCAGTTCTTGAATATGAGCCAAATGAGCATGACAGTCTGTCTTTAAAGCCATATTTAACTTATCACATTCTCCACTGACATTATTTTCCTTGTCACGTAATTTTTTTAATGAGAGTACTTCATCCTCTAACTCCTTTTTCTCCATGAGTAATTTTTCAATATTTATCTGTTTTTCCTGAGACACTTTCTCCAGATGACATAGAAGATTCCTAAGTTCTTGATTAGTCAAATCAAGATTTGATACTTTTTTTATCCAAAACTTTCAGGTTCTGGTCCTTCAAGAACTCCTTGGTCCTTTCTGCTTCCTTAAATGTGTAGTCTGTCTCAACAGCAATAGCCAACATGCGCATGAACCCGTTGACCAGTGAGTGTTTGACAGAGGTAGCTGTTGGGTAGTCAACACCCTTTTCCTGCAGTAGGCTCTTAATTTTTTCAGTTTCTAAGAATTCTCTAAGCTTCTCATTATACAAACCACGGGATTGCCCTAGTGCAATGAGATACTGTACAGTAGACACCTCAAACCTCTGAGCCATGGCACTTTCAACAACTGCAAAATCCTTTGCCTCCTCAGGAGTCATCCCAAGGGATTTATCCTGGAACATAAACCACTCTATCGAAGACATTATGATTACCGATTACCAAGCAGTAACTATACTTCTTCTTCGTAAATATTAATTAATGTCTAATAATTACCTCTCTTATCACTTTAAGAAGTGTTACTCGTTCATGTCCAAGAACGGTATATAATATCATATAATTATTAATATATTATTAATCAACAAAAATAATTTATGCAATGAAATGTTATGATAAGACAGAAGTAATAGACAATTACGACAATAGTGAAAGACAAGATAGTTAATGACAAATGAAAACAATCGCAGAAATCAAAAAAGTTAGAATGAAAAAATAAGAAATAATTTTGCAGAAAGTGCAACGATCACTGCGATAAGCAATTAAACAAGACAATTAACAACACAGTGTATAAACATAGGTTTGTAAAAAACTAAACGATAGTAAGGTGAGACTGGACGGATGATACAAACAAAATACATCATAAAACTAAAGTACGGATAAAAATTACTACGAGAACTACAGTGAAACTGGACATCACAACTAAACAGTCAGGTGTCACAGACAACCAGACACAGTGGACCTAGAATCCTTCGACACACAGGTGTCGGAACATTCCACTGAGGGAAGTCTGCAAATAAATGTAAAGAACAATTATGAAGGACCTGTGGTGAAACTGGTATGTTCCCTTCATAATTCACCTACCCAACCTCCCGCTATCAACATTGAACATAAAACATTTAATACAAATAAAATTAGCATGGATATCTGAAAAGAAGAGCTCAGCCAACGAAAACGGTGGACTAAACAACAGCGTTATCAACTTATCTTTTTTTCCGATAACGACAAGTTTCCCGATCCTTGCAGGATTGCCAAATTTGGAACTCGGGTGCTGTGCTACTAAGCCTTAGTATCTTGACTGTAGGAAGAACTTGAATCCATTTTACTTTTGTCCTTGAAGATTGAAGTTCCATGTTAACGGTTGAAAACCTTTAGTGACCTTGGCCTCCACGTTTGGTAATATCGACTTGAAGTATACTTTCGATTGAGGGCTTTCGTTCCCAAGAATCTGTTAAAATTCAGAACACACTGTGCCGCCAATTGTAGCCGTCGTTTGAGTAAATAGTTGGCTATCATATTCGTAACTGTCTTATTAGAATGTTGGTTATGCGCTTGAATATTGTATAGATGACAGTTATTCTTGATTAAATCAGACGCGAATGTTAATGAAGATGAAAGTACAAATAGTTCAAGTCACCACGGTCACACCAACAGTGTCGAGGGAAGGACACTGGAACTCATGATGGGTAAAGTTATAATCCACGGTTTATTTGACAAATCACGTTGACAAAAGACGATACAACATCTTGCATATATTGGAAACTTCCTTCCTGATCAAATGGTAGGTAATGTTCCATCAGGTACATGGTTAATCAATACAAAGTACATCAGCATAAATCTTAAAGATTCATCTTTCAATAATGAATCGTTGGTTTAACAAATGTTCTCTAAGACGGTTGACCTTTCAAGGACAATCTCTCCTCGTACAAACAATAGTATAGGATCCAATCAAATAGATTATTCCCTCCTGTCTAGATTGTCAATAGATTATGACTTCTGTATATCGTAATACAATCATTAATTTGAAATACATATCCTAGGCTGAACTTCTAATTTTTGGTTCACCTTCCATCAAAAGAGCCGTTAATAGTATGACAGCAATTCCAATATTCATTAACGTAGATCCCGACATTTCAATCAACGAGTTTCAATATCAATATGCTCGAAGCTTTCAATGCATAAAATGATCATGTCTGATCCATTCTGGTCCCAACACATGAGGGTACCAGCTAGAGGTTGACTGGTAGAAGTTATGTCAATGACGACAGTAATTCAATAAAATATGTAATCAATTATATTAATACCTTACTCTGTGATCCTGGGGCTATGTCTTTAATGCAGTGAGCCGATCACCAAAGTAAACATCAATATGCCCGAACACAGGGGCTAAAATATATCAACAGACCATACTGTCTGGTAGGAATCCTGCTTCATTCTCCAAGCAGATACGTCATCTGCCTTTGTTTGACAACAAGCTCGTTAATTTCCAAATCCCCAAAAATGTGTTCTCGTGCACAATAAATTTAATATACCAAGCGTATTACTTATATCTCAATTGGTGCGTACACTTTTAACAAAGACAGGACCTGAGACTGTCTATATTGTTAAAGTCTGTTAGGACTTAAAAAAGGACGCAACACCAGGCATTCCATAAAATGAAACATATTATATGCAACAACTCGGTCAATGAAAGTCAGAAAGAGAGTTCTTCTCTGTTATAGAAAACCAATCCTGACATATGGATGTGAGCTGTGGACAATTTAGTAAACAAGTAGAGAAAGCAACAGAGGCCACAGAGATGTAGTTTTATACAAGAACTTTAAGAATATCATGGACAGCTAAAAAGAGTAATAAGGAAGCTTATAACTCACATTAGAAGGAAGCAATCCATGTGCTTTGGGAATATTCTGGCAAGAAGAAAGCTGGAATACATCGTGACAACAGGAAAGCTGGAATACATTGTGACAACAGGAAAGCTGGAATACATCGTGACAACAGGAAAGCTGGAATACATCGTGACAACAGGAAAGCTGGAATACATCGTGACAACAGGAAAGCTGGAATACATCGTGACAACAGGAAAGCTGGAATACATCGTGACAACAGGAAAGCTGGAATACATCGTGACAGCAGGAAAGCTGGAATACATCGTGACAACAGGAAAGCTGGAATACATCGTGACAACAGGTAAGATTGAAGGAAAAGAGAAGACAGGGGAACGACAAAGAGAGATGATGGACAGTTTGACTTTATGGCATGGAAAGAAATCAATAACAGTACTGGAGATAGAAAGTTGTGGAGAGACATGATTGCCTGCACCACCAGATATGGTACTTGAAGAAGTAGTAGTACTTGAGGAGATGATGCCTGGAGTAAGGTTTATGTACTGGTAAAACTGTTACATTATAAGTAAATATGATTGTAATATATGCAATACTAATTAATTTATTGACATTCAGCATTCTTTTTGTTTTAATCATAATCTAAGTTGGTTAAGGGGTTGGACTACAGTGAAAACTAACTTTTGTTCTAATAACATTTTCAAACTTTTTATGTGCTCAATAGACACAGTGTATGTTCTTGAACCAAATTCCACAGTTTATTTTGATAAAAAACATGTGGTTACCATGGTAACCAAAAAAAAACATCCGCCATATTGGATTTTCACCACTTTTCGAGAGCTAAAAACTTATGTTTCCCATTGACCAAACTTTATCAAATTGCACACACATGTTGTGACTGACAATTAAAACAATTTGTCACATGCTTTTTTTGATAAGTTTAAAATTCTATTTTTAATGATTTTTAAAATAAATTACACTTTATTTGTATGAAAAAAATGAAAAAATAAAATATTTAAAAAATATATCAAAGCAAATTACCATAATATTAAAAAAGCATGCGACAATTTAAAGGTATATATGTGTACTACATGCATGCCAAATTTCAGACTGATCTATTAGATAGTTTGTAAAAAATAACATTTTTTGTTAATAAAATGTTAGTTTTGAGAAAAAATGCATTTTAGTCACCGAGTTACTTGTCTTGTCCAATATACTCCATTCTGGGAGGCTGAATGTGTTTAAAATTGTCCAGCACTATATGCTGCACCTCCTTCAGCTTCCTGCAGCTGCTCCTCTTGCCTTTATCTTGCCTAATTTTTCTTCTTTCCTTCTACATGGTAAGTTTGTAAAAAATAACATTTTTTGTTAATAAAATGTTAGTTTTGAGAAAAATGCATTTTAGTCACCGAGTTACTTGTCTTGTCCAATATACTCCATTCTGGGAGGCTGAATGTGTTTAAAATTGTCCAGCACTATATGCTGCACCTCCTTCAGCTTCCTGCAGCTGCTCCTCTTGCCTTTATCTTGCCTAATTTTTCTTCTTTCCTTCTACATGGTAACCAAAAAAAAAACAACCGCCATATTGGGTTTTTCACCAACTTTCAAGAGCAAAAATCTTATGTTTGCCATTGACCAAACTTTATCAAATTGCACACACATATTGTGACTGACAATTAAAACAATTTGTCACATGTTTTTTTTTTTGATAAGTTTAAAATTCTATTTTTAATGATTTAAAAAAAAATGCACCTTATTTGTATGAAAAAAAAATATTTAAAAAAAATATATCAAAGCAAATTACTAAAATATCAAGAAAAGCATGTGATAATTTAAAGGTATATATGTGTACTACATGCATGCCAAATTTCAGACTGATCTATTAGATAGTTTGTAAAAAATAACATTTTTTGTTAATAAAATGTTAGTTTTGAGAAAAATGCATTTTAGTCACCGAGTTACTTGTCTTGTCCAATATACTCCATTCTGGGAGGCTGAATGTGTTTAAAATTGTCCAGCACTATATGCTGCACCTCCTTCAGCTTCCTGCAGCTGCTCCTCTTGCCTTTATCTTGCCTAATTTTTCTTCTTTCCTTCTACATGGTAACCAAAAAAAAAAAACAACCGCCATATTGGGTTTTTCACCAACTTTCAAGAGCAAAAATCTTATGTTTACCATTGACCAAACTTTATCAAATTGCACACACATATTGTGACTGACAATTAAAACAATTTGTCACATGCTTTTTTTGATAAGTTTAAAATTCTTTTTTTAATGATTTAAAAAACAAATGCACTTTATTTGTATGAAAAAAATATTAAAAAAAAAATATCAAAGCAAATTACCAAAATATAAAAAAAAGCATGTGACAATTTAAAGGTATATATGTGTACTACATGCATGCCAAATTTTAGATTTATCTATTAGATAGTTTGTTAGTAATCCAATTTTTGGTTAATAAAATGTTAGTTTTAAGAAAAATGCATTTTACTCACCGAGTGCCTTGTCTTGTCCAATATACTCCATTCTGGGGGGCTGAATATAATTAAAATCCTCCAGGACTATATGCTGCACCTCCTTCAGCTTCTTGCAGTTCCTCCTCTCGCCTTTGTCTTGCCTCTTGCCTAATTTTTCTTCTTTTTACAAGTTTGTCAGCCTCATGTTTCTGGCTGTTGGCCAGACGTTTCCTCAGTCGCACCTGTCCAAGGCGTATTGAGTTTGTTCCAGATGCTTGACCACACAGCCTTTTTATTTCTGCACTGGCTGATGGACCAAAGTTGAACTCTCCAATGGCCACAAGGACACTGAATTTGGCTTTTTTTAATGAAACAAATTTCCGCTTGCTGCAACAACTCCATATAACATTGTGTAGGCTTTCATTTGCATTTTGTGTAGCACCTAGCTGACATCGCTTCAGCAAATGCTGATCAGTAAGACGCTCATAAATAGGGGCTAAGTGCTTATGGAGCAGGTTGTAGTCTAGCGGAGTGTGAACCTTGGTCTCGTGTGGTCCGGCAGCTTCTCCTTTGGCGATGGAAGCCTGATAGAAACACCAGGAGTCTTTGCCTGGGGGACACAAATTATGTTGGGGTTTGTCGTTTGTCGAATACCCATGGTAGAGAGAAGCCATGATGGCTTGTTTCATCTCTGGGGCTGTACTATGCTTGCGGATGGCCCTGGTGTAGTAAATACACAATTTTTCGTATGGCATTTTGGGTTAGACGACCACGGCCATTTCCCCCAAGGGTGACTTTTTGTTTCCTGCAGTCAGTAATCAGTGTCCTCAGTGCAGTGCCTAATCGCTTTGCAACATGGTTGACGCACTCTTCTTTGGTTATGTCAACTTCTGGTCCATACGGTTTGATGTCGCAGAGTCTGTTGTAGGCCTTGGAATCGCCATCTGATAGCAAAACAGTGTAGCATAGCTTGTGATTTGCGACTGAACGAAGAAAGAGAACTTCACAGGCTTTTACCTCCATCATTCCGGCTGACCCTTCGTAATTACGGCCGCAGTCCTTCTGATGCTCTGCTTTCCATTTTTCAAATTTGTCAGGCTGATTTTTTAGTTGCCACTGTCCAGTAGTCTCACAGGTGTGACAGAAGGAAGACATAACATGCGTATCGATGACCATGCCAGTCAAGATGTCAATAACACTGCCAACACCTATCAGTGACTTATGACCTCTAGTTAGCCATGTTGCATCAAAGCTGACAGCGATGTCAATGACTTCTTTTTTATTAATGGTACGATGCTGACTCTTAGCGTGTTCAGCTCGGACGATGCTGACGGAACGTTGAAATACTGTAGAGTGCATGGTATCCAAATGATCAAAAATTTGATCTGCATATTTATGAAATGTTTTCTGGTGCAGGCCAGGGAGGTCTAGGTTCTCACAGAAGAGATTAAATGTATATGGGCCCATTCCAGACATGAGGGCACCAAGAACAGCAGATTTGTTGATTGCATGTCCACGAGAGCCGCGGCCTGCTGGTTCCCTCTCGGATGTGTACGTTCTAGAAATTGCTTTTTCACATGTGTGACACACAACTTCCAGGAAGAAAGAGAAACCTTTAGACTTGGTGTTGTCAGTTCTTGTTTGCAATGTGCTTTGCTTACACAAATTGCAACATACATTTTTAAGAAGGTTGTTGAAGAAAGAAATATCGACAATGGTTTTATACGTAGGTTTAGGCTGAGCGCAGACAGTATTATGAGATGCAACATTCTTGCTCGTGCTCAAGCTAATTTTTATATCAGATCGACTTGGGCCAGGCACTACTGGATCTGCAATGTGAACCATGGGCCTATCGATGAGTGGGATGCAGAAATTCCACGTTGTTTGTATAGGCCTATCAGTTTTTGTATAATTCACCGCTAATTCTGTCTTACCTTTACCACTAGTAGAAATCACATACTGTCGACGCAACCTGGCAGCAGATATTTGCTTTGATCTCTTACTTATTCTACCCATTTTGAAGTAATAGAACACAATTCACTGAAATTTAAACAAGAAAAAATATCGAACTTCCAACAAACAATAATTGTTGACTGGCGGAAATGGCTGTTGCTTTTTCCGCATCTGCGCACGCAGCCCAAATGTTGTTATGACCAATCAAAACAGTTGTTTACAATTGTGTCTTCAATGAGTCGGGAATGAGGGAATGAGGTCACCACGTGACAACTCCTTATAAGGCAATTAGCGTAAAATTACGGAAATTTTCAAACACATTTCACTCAGAGCTATGAAAAAAAATAGTTTCGAATTTGCGATATTACGGCAGACAATGAAATTCCCTGTGTATCGATACCAAATAGTGCCCGATATGGATAGGGTAACTAAGGTATTATTGAGCAACAAATCTTGCTTTTTCGGCACAAATTTGCAAATCATAGCTGGGGGTGGGTACAGAAAATATGCTTTTTGATGCATCAAATGCATTTTTTATGTTATAAAATCTTGCTTATTCGATTCCTCGATGATTATTTAATAAAATAAGCTCAAAAGTAAAAAATCGATATTTTGTACGTAAAATCGAGTTTTCTTTACCGTGGACTGCCTTAAGAAGTTCATTATAAATGCATGCTGGGTTTTAATTACTGTTATTAAAATTGTATGGGTAAAAAGAGGAGGAATGAATGGAATGGTTTTAAAGAACACTTAGTGCTACTCTGCACTAAAGCATCACAGAAAACGAGATGCGTGAATTTAAAGGTATCACTAGCAATGACATTGATAATGTGAATATTATGACTAATGCAAGGGAAATTAATTTTCTTTAAATTTGTCGAGGTTAATTTTATAAGGCAACATAACATCAATTTTTTTTTAACCACCCTGATACCAAATATAAAACTAGATATGAAAGTTCTGCTAATTTTCCCATCTTACCAGGAAGTAATTACATCCATTACATGAGCATTAAAAATATAACAAACCGGGCTGAGCACATTGTTATCAGGCAACTGAATTTTTTTTTTTTTTTGTCATCGTTTCCCCCCAAATAATTATATGCCATTTTCTTTTTGTGTAGGTGAGGGAATGAGCTGTGTTAAATTAAATACAATATCTTTATACTATTGATTTTCAACAAATATAGCAAGGAATACCATACAGCATTGTGACAAGGGCAGAATAAGCACATAAAGACATAATACTGATTCAGTAAAAAATTTTATTTAACAGACTTGTGCCCAATTAAACCAGCAATGGAAAAGAACAAACTAAGATTACACTGCTGAATATACAACTAAAGTTTCATGTCTGAATTATTTACAGTGTTATATTCTTATGCAGTTTGAAGACATCATCTCTCCACTTTTCTGATCATAACAAAATGTTTAAATTAGCAATAAATGTTATAATTGTGAGCATGACCTTTATCATCATCATCGATTCTTTTTTTGTTCTTCATGCAACTTTTGCTCCCAAATTTCAGCATACAAGAATCTATTACTGCTGACAAGTGTAATATTATTCTTAAAATGTGAAATTATATGTGTACGATCATTAAGTAAATAAAGTTTGATTATCTGTATCAAGAACCTTTTGTGTGCATGTGAAGAGGACGTAACCAAGCTTATATACATACATAATAACACTAGATGGTAGCAGCAGTCAATACAGGATTGGTACAAAAAAGCTACAAGATAATGTTAGTCAAGTTTGTTCAACTAACTAACTTTTAACGTCAAGGAGGTCAAACATAGCAGGCAAACCTTATTGTAGGACACACCAAATGTGGTTTGCCAGCCGAGATGACAAACTTTAAGTCTTCCTTTATGATGGTCTCTTTTCCAAAACCACTAGTCTGGAAGGTCAAGCTTGAACTCTGTACATTCTAGAAACACTGGACAATGAAGGTTTGCAAATTTACAATAGCTTTGCTACTACCATGCCCACTGAGTCAGCAAATGACCCTGTAGCCATATTAAGCAAATTTGTAAAATGACATCATAAAGCACACATACTTTAGAGCAGCAAGATTAGAACTCCACTACTTGTGTCAACAGCCTGCTGAAAGTCTAGATGATTTCTTCACATTGGGTTTATGTAAATTTAGCAAATAAGATGAAAAAGAATGAATTATAGAAAATATTCTGCTTAGCATACCTATGCCAGAGGTCCTGAATGGCTACTGAGCCAAAGTGATATCCTAACTTTACAACAAGTTCTGGATGAAAGCAGGAAATATGAGGCACAAAAACTAAATGTTAAACAAATTTAGCAAGCCACAACCCAGGTGGATGCAGTAAAAATCTATAAACCTAAATGCAACACAAAAACTATAACCAAACATGAAAAACAATACAAGCAGAGGTACTGCATATAAATATTGTGACCTAGATCACATACAAAATCACTATCCAGCTAAAGACCCCAAATGCCATTACTGCAAAAAGAGGGGCCACTGGATACAATTTTGTTTCAAGAGGATACAAGACAATGCTAAACACAAACTTCGCAGCCGAGTCCTCAAAACACATTCCATTATGACTGAAGACTGGCTCCAATGGAGAAAGTTACTATTCCACATTCATTACCGTGAAGGTACTAACTTTCAATAATGAGCCCGATAGAACATAGGCTTTCTGCAAGGTACAATTCAGAATACTAGGGATTAATAAACGTGAAGAAATAATCCTTGCAAGACAATACAGGTGTTCAAGGAAACACTAAGAAAATGCAGACAGATCATGCATGACAAAGTGGATGAGCAAGGATTTCCAACGGATGTAAGAAATATTAGTGGCAAAACAAAGCCAAAATCTTACAATGGAACATGTATAAAATGCTATGGAGCCATAACACTTGATTGTTCATACACAAAGTTTGAATGGACATCAACATTTTACCTGGCAGATGTTGAAGGACCTGTAATTTTAGGTTTACCAATGTGTGAAAACTACGTGCAGTAACCATTAAGAACATTAAAGCTGACATAGAAGAATACCTTACTCCACATATCACTAGAGTAGATGACCTTGACCAGCAATACCCACAATAATTGGGCAGGCTTCGAGAAAAGGCAAAACTCTTTTTAAAAGACTGCTGATCCAAAGATAGACCCATCTAGAAAGTATCCTATATGTGTTAAATAGAAACTTGCCACAGAACTATACAAGATTGTGCAGAATGATATAATCAGAAAAGTTGAAGAACATTCCGATTTTTCACAGCTGTTTTGAAACACTACAATTCTCTTCAGATTTGCTTTGACCCAAAACATTTAAACAAGTCTCAAACGGTGTCTGCAAAAAAATTCATACAGTGAAGGAGATAACACAAATTCCACAACGCCAAATACTTTTCTAAACTACATGCTGTACATGGATAGTGGTGCATTCAAACAGCAGTGGCAAGTCAACTCCTTAAAACCTTTCGGCAGATACTGTTTCAAAAGACTTCCAGTTGGTCTGAATGTGTCACAAGACATTTTTGAGCAGAAGACTGACAACATCATTGAGCAATGCCCTGGCACAGTGGCTATAACTGATGACATGGTAGTCTGCGGCAAGCCAGAACAGCATGACCGTAACTTGATTAATTTAACCTTTTCTGGTCATGTGTCTAACTGGCTTATTTTTGGAATGGGAATGTGTGGTAAAAGAATTTTTTCTCTGTAGAATGGATTGATTATATGCCTTTATATCAGGATGTGTTTTCACGTGAAAGATTTCAGCAGATTTACTGGATGCTGCATGTACAGCCACCAAGCCAGAGTGATGGAGCTAGACAGACAAGAGGCTGTAAAATCAGAAATATTGTACTTGATATGAAAGCGAGATATCTCAAACTTTTTATTCCACATCAAAACATTGTTGTGGATGAAATTATAATACGTTTCAAAGGTAGGACTCAGTACAAAATGTATAATCCACAAAAACCAAACAAATGGGACTGATAGTGTTTGCACTGGCTGATTGTCACACAGGATATTTGTGTGCTTTTGAGCCATATTATGGTGCTATAACAACAAACCATCTTACACGACCAGATCTTCCATTTGCTGCTAGAATCATTCTGCATCTTTGTAACGAGCTGTTACAGAAGGCTGATGGCCATGGCTACCATTTGTTTACTGACAGATTCTACACAGGACATTCTCTGGCTATGGAACTGTTAGAAAAAGGCATCCACACAGTAAGAACTGTAATGCGAAATAGTCGAGGTTTGCCACCAGAAGTGAAGAACATTTTGAAAATCTCGAAAGGTGAAGTAATTTCCTGGATGATGTCAAATAAAGAGATGGTTTTAGCATGGAGGGACAAGAGAATTGTCTGACTGCTAAGTACTTACTATGATTCAACTACACAAAGGCTGCAGAGAAAAACTAAACATGGAGTGAAGACATTATAAAACCAACAGCAGTGAGAGAATACACAAGAAACATGGGTGCTGTAGATCGGTTTGATCATTACTGCAGCAGTAATTCATTCACACGCAAATCTGTGAAGTGGTGGCAGAAAAAATTCTTCTGGTTATTGGAAGTAGCTGTGGTGAACAGCTATATTTTGTACAAAGAAACACATCCAGAGGAAACAATGGATCACATCAAGTATTGCAAAAATCTTGTGTAACAACTTGTACAAGAGCAGCAGACTTCTCAGTTTTCTTGTGGTTGGGGTAAGTCTTGCAACACTAGAAGAACGCCTTGATAAGCATCAACACTTTATTGATATATTTCCTGGCAAGAAAACAAAGGACTGTGCTGTGTGCAGTGACCAAAAAACTCCAGGGGTCAGACAGTATTATACTGTGAAACATGTTCAGGTAGCCTGGTTTATATTTTTTATATCCTGGGAAATGTTACAAAATGTACCACACTGTGACAACATATCATTAGAAACAAAGTTTTTTATTATTATTTCGGGTATCTGACACTATTTCAAATAAATTAAAAAAGGATGAAATACTAATAACTATATGCGAGTTCTGTCTGGTGTGTAGAATATTACCAGGTGTCGGTTTTGGATATTTTTTGCCAAAATATATTCCAACCTGGTAACAAAAGCATGAATATTTTATTTAACCGGAAAGAACTTGATGCAGGTAGCTCAGTTTCATAGACTAACATTCAACAGCAAAAAGCTACAATTAAGGCAACGAGATACAATTTTTTGGATTGCTGTACACCCAGAATGCTATAAAACCAGACCCAAAAAAGGTTGAAGATATTCATGACATGCCAACACCAGCTACAAAGAAGGAACTACAACAATTCTTAAGTGCTGTAAACTTCCTATCACAATTCATACCAAACTTATCAGCTGCTGCAGAACCTTAATGATTACTATGGAATTAAATTCCATATGAAAGATCAGAATACTATCAACACATATTCAACAAATAATACCCTAATATCACATTTGCTTGCGTGAAATACTATGATATGCAAGCATCTGCTTTTCTCGTGGTTTATTCAAGAGTGAAAGGGCATAGAGAGCACTTTTACAACTAGACAAAAACCTGGAAGGACACTATTCCAAAGTACTTTGCCCTGTATATAGCTTATGAATGCAAATCATTAAGTTCTAGTGAAAAAAAACTTGCAACCATTGAGAGAAATGCAAGCTATAAGTTTCTGAGCCTAATCATCGCATATCCACAATAATCCACCAACCAATGGGATTGCTTCTGACATATTTGCCTCTCACAGCAATTGTAACCAAAACTATAATCAAGCTTCCTGATAACTAGGGAAGTTTAACACATATAAATTATATACTCTCACAAACTGTTCATCAAATTTTGCATGTAATTTATTGTAATCAAAGTTGTTTTCTCTGGTAGATGCAGTTGAATATTATTCACAAGAATTTGCTCCACTGAATCACAAACTTTTAATAAACATTTTTTTTTCAAGTGTTGCACAGTTAAATGATTGGTGCAGAAAGAAGAAGAGCATTTTATGCACAACTACCACAAAAATATCAAAGATCCACCATAGTCACTGGACAAACAGTCTTTTAATAACTGTTCTCCTGATAAGAAAAAACCCTGCATTGACTAAGACAGCAAAGCTCCCCACTCCTTTCAACAACACACAGGCATTAGCCATCTGCAGGTGGCACAACATCTTATGGACTGATAATTATTCCAGTCACACGTTTTATGAATGATGCCACAACATTACACATTATTTGCATCTCGGCCTCCACAGTTCTCCACCAAGTTGTTTTTGGTCTGCCTCTTTTTTGCCTTCCTCCAGGGGTCCATAGCATCGGGGTCTCTTCTGACGAAACAGTCAACCCAACGCCAAAAGATTCTGAGAATTTTCCTTCGGCAAATTGTATGGAAAGAGAACAATTTTGACATTTCCTTATCTGTTGCTCTCCACCACTCCGCATCATAGAGAAGCACAGAAAGTACACAGCTCTCTTATAATCTTTATTTTTGCTGTACTGGGATAACTTTCAGATGTTGTTGAGACTAACAAAAGGCTGTTCTCGCTTTATTCATTCTATTGTTGATGTCTCTGCTTGTTCCGCTGTTCGGTGTTACTATGCACCTTTGGTATATGAATGTGTCTGTTCTAGCTTTTGGTTCCTTATTGTTATAGGCTCAGGATTCTTACATCAGACATTAATTAGTATCTTCTTACATGAGACATTCATTAGTACCCTCTTACATGAGACATTCATTAGTACCCTCTTACATGAGACATTCATTAGTACTTCTTCTTCTTTGATCCTTAGCCTCTAACTGTCAAAGCAGTCAGTGGCCATCACGCCTCATGGCATCTTGTAGGGCAGCAACAAATTGCTTCCACTTTATTCAGTTGGCGGCCATTCTTTGTACAGTGCCCCAGCTCTGGTTCATTCTTTGCATCTCGCCCTCCAAAGTTCTCCGCCAAGTTATTTTTAGTTATCTTTTGCTTTCCTTTGGGGGTCCATAACATAGATGTTCTTGTGATGGCGTTGGGGTCTCTTGGTATTCGGCCAAAAGATTCAGAGAATTTTCCTTAGGCAGATTGTGTGGAAGGAGGACAGTTTCAACATTTCCTTTTCTGTTACTCTTCAGCATTCCACACCATAGAGAAGCACAGAAAGTACACAGCTCGCATAAAATCTTAATTTGGTGTTTGTGCTGTACTGGGAAGACTTTCACATGTTGTTGAGACTAGCAAAGGCTGTTCTCGCTTTATTCATTCTGTTCTTAATGTCTTTGCTTGTTCCGCCGTCTGGTGTTACTATGTATGTAAATGTGTCCATCTGTTCCAGCTTCTGGTTCCTTATTTTTACGGGCTCAGGACTGCCCACATTGAGTGTCATGACCTGTCTTCTTGAGACTGATGTTCAGACCCACCTGTTGGCTATACTTATTCAGTCTATCTGTTTTTTCTTGGATTTGTTGATGTGAATGTGCAATGTCATCTGCATATTCCAGATCCTCCATTGTAGAAAACGTTCATCTTGTTCCTCTTGGACTGTTGTCTGGCGCATTACCTAGTCTATGACTGTTAAAAATAAAGTGATTGATAAGGGGCATCCCTGTCACACTCCTGTTTTCACCTCAAAAGTTAGGTTCCTCTGGCCAGCACTACATGCAAAGTTAGCATAGAGGCTTTTGATGATGTCTAGTATGTTACTGGGAACTGAGAGGAGAGTAATTCCTCTCCAGTTGTTGCAGTCTGCAAGGTCGTCCTTCTTGGGCAATTTGACAATTATTCCTTTATTCCACTCCAGTGGTGTTGTCTCTGGTTGCCAGACTTGTGCAAATAGTGGTTCTAATAGTTCTGCTTCTAGTTCAGGGTTTGTCTTAAATAACTCAGCATTTAAACTGTTGTGACCAGGAGCTTTTCCATTCTTTAACACTTTGATAGCTGTGGTGATTTCTTCTCTTTGTGGAATGTCTGTATTTATGTCTAGACCATTTTCAGCCTGAGGAACATTTAGCTGCATCTCTGGTGGTTCCTTATTGAGTGTTTCTCTAAAGTGCTCTGCCCATCTTGTTTCCTGCCCCTGTGCTGTGGTGATGAGATTCCTTATCTCTTACTAGTATAATATTGTTTGCACCCAGTTATTCACCGATGGTTTTAGTTATTTTATATATTGTGCTTTGTTCATTTCTCAGTGCTGCCTTTTCAGTCTGTCTTGCAAGATCATCTAGGAATTTCTTTTTGTTGGCTCGGGTTTGACATTTTACTTCCTTGTCCTGTACTGTTCACTATATATTTCCTTTAACCTTGGGGGCTTTGTTTCTATTTCTTTCTTTTCATTACTTTCCCCATTGCAATGGTGTTTAATGTTTCTGGTGTTATCCAATCTTGTCTCTTCCATTCCTGGTATCCCAAGCATGATTTGCTGCTTTCCTTATATACTGTGAAATGATGTTGAATTTCTGGTCAACACCAACAGTCACTGTCTTTTCATGACTCTTGACAGTTTGATATCATCTCTTTACATCAACCACAAAAGCTTTTTCTGGTGAGTGGGCCCTTCAGTTTGTTGATTTCATTCCTACTCTGTTTGGCCGCAATTGGTCCAGCAGTTCTGAGTTTCACCTTCAATCTTGCTACTATAAAGCGATACCTCTTCTTACTTTCACATCTTGTAATGAATGCCTACTTCTACCATTGATCATAATGTGGTTTATCTTGGCCGTTTGGATATTCCTATGTTGTGGATTTCTTTGCATTGAAAAAGTGTTCCTCCAATGACCAAGTTATTAATCCTGCAGAGAGTTATTGCTTTGTCACCATTCTCATTTACTGTTCCACTGCCACATTTCCCCATTACTCTTTCATTGTATGTTCCAACTTTTGCACTGAGGTCACCCATTACTATGATAAGATCATATCTAGGTGCAGTTTCCATTTCCTTTTTTAGCTGTTTATAGAATTCGTCCTTAACCTCATGATCGCAATCATTTGTTGGTGCATAGCATTGTATTATTGTGGTGTTGCTGAATCTCCCTCTCAGTCGTGTTCTTATCAGTCTGTTGTTGATGGGTTTCCATTCCAGTAACGACCTTTCTGTTCCTTTCTTTAGGATAATGGCTACGCCTTCATTGTGCTGTCTATCCTCTCTTCCAGAGTAAAGTACTGTTTCTCCTGTTGCTGTTTTTATTCCCACTGTCCCGGTTCATCTGCTCTCACTTATTCCCAGGATATGTAATCTGTACTTTCTCATTTCTGTTGCAATTTGTCTCAGCTTTCCAGCCTCGTTAATTTTTCTAATGTTTCAGAATCCAATTCTGGTTTCGGGTTTTGCAATTAGGGCATCCGTTTTCTTGCCAATGGCTTCCTTTCAGCTTTCACCACTGTCAATCATACGAGCTTCAAACTCCGGATGTCCATCCTGCATCAAAGCTTTTTCATCTGTTGCGGTTTCCGTAACGTGATTGTTTTTTACATAGACAGTGGTGTCGGCCCTGTGCTAAAACCCCCCAACCTGGAGGACCAGAGTACCAGCTTTAGCCTGACCCCTACCAACACAGACCTGTCCAACATGGTAGAAGCTGCCAGGAGTAAAACTTCTGCTAATTTAGACTCTAGGGATCCAAACTTTTTTTTAATGGAATAACCCTTAATTTTTTTTTTTTTGGGGGGGGGGGGGGGGGGGGGGGGGGGGGGGATTTCACCTCAATCCCCCGTTGCTCAATCCCATTAGGCATATCATAAAATAAAAAGTCTTAAAGAAATTTTTTAAAAGTAACAAGTGTGCACTCATGATGAAACAGAAATAAAATTTTCACACTTTTATGACAGGAAAGGTAGAAGAAAATTGACAAGGAAAGAGACAATATAGTGTATACTAGTTTCAGGTATTGGCTATTTTAACAAATGGTACGGAAACACTGGAAGCTTGAAATTGCAGCATCCTGTATACACAAATTCAAATGATAAGATGAGGTACAATCAATATCTTTCAGAACACACCTGGTGATAAAGGTCCACATCCATCTGATTTTTTTTTATGCTTTAGTTGTTTAAAAGTGCTTTTTGATCCCTGCTGAACGTCTGCTTCAAAGATGCCCAACATATGAGGAACAGATAAAGTACTAAAGGTAGTCACCTGTACCATTCCTAGAAAACCTTTATGGAGATGCAAATAGCCTCAAGCTGACCGTCGCTTTCTTTGAAAATATTCAAGTTGATGCAGTGAGTGTATGAAGATCACCCAATTTTAAAACACAGAAAGTGTAAGCGTTGTCCTTCTGGATCGTCAGCATTCATTCGTGCAAATAATTTATCACCTTCTTCCATCTGGATAAGGTGCATACTACTCTGAATTTTATTGTCAATCCACAATACATTTTTATCCGATCTGAGTGACAGCTGTGAATGTATTACATAAACAGAAATTTTCTTACATTCAGGAAAATGTGCTGAGACATACACTAGGTAAATCCCATTCACAGTAACTTTAAATATCCCAGTGGACAAGTCAAAGTGGCCACTGTTGGACATCTGAAATTGATAAGGGCATAATATGGGCGCTGTAGATCCACCACGTGGAACAATCGTTCTTGCACAAAATCCAACCATTTTCACTGCAGAACGAACTTCTGAAAAAATAAAATTAGTCAAGGACATGTGAAGGACAAACAAAAAACAAAAGAATCAAATTGAACATACCTACAGACAGTGGTAACATAAAGTAAATGTAAGGTGTGTTAAAAATGAATTATAAATTAATTATCTATATGTTTTATTATTTATAATTTAGAAGATCTTTGGAGGCCATAGAAATGTAAACTAGAGAATAATGTTATGAATAACATCAGCCGCACCCATCAGCTCCCCCAGGAGCATAGGCTTTCAGCAAACTTATGCCAAGTCTTCCTGTCCTGTGCCATCAACTCAAGGTCTTTCCATGTCGTCTTCACGTCTGTCTCCAATTTTCTTCTCCATGTGTTCCTTGGTCTCCCTATACCTCTCTTACCATGGGCAGCTTTAAAAAAAAAGTAATGAGAACGTCCTGAAAGTACCAGTGTGCAAGGAAAGCTTACATAAGTATTGTTAAGTCAATGATCTTTAGGCATGTTATGAGAACAGGAAATTAGAATACACTGTGTCAACAAGGAAAGTTGATGGAATAAAAGACAGCAGGTGATAAAAAGATAAGATACAGAATGCCCTGAAATAGAAAGAAGTCAAAAACAAAACTAAATAAAAGCACTACAGACTAGAAAGTTCTGGAGAAATGTCACCCACCAAAGCAGCAAGAAATTAGAAGAAAATGTTTACAGAAAAAAATTACAAGACTAAGAGGACATTAACAACTATATATCAGAAGGAAACATTCCTGCATTTGATTTCCTTGCCATTCAAAATGGTATTTTTGACCAAAGGTTTTTTTTTAAATCTAATTCTTAATGTCCATATTTTAACCCCAATGTTTTTTTTTTTAATTCTGCAAGTTTTTGTGTACTTTCTTAGCAAATGATATTACACCAAGGTCAGGTTGCCTGAAACAACAAATCAAATAATTCACTGTTTTTTCAGCAACGAAGCAGAGCTCAGTTCTTGCCGAGATAAAATGAATTGAAGTGCACTGTAAATCCTGTTTTTATTATGATATGAGGGTGGGTGGATTGCCTGAAGGACAGACAAAGGCTAGAAAAATAACTTTCATAGCTACTGGCTGGACAGAGAAAAAGTACTAGTGGCATCCACTTCCCAAATCTAAATATGATTATTCAGCAACTTCTGACCTTGCCTCACAGCAATGCTGACTGAAAGTGATGAAGAAAATCCATATAGACTGTAGGTGGTCCCAGAATGCAGATGTACTGACTTCTATTATTGCAGCACACAATATACATTGACATGTTACAAGCTCAATGATGCCATTTTGAAAAGGACAAACGAAATGAGCGCATGCAATACAGGTAATATAGAAAACTCTATTTCAAAATAATAAAATTAAGTTTTAGCGATGTCATAATTGTTTCTATGTCTGTTTACTTAATTCATACATGGGATCCCGTTACAGGCCTATTGAGGCATATTGGGAATATGGTGTTAGGCCCATATTTTCTTGACCATCGGCACACTAGGGGTGATGTGGTCAGCATCACGCCAGCCGCCTTAACCTTCCCAGAGTTGCTCTGGTACCCAATTCATGAGGCTGGGTCGACCCCAGAGCCATCTGCGGTCTAAAAAATCCTACCTCAACTGGGAATCGAACCGTGAACCACCGAGCTAGGAAGCCAGTGCACTAACCATTGTGCTACCACGGCTCCCAATTCATACATGCATTTTAAATATATTAAAGCTTATCTGGCATAATTTACAATACATCTTTTACCTAAGATTGTCTGTATCATCATCATAAGGTTTGTATTTTTTATTGATCCAGCTTAAGATTATACACTCATAACAAGTCAAGATTACACAGATAAAGACGGAGAAAGTGAGAGATCATAAACTCAAAGCAAGTTAAGCATACTTACTTACTTAGTCGTTCCCCTTCTACCGTGAGGTGTAGAGGTTTGGAAGAGAGAGCACCAGATTATCCTATCGGCTGTCTTCCTCCTGGCCCGGTTCCATTCTAGTCCTCGGTCCTTCAAAGATTGTCTAATGTTGTCCTCCCAGCGGACTGGGGGTCTGGATCCCTGGCTCTTTGTTTCCCATGCTTGTCGTGGTAGCCGATCTTCTCCCATTCTGCAGATATGGCCAAACCATCTTAGTTGGGACTGTTCTACTTGGGTCTGCAGGGGGTGGGATTTTAGGCCTTGACGTATCGTCTGGTTGCGGACCATGTCTCTTCTTGTTACTTCGTCAAGCATACATGATCAGTTAATGATGTCAACATCTGTTGACGGCTACTAATGTTATACTCGTTTGTTTTCCATACTGCCAAGAAGTACATTTATTAATATGACCTACCTAGTTTTCGGATGCTCTCAGACATTGTTGATAACTGTCCTGATAAATCGTGTAACTGAAAAATTGTTAAAATAATACAAGGTTATATTTCAACAGTACCAAAATATAAGTATAAAACACCAGAGCGATTTGAAATACAGGTTTACAAAATGTTTTGTATTTCATTATAGACTAAGTTACTGGCTAAAGTGTACTCTGAAAAAAGCAGGTTGAATAAGTGGGCTTAAAACAAAAATAAAATAAAAAAATGAGCTGTACACTTGAAGGAAGGGATGTCAGTGTTGTAGTGCTATGAAAAATCTACAAAATCAGTAATTGCAACTCTGAAAAGCCAAAATAATACAGACCTGGATGACCTCAGAACAGTGCTCCACAAACTTTGTCAACGATTCAAAAGTGTTGTGATCCAATGGATCCCATCTCATTGTAACATCACCGGCAATGAAGAGGCTGACAGAATGGCAAAAGAAGGTTCACATCTACCTCAGCCTGATGCGAGCATAACTTTCGAGGAGGCAAAGAGTTTTATCAGAACCAGATACAGAAACAAATGGAATGTAGAACATCCAGGTCACACACAGAATGATGCTTACTACCAGCTCAACAGAAGAGAACAAGTGGTAATCTTCAGACTCCGCACAGGCCACAACAGATTGCGAAACCATCTATTCAACAAGCTAAAGATAGGAACTACCGATTAGTGTAACTGTGGCACTGATAAAATGACTGATGAACATCTGCTTCAAAGTTGCCCCTTATATGCGGAACAGAGAAAGCACATGTGGCCGACGCCAGCTCCTTTCATGGAAAAGCTTTACAGGGATTCAAATAGCCTCAAACTGACTACTGCTTTCTTTGAGAACATTCAAGTGGACATCTGAGAGTGTACGAAGAAGAAGACAGAAGAGGCAACTCTGCTTCTTCATCTTTGTACATTTTCAGGCATCAACTTGAATATGTTTAAGGAAAACGGTGGCCAGTCTGAGTCTGTAGGTATAGTACTGGTGACAGCCTTCTGTGCTTTCTCTGTTCTTTATATGTTGGGCACTTTTGCAGCAGATGTTCATCTGTACTTTTATCGTTGCCACAGTTACACTTATCAGTAGTTCCTACCATTAACTTGTTGAATAGATGGTATCTCAATCTGTTGTGCCCTGTGCAGAGTCTGAACGTTACCACTTGTTCATTTCTTTTAAGCGTGTAGTATGCATCATGCTTCTGGCGACCTGGATACTCTGCTTCCCATTTGTTTCTGTATCTCCTTCTGATAAAACCCTTGGCCTTTTCATAGGTTATCCTTGTGTCAGGCTAAGGTAGCTTTTCGCCTGCCTTTGCCAATCTGCCAGCCTCTTCATTGTTAGGGATGTTGCAATGTGATGGGATCAACTGTATCACAAAACAGTTTCTTGTAAAGAAATACAATTGTTCCTGAAGGGCCATGATGACAAATATCTACCACAGAGAAAATCCAATGATATACTGCATTATGTACTTAATTTGCTTATAGGAGTGTTTTCTTATCTGTAGCTCCACAAGTTTATATCTAGTCTTTGCCTCAATTGTGTGCATTTCTTTACTCTATGTTTTCCTCATCATTTTCAACTCTATATCCAGTTCTCCATGTGTTTTTTGGTCTAACTCTGCCTCTCTTTCCCTGTGGATTCCAGAACAAGGACTGCCTTGTAATGCTATCAACAGGTTTCCTCAATGTGTGTCCTATCCATTGCCAGTGTCTTCTTCTAAACTCTTGTTCCACTGGCACTTGTCTGGTTCTTGTCATCGGTTCCACATTTGTGACTTTGTCATACCATTTCAGTCCTTCTATTCTACGCAAGCACCCGTTTATAAAAGTCTGTAGCTTTTTGGTTGTTGTTTTTGTTGCTCTCCATGTCTCAGAGCCATACAATAGGACTGACTTGACATTTGAGTTGAAGATTCTTATTTTTGTGTTGGACTTGATTTCTCTTGTTCGCCATATGTTTTCCAATGCAATGAAGGCTTCTCTTGCTTTTTGTATTCTTATTTTGATATCACTGTCTGTCCCTCCAACTTTGTCTATATTACTGCCAAGATATATGTACGATTCAACATCTTTTAGTGGTGTTTCTTCAAGTTCAACCTTGTTATCATTTCTTGCATTTATTCTCATAATCTTTGTCTTTTCCCTGTGTATTTTCAGGCCCCACTTGTTGTGACCTCTCATAAAGAATTTTCATTTTCTCTTGCATCTGATTATGGTTATGGGACAGAAGAGCCAAGTCATCTGCAAAATCCAAATCATCAAGCTATTTAGTCAGATTCCACTGGATTCCATTTCTGTTGTGTGATGTCGATGTTTTCATAACCCAATCTATTGCTAGTAAGAAAAGAAATGGCATCCCTGTCTCACTCCCGTTCTAATCCTAAACGGTTCTGTAAGTTGTCCTTCATGAAGAACTCTGCATGTCATGTCTTCATAGGTCTTCTTTATTAAGTTAATGATCTTCACTATATAAGATATATATAATTTTCTTCGTGAAATATGTAGTGAAATGTACATTACCCCAGCACCACCTTTTGGAAAATTGCCATTGTCAGCTCTATTGGTGGATATTTATCAAGAACTAAGAATAGAACCAAAAAATGGAAGGTTCCTCAAACAGTGTTGGTGGAGCTGCCACCTTATCTCGTCATCATCATTTCAGCCTATTTTACAATAAATTTGAGGGAAAATCTCTGTAGATCCAACCCCAATATCGACACAAAAAAACAAACTCCACCAGATATAAATAATTACACATGCTAGTACGGTGGCAATCACTGAACTCTGTGTAAATATTCTTCATATATTTTTTGAACACCCTCGGATGTTAAATTGCATGTGTCTGAAAAAAGCAGGGGTTAGTTGAATATTGTACACTACTGCTGGTAAGAAGAATCCATTGATCAGTGTTCTGACATGTTTGTAAACACATTAATTACCACTATATATTCTGGTGGACAGGTTTACTTGTTTGCATTATTAGGCACAGTGTCAACAAATATATAACAATGAAGCTAAAAATTAATTTTTAAAATACAACAATAAAGCTAAATGTAAATTAAGGTATATCGGCAGTGTAATGATTAGTATGGATGCTTTCTAAGCAATCAGTCTGGGTTCTTTTCCAGATGAGATACAATAATTTTTTTCTTTTAATTCAGGCATCTGTCTTCAGTTTAAACATAAGGTTGAAAACAGACATGACAATAGGTATTGGGTGGCTTTTCTATAACAAATATAAATTATTAAATTGATTTCACAGTTTATGTTATTTATCATTTCATTTCATAAGTGTTTTATCAGACAATCCCAAGAAGCAGTAAATAATTTGTGTCATCTTTCGGTTAAAATAGGTCTCCAAATAAATGCCTCTAAAACTAAAGCTATGAACTTTTATAACGAGACCATTAATATCATCCTGAACGGGGAAAAACTACAGAAAGTTGAAAGTTTCAATTATTTAGGCAGTAAAATGACTCAGGATGGTGACACAACAAGAGAAATTCATACTAGAATTGCTTTGGCAGCTAGCGCCTTCAATAGATTATCTAACATTTGGAAATTACGATCATTGAATATACATACCAAGCTTCGTCTGTTTAATTCAAATGTTATCTCAGTGTTAACATACGGCTGTGAGAGTTGGAAAATAACAAAATCATTGGAGAACAAGCTGAATACATTCGAGAACAAATGTCTTAAAAAACTCATGAACATCAGTTGGAAAGAATTCAAGACTAATCGACAAATAAGAGAAGACTCTAGGCAGAAATATGTCTCCAACTATATAAGGAAAAGACGATGGTCATATATCGGTCACGTCCTACAAATGCAAAACAACAGAATACCATTGCAGGCGCTCACTTGGGTTCCTGAGGGTAAGAGGAAAAAAGGAAGACCAAAAGAAACACTCAGAAGAACAATAATAAGAGAAGGAAGAACATTGGGATTAAACAATGTGCAAGAGCTAAGAGGAGTGGCGTCACAACGTACAACCTGGAGAGCACTGGTTTCTGCCTTATGCGCTGTGTTTGGTGCTTAAAGAATTTTTTATTATTATCTTTTTAACTATAGTTTCTAAATGTCTATGTGTGATGATGGGTTTTATTGCAAGGTGGAAGGAAATGGAAAGGAAGAAACTGAACACAGGAAACATGGTGCCATCCTTAAGACATGAGGAAGAAACAGCACACCATGATTTGTTGATGATTATGTGCTAATTTAATTCTCGTTTTCTGTTCCTGTAACTGAACATATTTGTCTTATTGCTCTCAGACATGCACAAGAAAATAAACAAGAAATCTAATGTTTTAGAAATAAATTATGAGAAACTTACAAGTAAAAGTAAATAAATGATGGAATCTTAAAAAAATAAATAACTAACTAAATCATTTAATCTGAAATTACAAATAAAAATTTGAAATTCAGGTAGAAATGAACATGTCCTAAGACTGCCACAAAACAATTTTTTTTAAATTATCTGCTTAATTTATTTGATTAACACATTAACTACCAAATTGAAAAACACACTGTGGCCGAATTACATTTTTTCCCCATTTTCATCCTGTAGGTGTATGCACAAAGTAAGCTGTAGTTTTTGTAATTGTTTACAGATTTTTATGAATTACATGTCAATTTAAAGATAAATTAATGTACTATTACAATAAGCACAATTTGTAACTCTAATAGAGGTTGTTGCTATTTAACGGCCCTCCGATGGCCGAGGACTTGCAATATTTTCACAATTATAACTACTTGTGCCCCATCTCTATCAAAATCACTATTTCAATCAATGTGCACACCGTTTTCACTCTTGTCCTCGTCGCTAGATCTATCAGTCAATTGTTGAAACACGTTTCTAGCCTATTCAGCCCTTAGACGAGATGTACAAGCATTTTTTGTGGTCCTATCACTAGTAGCCACGGTAAACAGTTTTACACGATTTGGCAACTAACCCAAAACACAGAAAAATATGAACATATTATGAATTTTTCAGTGTTCTACAACAACCATGCTTTGGGAATTTGTTTTCCGATGGAAACTTAAAATCTCAAACCAGATCAGAAAGTGTTTCAGTACATTTTTCATTCGTTTTATTACTAAAATTAGATCGACGCTCTGAGCGGCTCGCGGTCCAAATGATAGGATTTCAAAAGCCGGTCCCACCAGCTCGCGGTAGTTAATGTGTTAATAAAAAACTATTTTAATTAATACTAAGAGGATGATTATATAAAAAAAACATCAACAATGCTAATTGTCAATTCGTCCATATACAATATGGAAAATAATTATTAGGAGGAATGATGCCAATAAGCAACTGAATATATTATCGACAATCAAAGACAGTACATATATAATTATAATTTATGAGAGGTTAAATGGTTATTTTTTATACATTCATTTCTAAAGCAAACTAGTAAGATAGTCAGATCAACAGACCGGGTAATTAAAGCAAGACAATTAAGATAAATACCAATATAAAGAAAAAGGATAAATGCTAAATATAAAGAAAACATCTGGGGCAGGGCTGGTGCTAGGGTATTTGGAATGCCGCTAGAAAAATTCATAAGAAACAGTAAGGATAGATACAAGCTGTATATAGTTGGAACTAACTGGACTGGCTTACAACAAAAGACAGGACTAAATTGGGAAAGTATGTTGCCTGTGTTACGCTCCAAAAGGAATCAGAAGAAAAATAGAGATGTTACAGTTTTTTGGTTTGTTTGTTTGATTTTTTATTTTTCTGGTGTGCTTTTTTTATGATAAATTCATTCAACTTTACCTGTTTTACATTTTCATCCCGTGTTCTTGCTCTTTCATTTAAAACATCACGTAACTGTTCCAGTGGTTGAAGCCTGTTGACCAACAGCTGACACATAATCTTGTGCTGAATAATGATGAAATAGATCAACGGCTCAATATAAGACAGAATGTACAGCAAAAAACACAAAGACACTACTCAAACTTTGAAACAGAGATGATAATTTGTTAAAAATCTCAAGGCTAAAAAAAATAATATTAACCTTCTTGAACATATTGCGAGCATGTTCTACAATAGCTAACAAATGTTGCATGCTATTATTATTCTCAGAGTTATACACAAAGATTGAATATAATTAAATTTTAGGCACTCAAAAAAAAACCAAAAGGATGAACCTGGATCCAGGATTCTTATTACTTTACTTTACTTTACTTTACTTTACTTTCTATTGCTTGATCTTTCTTTCCTTCTGTTTTTCATTTTTTATAAGCACATGCAGTTTGTGTATTTTTAAAGGCTTGGAATCTTTAATAATTAAAGAATCGATTCATTGGTTAAAAATTTTTTAATTGCATTATTCCATTTTTAGCAATGTTTTTTTTTTTTTTTTTTTGCTTAAATGAGAGAGCATTTGCTATGTTAGAGGTTTGTGATATGGAATTTGGCAGGTATGGTCAATAATAATTAATTGTTTGCTTGTAACTTTTCAGTATTTTCATTATACTATTGACTATCCTCACTATTCACATGTTCCATGTTTGCATATATGTTTATTCGTAAAGTGTAAAGATAAAGAGATAAAGTGTAACCCATCTTTTGCCATTCGCAGGCACCTCATGGGTATTCGTAGCTAGGCACAGTAGGCAAAAACATTTTGAGACTTCTACTGCGCAGCGTCGCAGATGGGGTCAGCAAGGAGAGGCTGCCTCCTTGTTTTTAGTGGTTTTCGTTGTGTTTACACGCGTCATTGTCGAGCATCTTTTCATCCACGTTTTTGCAGTTTTACGCTGTTTTTTATTTTTATAATTAATAGTGGCATCCAAGCATAGTGCAAGTGTGTTGGCAAATATGTCTAAGCATAAGAAGGCTGTGATGAGCCTCAGTGATAAAATTTGTGTTAGATAAACTTCATTCTGGGATATCTGCACAGTTGATGCGATTTTGTTATTTCTTAATTGTAAGCGTTTTCTTTACATCTTTTCAATGTTAATGAAATTTTCTTTATTTCTTAATTTTAAATGTCCTGCGTAAATGTTTTCAATGTTTGTTTTCCACGGATTTTGTAATAATATGTGTGTGGATGTGTGAATGAATAGTGACAGTGTGAGTGACAGTGTGAGTGAATGAGTATTTGTACACCAAAAGATTGTACATACTATATTATTACAAAGAAAACAGTGAATAAAATATATTTATAAAATGCACAGTATAATAAATGAGATGTTTTTTTACAACAAGGGTACATGAAATGATAAGTTTATGGTGATCTGTAGCATAAGTGTATGGTGAACAGGGTCCCGCAGGAACCTAACCCCCTATTTCCCCATAGGAACAATGGTTCCTTTTTCGCAGATTTCCATATCCACGGGGTTTTCAAGGAACCTAACCTCTGCAAATAGTGAGGATTTAGTGTATATTCAGGACAATGTTGCCTTATAACAAGTAAAATAAAAAAGCCCTTAATGATTTAAAAAAAAAATTTTATTTATGATTTTTTTATAATTTATCAAACTTTGAAATTGATGGATTAATCTTTGATTAAAGAAATTTGATTAATCAATTAAGATTTTTAAAATCAATCTCAGCCCTAATAAATTTTTGTTTATGGTTTACGTGACTCATTGTTACGTCCATTTTCACACAACCATTTATGATGCGAGACTTAACAGATTACCAGATGCCAAAATCTAACTATGTTAGCATACCTGTCAACCTCCTGAGACAAAAATCTGTACGCCGGACCAAAAAAATCCTTACAAACACCCAAAAATCCTTACGCAAAAAATATATTAATAAATTATACACAATACAGTTTTAAAACGAGAAATGACATATACAAATCTATTAGCATTTGAATTAGTGTGGTATAAAACATGCTAATAGTCTCATGCTGTTCTTTACATATAAAAAACTTAGTGATCGTGAGGTACTATTCTTTCGATGCAGTGTTTTGTGTTATAATCAACACATGCACTTTTAGCACTTTGCAGAATTGCATTTGTGGGCTTAAAGTCTGCACAGCATGTATCAATGTTAATCTTACACTGTAAAAATGAAGTGAGTGTGTCTGCATTCATGGACCTCCTGCAGTCTGTGTGGACTTTTTTATTGAAAAATAAAGCAGCGAAGTTTACGCAAACAAACTTTTTTTCTAGTTATGTAGGGCCGACACAGAATATTATGACATTAATTTATTGGAAATATTTAAATGATCAAAATATAACTGGAAAGATTACGAGAACGAAAAAAAAAAACATACAACAAAGCAAAGCAAACAGCTAACAGCAACAACAACAAAAAATTTAACAAACTATGAACAGAATATCAAATCTAGGAAGAAAAACGTAGCACCAAAAATTTACAAAATTATTTAAGAGTTGGTAGCCTAGACCAGTGATAATAGATTGCCACTTTATTAAAAAAATAAAGCAGCGAATCTCGACCGCTGAAATAAAGTAGGTAGGCCTACTCAATGCAAATAAACTTTATTTTTCTACTTTTGTACGGCCTACACACCATTTTATTATATTAATTTATTGGAAATATCGAAATGGTCAAAATATAACTGGAAAGATTAAGAGAACGACAAAAATAAAATACAACGAAGCAAAGCAAAGCAACAGCAAAAAATAAAAAAAATTAACTAAATTGTGAACAAAATATTAATCTAGGAAGAAAACATGTACTACCAAAAATTTACAAAATTATTATTTAAAAATTGATAGCCTAAACCAGTGATAATAGATCGCCGCTTTATGAAAAATAAAGCAGTGACTCTCGATCGCCGGAATAAAGTAGGCCTTCTCAAAGCAAACAGACTTTTTTTTTAGTTATGCAGGGCCTACACAGAATATTATGACATTAATTTATCGGAAATATACTGAAGGGCAAGACATAACTGGAAAGATTAAGACAGCAATTAAATTGCAACAAAGCAAAACAACAGCAATATTTAACCAAGTTATAGGTATGTTACGCACAGATTTTTTTCTGAGTCTTATTTGTACACTTTAATTTTTGTGATCAAAGGTTCATAACTCTTGGTAAACTGAGGTTACATTTTGACAATGGTTGTTACCTTCTCTTGTGTCTTAAACTGCCGGTCTATTTTTAGATCGATGTCTGGTTGTTGTCCTTTTATGGCTCGAATAGGTCAGCTTTTCTTGGAATGTTTGCAACCAGAGTTGATGTTTATTCCCTGACCATATAAGGCGCGATTTGGTCAGTATCTTTGCTTGGTATGTGTCCAACATCGGCCCGTTTGAGTTGAACTCAGGGGGTCGAGCACTTCTGAGCATGTGTCGAATTTAGGTGGTTTGAGAAAGACTTCCGTCCGGGAGTCTAGCAGTTGTTACGATCAGAGCAGGACGCATTTTCAGCGTCTGTGATCTTTTGATGGGGAATTGGAAGTCCTCTTGTGTGTTAGTTTATCTAACGAGGATTTTCCCTACATGATTCTAAACGCCTGGAGGCGTTTGTGTTGTGGTGTTATTTCCGAAGCAAGGTAAATGCTCTCCTAATATTGAAACCTGTAGTCAGCTTAGATTTTTGACATTGTCGTTCTCTGCTCGCTCACTACCTACAGGCAGGAGAGGCTCTTCTATTAGGAAATACACCCAGGTATCCTCATACCTTAGATTTATATGTATACAGGTCACTCTAGGCCCAGAGAACAGTTTCTATGCTCCTTTGAACTTTGCTATGTCAGCGATTATACCATCATCAAGGTTAGACTAAGAAATGCCTACAAAGGTCAACTTGAACTGTACACATAAACCCGCCATTCCCGTGCGGCCTGCGGTAGACTTATTTACACACCTGATCTACTAGTATCAGAGTGGAGTTTGTTACACTCATAGAGTGATGATATGGAGCTGAGGCTGTTGTAAGCTGGAATTATCGAGATCAGCTTACATGATATATGCATGAATTACTGAGGAACTTTGTTTATGCTGATTACTATGTCCTGCAGTGTCTGTGACTTATATATATATATTGATGTCAACGTACTTGTCATTGTGGCGTCCTAAATAAATTATGGAAAACGTCACCAGCAGTTCATATTTCTATGACTTCCACGTCGTGAGTGAATGTAATGTCCTCATGACCCATGTACTGTAGACCTGTGGAACTTCATCTCATCTATACTCACAGCAAGCAACAGACCAGACAAGACACCTTACTTCACAGCCTTCGACATCCCTGGTGTCTATGGTGGTACATTACACGGCTACATCTTAGCAACAACATCAGACCTACATCTACATTCAAGTAGCCAGTAAAATCCACCGTTACATTTCTGGTGGCCAAAAGCTGGTTTCGTCTGGTATCCAGCGAATTACGGGGTCCATAACCCATTCGGCGTGCAACATTGGAAAGCCAAAATACAGTGAACTGTCGCCACTTCATGCATTCAGTAGCTATATCAGCTTATTACGCAGTTTTTCCTGCAAGATGTCTGCTGTACCTAGGAGCTGAAAGTACCCGGCGCTGCTCGATAGATTGCCAACTTTGCAGTCTCTTCATATTTAGAAGGTCAAGTGCTGATTGAATCAAGTTACTGAATTTAGAAGGTCAAGTGCCGATTGAATCAAGTTGCTGTATTTAGAAGGTCAAGTGCCGATTAAAGCGTGTTGCTGCTACATGTGAGAAGGACAAGTTCCGTACTTTTTTCAGTACTTCATCAGAGGTTCACGTTTGTAGCCATCGTCTTTACAGTTTTCTTGATGCAAGTCCAGATGTGTGATCAGCGTTGGATCATCAAATCTTTAGAATGCTGATTACCACCTGTTCTGTACCGTGTTGACGATAGGATTGATATAAGATAAGTGGCCTGTTTTGTTTGTGAACTGTGCCCTTATATTGTCCTAACTGAGCCTTCTGTACTTTCTCATTCTTTGTTACATGTTATATGTTACATATTATTTATATGTGTTTATATTTCAGCGGGTTTTTTCGGTTGGGCGGTGTCTGATTATAGGTGATACCACGTGACAGAGGTCCTAAATCAGCGTTCTGTAGGGACTCTGCAAATTTCCTGTGTGAAATTTGCTAGCGACTTTTGTTGCTATTTCTGTTTAGGTGTGACGAAGTGTACCTTATTGTTGTTTTCGTTATATTTTTTCTGTTCTTTAGTTTTGTTTTGCTTTGTTTGTATTTGTAGGTCTCCCCTTCCTATTATTTAGTTCTATACACCCTTTTGTTTATACACTGTGACGTCATTTGTATTGTTTACTTTTTCGCAGTTATCATCACATTCTTTGTGATATTTTCTTTAGTTTTGCTGTATATTTAGTTGACTTCTGCGAATGTTTTCGTATTGTTTTTGATCTTTGTTCTTTGTTTACATTGTTCTTGGTTATCATTCACTATTGATGGATATATGGTCATGCACTATTAGCTGTGTAGTGCACTTATGATAACTAACTGATGGATATATGGTCATGCACTATTAGCTGTGTAGTGCACTTATGATAACTAACTGGTGGATATTTGGTCATCACTATTAGCTGTGTAGTGCACTTATGATAAAGAATTGACTGATGGTATTATTATACAGTTGATAATACAAGTTCTTTGCCAAAGACTTGTTTCCCACAGAGATTGGGGTAATGTAATGTGATTATACAAGTACTTTATTTAAGACTTGTTACCATTAAGGTTGAAATAAGATAATTAATTATTTCAGGTTTTGGACTCATATTATTAGACACTATGTCTACACTTGAGTACTTTATTGAGCAAGGGAAATCCCTTGGTAAGACTGGTGATAAATTGGAAGAATTTGCGACTGTTCAATATGCCAAGGCATTAAAGTCGGAAGAAAAGAGAATGAAAATAGAAGCTGAACAAAAGAAAGCAGAAGCTGAGAATTTAAAATTGCAAATGCAGGCGGATGAAAGGAGATTTCAGATGGAAATGGAGAAACAAAAAAGAGAAGCTGAGACTGAGAATAAAAGACTAGAAAAAGAGGCTGAAAATAAAAGACTGGAAAAAGAGGCTGAAAATAAAAGACTAGAAAAAGAGGCTGAGAATAAAAGACTGGAAAAAGAGGCTGAAAATAAAAGACTAGAAAGAGAGGCTGATGAGAGAAAAGGAAAAGCAAAAATGGAGCATGAAGAAAAACTCTTAGCTTTAGAGTTGGAGAAGTTGAAGTTGATGAACATGGGTAATGCTAATGATCCAAATAAGGTGTCATCTTCTCATAAGTCTAATGCTAGTACTTTCAAGATTAAACTACCAGCTTTCAATGCTTCCAGTGACGATATAACATTCTATCTGGACAGATTTGAACAATCATGTAAAACACATAATATAGATAAATCACTATATGTTGATCAGTTGTCAAATATACTTAAAGGTGAAGCTCTGAGTATGCTAAGCATGGTAGATGATCCTGACATGAACAATTATGAGGTTGTCAGGGCGGCATTATTAAAGAAATACCAACTTAACGAAGACGGCTATCGTCTTCAATTTAAAAATATGTTGCCAAAAACTGGAGTAGAATTCTCTGAATTTATTGCAAAAATATGTCTCACATTTACATGTTGGGTTGAGCTGTCTAAGACAGAACATACATTTGAAGCACTTATGGACTTACTACTTAGAGACAAAGTTATGTCTTCTGTCAATGAGTCTTTTCTTGCTTTTCTTCATGAGCGTAAACCTAAAAACATAAAAGAAATGGATGAATACTGTTGCCAGTATGTCACTGCGCACCCTCATGTAACCATTAGCAACTCTAAAGTGAAAGAAGGTTTGCCAGTTGCTTCGGCAGCACCATATGGCCCAAACTTCATTCGTAAATTTCAGGGTACTCAACAAAATTTTAATAGGAAGAGTAACCGTAATTATGCTCAGAATCATGGCAATCAATCACATAGTGATTCTTCTTCAAAGAACTGGAGACGAGCTGACAGTCCTCGTTATTCTACACCCAATAATTATAGACATTTTTGCAGAGGGAATAATAGAGGCTATCAAAACTATTTTTCGCGGAGACCTCAAAATCAAACTAATAGATGTTCTCATCAATTTAAAATGATAATGATAACTATGGAAACTGGGATTTGAACCAGTATAACAGTTACAATAGAGAATACAATGATAATTTCAGAGGCAATAATAGTCGCGGTAGATCTCAACATAAAAAAAAGAGATATCAACAGGCAAACTCTGTACAGCAAGAGTCTCAGGGAGCCTGTAAACAGGTTGATGATAATAAAAACTCTAGCGCTATCACATGTTCTGCCTTTGACTTTGGGAGAGCAACTAAATGCCCCAATGCACTACTTTGTTCGAACCAACTACCGTAACTACTTTGAGCTGTGGTCACCCTCTTCCCGCTCTTCCTGCTGCAGTTGCACATGACGGGAGAGGTTCTCTTATCCTACATAAAGGTCTAGTAAATAATAATCCAGTCTCAGTCCTTTTTGATTCTGGATGCACTACTATTGGTGTTAGGCAATCTCTTGTAAATCCATCCTGTGCTACAGGAAAGGTAATCAAATGTGTCACATTTCGTGGCACTTTGGAAAAGTATCCTACTGCCATAATTCACATTGCTACTCCCTTCTTTACGGGAGATGTGCACGCATGTCTTCTACCTCATCCTATTGCGGACCTTATTATCGGTCGTATTCACGGAGTTAGGGAATGTACCCTGCAGCAGATTGCTGCTTGGGAAGATCAAAATATGCAAGCTACCAATGCAGTGGTCACAAGAGCGCAAGCTCTGGAGACACCTCAAACTTCATTGACTGATAATAATGAAGTACATAGCCAAGATAGCCACTTGGTTATTTCACGTGACTCTTTCATAAAATTGCAAGAAGAAGATCCTTCTTTACAAAAATTCTTCATTCTAGCAAAAAAAAGGTGATCCAAATCAGAATACAAATCGAAAATCTTGGATTACTATGAAAAACGGCTTACTTGTGCGTATGGTACATGACTCGACTGCGTCTACACATTCACAAATTCTTGTGCCTAAGAGTATGAGATTACAAATATTGCAACATGCTCATGACTCGCAATGTGCTGGACATATGGGTTTTTCCAGTACAAAGTCGAGAGTTCTTGCGGCTTTCTTTTGGCCTTTTGTGAACAAGGACATACGTATTTACTGCCGATCTTGCAAAATATGTCAAGAGGTCAAATCTAGAGGACCACGACATGCTGCGCCTATCCAGGCTGCCGACATTCCTATTTGGCCGTTTCAGAAAATGGCAATAGATATTATCGGTCCTTTTAGGATCAAGTCGGCCAGAGGACATCAGTTTGTCCTTACATGTGGATATGTGCACACGTTGGCCAGAGGTTATACCTCTTAAGAGCATCTCCACTGCCGATATCGCAGACGCTCTTTGGCTGATATTTTCTCGTTTGGGATTCCCCAGAGAAATATTGTCAGACCATGGCACTCAACTGATATCTGACACTATGTCACAGGTAATGTCTACTCTACATATTAAAAGGTCTCTCAGCAGTATCTATCACCCAATGTCTAATGGGTTAGTTGAGCGTTTGAATAGAACACTCAAGACGTTACTTGGGAAGATAACTGAGGATCAGCCTCAGGATTGGGACAGGGTTTTACCCCAACTCTCTTTGCTTATAGAGAGGTTCCCAATAAACACAGGGTTTTCTCCTTTTGAACTTGTCTTTGGTGCGCGACCGCATGGCCCTATGTCTTTACTCCACGATCTTATCACTGCCGATAATATTAGCGATGACACACAATCATCATATGAGTATGTCATTGCTCTGAGGCAAAAGATCATCGAGGCATGCAAACTAGCAACTTCTTCATCCGAATTTGCTAAAGAAAAGGCAAGGCAATTTGCAAATAAGAATAGATGTCTACGTCAACTTTGTCCGGGTGACAAAGCACTCGTTCTACTTCCTTCTAGGGAGAACAGATTTCTTATTGCATGGAAAGGTCCGTATACAATAGTCTCAAAAATTTCCGATGTCGACTATGTTGTCGATATTGATGGGAAGCATAAAACTTTCTATATAAATATGCTCTCGGAATTTCATGAACGACCGGACTATTTGCAGCCTATTTTCCAGGCGACGGACGATTCTCCAGTACCTCATGGTCATTACTCATCCCTGTCAGTTATACAGGATGAGGAAACTACTTTTTCTGATGTCAATCTTCCTCTTCCTGTGATCCCACTTCATTCTACGGAATCTTGGAAAAACTTTACTGTTTCTCCTAATCTTTCCGCTGAGGAACATCGACAAGTCTCTTCGATATTACAAACATTTCAGGATGTCCTTACCGACATTCCTGGACACACACATGTCACTGAACATGACATAATACTTACTGACCATAATCCTATTAGAGAAAGACCCTATCCTATACCTATCCATTTTCAGTCACAAGTCGAAAAAGAATTGGATGAAATAACACAATTGAAAATAATTGAACCATCCACTTCAGCATACTCTTCGTCCATGGTTATTGTTCGAAAGAAAGACAATATCATTCGCCTTTGCGTTGATTATCGCAAATTGAACCAAGTTACGAAGTTCGATGCTGAACCTATGCCTTCATTAGAAGAGCTACTAAACAAACTTTCTAATTCTAGATTCTTTACGAAACTCGATTTGTCGAAAGGTTATTGGCAAGTTCCTTTAACTGAACGCGCCAAACCTCTTACTGCTTTTTCTACACCTAGGGGTTTATTTCAATGGAATTTCAAGCCTTTCAGCCTTATGAACGCCCCTGCTACGTTCGTACGCATGATGTGTCGAATTCTCTCATATCGTACAGATGTCATAGCATACTTACACGATATCTGTCTGTTCAGTGATTCCTGGGAAGATCACTATTTGGGTTTATACGAATTGCTGTCTACTCTTCGCGAGTATAATTTAACTGCAAAACCCTCTAAAGCCTTTATAGGATTTAGTGAAATTTCTTTCCTGGGTCACCGTGTTGGTCATGGTCTCTTAAAGACAGAGGACCACAATATTTCAAAAATACTTAACATTTCTGTCCCTAAGACGAAAAAACAAGTACGTAGTCTCTTAGGTTTGATACAATTTTACGGACGATTCATTCCGAATCTGTCCTCCATTATGGCACCTCTTTCTACTTTATTGAAAAAAAGATTGCCTAATCTGATCCGCTGGTCTCAAGAATGCCAATCCTCATTGGACCAGATTAAAACTTTATTTTCATCTCCACCTATCTTAAGGTTACCTACTATTGAGAAGACTTTTGGTTCTTCGAAGTGACGCCTCGTCCACTGGGATTGGGGCAGCACTAATGCAGGAGTATTCAGATACTCTGCATCCAGTGATGTATATCTCTAGGAACCTAAATGCGGCAGAAAGGAATTACTCGGTTTTAGACCGTGAATTGTTGGCTATGGTTTGGTCAATTCTCAAGTTACAAAGATTCCTTCTGGGCGCGCATTTCATTGTGGAAACCGACCAGAAAGCTCTTACTGCTATTCAGAGCAAAAACTTGAAGAGCTCCAGGTCCACTCGATATGCCATAGCTCTTCAACCCTTTCATTTCACGGTGCGAGCTATCCGTGGTTCGGATAATGTGATGGCAGACATTCTGTCCAGATGCCCACATGATTCCACTTAATTCTTCTGTCCTATATTTCCCGAAAGACGTCGAGATCTATAACAGTTCTCTACTATAATTATATATCAGCACATCTGTTCTCACTTTTTGGGAATTTATAACATTGTACTGTATGATTTCCTTTTTTTGTTACCGATTTTGGTATAACGGAAGAAGGCTAAGTTAGCAATATATGGGCCAAAAGTTCTCATGGCCACAATTTATAGTCAAGAATGTATTTTGATTACTGTATTAGAAAATCTAACATTTATCATATAGAATTATGTTATTTATATTTTCGCAGCAAATCATTGATGTGTGCGAGAATCTGTCATTATATCAACCATGAAGTGCAAAGAAGTGCTAACTTACCTTGGAACGATTCAGTAGATGTGCCCTCTTAATTATGTCCACGTCTTCGGGGAACATCTACTTAATTAGTATTATGTATAATGCATTGTATTATAATATTATTACATGCTTACGTAATGTACTATTTGGTTTAAGATGTGTACATCTCTATTATGCGTTATATTAGTATATGACACCGCTGTTTTGATGACATTCCTTGGTTTAATCCTTTGATAATATATTTAATGTCAGATAAATTTGTATATGTATAATGTTGCTTGCATTATAATGTTGCCAGCACTGTAGCGTATGTTGGTGGCACCTCCCTGGAATATGTGTATACTTAGGGAAATGCTTTCTCTAAGGATCTGAGATATAATCTCACCTGACACTCCATGCGTCGAGCTAGCCTCATATTAGGCATTATATTTTTTGGTGATATATTTTATCCGCGCATCATACGTGCGTTAGGAGCCTGTTGGATCTTGCTCTAGGATTTTTTTTAAAATGTTTCATTTTTTTCCCGGGGGGTGCGGTAAACTGTTACGCACGGATTTTTTTCTGAGTCTTATTTGTACACTTTAATTTTTGTGATCAAAGGTTCATAACTCTTGGTAAATTGAGGTTACATTTTGACAATGGTTGTTACCTTCTCTTGTGTCTTAAACTGCCGGTCTATTTTTAGATTGATGTCTGGTTGTTGTCCTTTTATGGCTCGAATAGGTCAGCTTTTCTTGGAATGTTTGCAACCAGAGTTGATGTTTATTCCCTGACCATATAAGGCGCGATTTGGTCAGTATCTTTGCTTGGTATGTGTCCAACATCGGCCCGTTTGAGTTGAACTCAGGGGGTCGAGCGCTTCTGCGCATGTGTCGAATTTAGGTGGTTTGAGAAAGACTTCCATCCGGGAGTCTAGCAGTTGTTACGATCAGGGCAGGACGCATTTTCAGCGTCTGTGATCTTTTGATGGGGAACTGGAAGTCCTCTTGTGTGTTAGTTTATCTAACGAGGATTTTCCCTACATGATTCTAAACGCCTGGAGGTGTGTGTGTTGTGGTGTTATTTCCGAAGCAAGGTAAATGCTCTCCTAATATTGAAATCTGTAGTCAGCTTAGATTTTTGACATTGTCGTTCTCTGCTTGCTCACTATCTACAGACAGGAGAGGCTCTTCTATTAGGAAATACACCCAGGTATCCTCATACCTTAGATTTATATGTATACGGGTCACTCTAGGCCCAGAGAACAGTTTCTATGCTCCTTTGAACTTTGCTATGTCAGCGATTATACCATCATCAAGGTTAGACTTAGAAATGCCTACAAAGGTCAACTTGAACTGTACACATAAACCCGCCATTCCCGTGCGGCCTGCGGTAGACTTATTTACACACCTGATTTACTAGTATCAGAGTGGAGTTTGTTACACTCATAGAGTGATGATATGGAGCTGAGGCTGTTGTAAGCTTGAATTATCGAGATCAGCTTACATGATATATGCATGAATTACTGAGGAACTGTGTTTATGCTGATTACTATGTCCTGCAGTGTCTGTGACTTATATATATATTGATGTCAACGTACTTGTCATTGTGGCGTCCTAAATAAATGATGGAAAACGTCACCAGCATTTCATATTTCTATGACTTCCACGTCGTGAGTGAATGTAATGTCCTCATGACCCATGTACTGTAGACCTGTGGAACTTCATCTCATCTATACTCACAGCAAGCAACATCCCTGGTGTCTATGGTGGTACATTACATGGCTACATCTTAGCAACAACATCAGACCTACATCTACATTCAAGTAGCCAGTAAAATCCACCGTTACAAGGCACTTAGCTTTTTTTAAAACAAATTGGCGTCGAAGTGTCTTGACAAGCGTGGCTGATAACAAGTAACTTTAAAAATACGTCAAGTCACGCTGAAAGCCGAAAGTGTTTGAGGCAGAATTCAAAGTTTTTGCCGAATTCAAAGTTTTTGCCAAATTGTTGGGTATAAAAGGATTTGATTGGTTGCTGCGAGAGACTTCAGTTTAAAAACAGACGCCGAGATTCCCGGAATAAAAAAATTGGTTTAAAAAAAACCTGGGCTAGAAAATATTTTCTGATTTAAAATTTTAAAAAAACTTGGGTTGGAAAATATTTTTAGAATTTTTTTTTTTTTAAATTTCGATTTTTTTTTTTTTTCGGAGGGAGGAAAAATCTGTACAACGAGTCTGTATGGCCATACACTGCTATAAGTATCAAAAATACGTACATTGTACAAACAATTCATACAGGTTGACAGGTATGTGTTAGACGTACTTAGGTACGCATCTATGTTTGTGATATAACTTAAATTTATTATGCACCAAAGTGCACAAATTCGGTGCGATATATTCGTTGGTTGCCTAAGAGCGCTGATGACGTCAGAGACACATCATAGAGCAGAGAGACAAGATGCCGGTTTTTTCAAGACGGACATTGTTCTGGTCTTTGATTTCCATATTGCGGGAATAGCTGATAGTAATTATATATCTTAGCTACCTTCCAAGGCGAAGCGTTAGCCACAGCCAAGTTTGATTCATGCTCTTCAATATCTCCATGTGATATTTGAAGTAAGTACGTTACAAGATTTTGACAGTGCTTCAGTACGGCATCATGACCTACTGCTAGTGAGTTTTCAGAATCCTTTTTTGCAAAGTAATAGTCAAGTCGATAACTTTATGAAGTATCAAGATAAGATGTCCGGCCAGAGAAAATAATACATAAGTATCTCTTTCAAAGATTGTATATTGAAAGAAGTGAATAATCTTCACCTCAATACTTTGCCGTTTGCGGATTGTCCAACGGTCATTGAGGTCAGTCAAGTTTGACATTGAGAAACATTGTCTACATGCAGAATTCATATTACCATGCCTAATGTTCCATTATGTCGTCAACGATGATGTCGTCTATGTATCGTCTAATAAACATGTCATATAAACTGTTAGTCAAGCCCTGAATTCAGCATCCATTTATTACACCATAATAGTCAGCCACATGTAAGCCCGACCAAACTGACAGCATTCCTAGTCAGTAGCCTAATGAACTATTATTAATGAACATTCGCGTTTAGAACCACTACCAAGTCAAACACTACTACATCTGGTGTGCCAGTTTCAAGGGAAGCAGCTTCAAGAACTCATGCAACAATTCAAGTGTTCATACCAGGGCAAATCTTCGCAATTCTTCAAGGTCAAGGACACTGTTTGCTCTTTGAGAAATCTACCTAACGGCTTTCAAGACTGACCTTCAAGCGATCCTGATCCAAGTTTGGTTGTTACCTATCAACTGTGGATTTTTTTTTTTTCTGGATTGTAAGGCTCATATGCAACACCCGAGATCCAAAATCGCTAGCTCTGCGAGGACTGGGAAATTTTTTCTTTCAAAAAGATAAGTTAACCATTGTTCTGTTCACCGTTGCATGTTTTAGTTGAGCCTATTTTTAATATGTCCATAGTCATGTTATATGTTACATGTTCAGTGGTTAACGTGGGCAGGTTGGGTTGGCCCTAAAGAACATGAGGAAGGAAAAACAATGCCCTCTCAAATTTATAAAGGACAAGCAAGGCAAATTGCTTACTGCCCCGAAGGAAGTAATGGAAAGATGGAAAGAATATTTCTCAGAACTCCTGGATGGTGAGCATGGTGAAGCATCAGAAATGATAACCACTAGCACAGAAGAGAAAACCAATGATGGTGAAGATGACATAAAGATGGAAGAACTGAGGGCAGCACTAGAGAAAATCAAGATGGGCAAAGCAGCAGGTATAACACCAGAAATGGTTAAGTACATGGGAGCATCAGGCGACCTATTACTCTTAAAGGTCCTACAGGCAGCATGGTGCAACAAGACCATACCAAAGGATTGGGAGATTGCCATCATAACACTAATTTTCAAAAAGGGCGACAATCGACAATGTGGAAACCATAGAGGCATATCCCTTCTCAGTGTCCCTGGTAAAATCTACTCTAGAATCCTAGAGCAGAGACTCCGACGCCTAGCTGAGCCACAATTGGATGAGGTCCAGTGCGGATTCCGAGCAAACCGAAGTACTCAAGACCTAATCTTCACACTCTGACAGCTGAGTGAAAAGGCCCTTGAGTATAAGAGTGAGATCCATCTTTGTTTCATAGACCTGGAAAAGGCGTTTGACAGGGTCCCCTGGTGCAAACTTTGGGACTGTTTGGCAAGGAAGAATATTCCAGCACCTCTGATTCATGCTATACAGAGCTTTTACAAGTCTTGCAGAAATTATGTGAGGACAGCAAACCATAAGTCAGAAGAGTTCAGGACCACCACTGGTGTAAGACAAGGTGATATCCTATCACCTTACCTCTTCATACTCCTTATGGACGATGTCATCAAGGCATGTAAGGAGAGAACAAGAAAGTATTCAGTGGGGTACTGGAAGATGAGACAGGTCTATATTTCGGAGCTGGCATTTGCTGATGATGTTGCCCTGATTGCTAAATCAGAGGCACATCTCCACTCCAACCTGCAAGTCTGGAAGGAAGAGCTGGAGAAGAGAGGGATGGTCATAAGCAGCTCTAAAACAAAATCCATGGTGATATCACGAGAAGAAAGAAAACATCAGATTAAGTTGGGAGAAAAGGTCCTGGAGCAGGTCGACCACTTTAAATATCTCGGAACTATTATAGACCGAAAGGGAGGCATCAAAGAAGAGTTGGCCACTCGAAAAGCAGCGGCTGGGAGACTTTTTTCAGGCCATAAATCGTGGATTCCTCAGCAAGAAAGAGGTTGGTAAGAAAACGAAGATGGCTGTATACCGCTCCACCTATGTCCCAGTCTTGACATATGGATGCGAGTCGTGGGCAATGACTACAACCCACAAAAGCCAGATCCAAACCTCAGAAATGAGGTATCTGAGGAAAGTGGTTGAAGTAAAAAGAAGAGACATGGTCCGCAACCAGACGATACGTCAAGGCCTAAAATCCCACCCGCTGCAGACCCAAATAGAACAGTCCCAACTGAGATGGTTTGGCCATGTCTGCAGAATGGGAGAAGATCGGCTACCACGACAAGCATGGGAAACAAAGAGCCAGGGATCCAGACCTCCAGGACGACCCAGAGTCCGCTGGGAGGACAACATTAGACAATCTTTGAAGGACCGAGGACTAGAATGGAACCAGGCCAGGAAGAAGACAGCTGATAGAATGGTCTGGCGCTCTCTCTTCCAAACCTCTACACCTCACGGTAGAAGGGGAACGACTAAGTAAGTAAGTAAGTAAGGTTGGGTTGGCGACTCACATAGGATATATCCCGAAGTTAACTTCTGGGCCTTCATGAGTGTTCTATAGGTATATTTTTGCAGAGCTCCCTTAGTGGATGTCCCAGCACACAGTTGCTGGAAGATTATTTTAGTCCACTGCGCTGGTTCTCTGTGAACTATATTCGTTTAACTGTGACGTTGAGTTTTTATTGTTGTTATCGTAATAATATGTTCTATGTACCTTATTTTCATGATGAATTTTGTTTGTGACCGTCCTTCTAAACCTGACTATCACTTATTTCTATACACACTTTATGTTTATACCTTGTGTCGTTACTTGTCTTGTTTTTATTCGCAGATGTCATTGCATGCTTTGCAATAGTTATCATATTTATTTATGCTTTATTATTTGGTTGATTCCTGCAAACGTTGTCATTTGTTCCATTATAGCTTGTCATCGTTACTGTTGTTCTATTGGTCTATATCGTGCGTAATTTATGTATATGTCTTATTACATGACTAATAATGCATTAATAACTAAAGGATAAATAATAATTATATTATAGCATCTAATTTATCATAACATATATTTTGACTAAGTCAGTCATTGTGAGTGGGAAACATGGCCACTCTAGAGTCCTGTATGAAAATTGGAAAAGAATTTGGCCATAAAGCAGATGCTTTAAGAGAATTTGCTTTTACACAATTAGGTAAAGCGAAAGAAGAAGAAGCTATATTAAAGCAGGAACAAGCTGAAAAGGAAGCTAAATTAAAACAGGAATTAGCTGAGAAAGAAGCTAACGATGAAAAAAGGCGACTAGAAGATAAAGAGGCGGAAGAGAGAAGAAAAGAGGTGGAAGAGAAAAGAATGCAATTTGAAAGAGAGATGGAGGAGAAGAAAGCTCTAACCTTGGCACATGAAGAAAGGATGATGCTCCTTCACCTGGAGGAATTAAAATTAAGGGGTCAAAATGCAAATAACGTTAACTCCAATAATACTGCACCTTCAGATAAAAATTATGGCAGTGATAAATTTAAATTGCCTAAATTTAATCCACATAGTGATGACGTGGCATGCTACCTGTCACGCTATCAAAGTGTATGTGAATCACGTGGACTGGATAAGGCTCAATGGAGTGTTAAGCTGATGGAATTTTTGACAGGAGAACCTTTAACTCTTGTACAGACAATGGATCCGACTCTGCAAAAGAACTACGATAATGTCAGAGCTGCACTACTTAAGAAATGTCAACTTACTGAGGAGGGGTACAGATTGCGCTTTAAATCCTTACTGCCGGAAACTGGGAAGGATTTCGCTGACTTTATATGCAAAATACATCTCACACTCGATAGATGGATAGAGTTGTCAAAAATAGGAACATTCCTTTGACGCTCTTCGTGATTTAATGTTGTGTGATAAAGTACTGTCATCAGTTAATGCGACATTCCTCTCGTTCTTACATGAACGGAAGCCTATGAATTTTAAGGATATGGATCAAATCTGTACACAGTTCTGTATTGCACATCCTAATATGTTATATAGCCATTCACATATTAGAGAAGAATTACCCGTTGCTTCGGCCATACAACAAAATAATCACTTTCGAAGTCGCTCTCTCAGTCACGATAGAAACTTCAGAAAGGGAGAGTATAAGAATTCAATGGTTTTAAAGGGACACCATTTCGTGGTGGTTCTCCATCTCAACAAAACTGGAGACAGTCCAATAGGCCATATAATTTCAATAATAACAATTATGGAAATTATCAAGGAAATAATTATAACAACTATGATCGATCGCGATCTCCCTCATTTTTTAATAGGAATAACTCACCATACCGAAACTACGGTCAAAGGGACAATAGTTATCAACGTAATTGGCGTTCAAACCAAAATAGTGATCAAAACAGGTCAAATAACTGTAACAATTTCAGAAATGATGATCGTAATAAATCTAGAGGTAGAGACAGAAACGTAAATAATAAACAACATCGCCAGGCTAATTCTGCTCATCATGATCTTCAGGCTAATATAGATCAGAGTACAAATGTTGATGTGCATAATGCGTCTTCTTGTTCTTTTGATTTCGAGCAGGCTAAACTTTGTCATGAATGCACAACATTGTTCCAGCCGAGGCGATCACGACGTTGAGTTGCAGCCATGCCTTGCCAAGTCTCCCTGCGATGTCTACCGCCATGTCAGCATCTACACACGACGGAAGAGGGTCTCTAACCTTACACAAAGGATTTGCAAATAAAATTCCTGTATCTATTTTGTTTGACACTGGATGTTCAACCGTAGGAATTAGACAATCCTTAGTACACCCGTCATTAGCGACAGGGAAAAGTGTTAAGTGCGTTACCTTTGGTGGTACAGTTGAGACATTCCCAACTGCGATTATAGATTTGGATACACCATTTTTTACAGGGAAAATCCATGCCTGTATACTTCCTTCACCAATCAGTGATTTGATAATTGGTCGTATACATGGCATTAAAGTGTGTACGCCACAACAGATTGCTACTTGGGAAAAGCAACATATGCATTCTGCTTATGCAGTTGTCACTAGAGAGCAAGCTAAGAATATGTTGCAGGTTACACCAACAACATCTCCTGACAATAATAATGATGATCATGAGTCCACTGTATCACGAGAGTCCTTTATAGAATTACAACATAATGATGTTTCATTTACAGAAATTTTTTCTGTTGGCTAATAATAATAATACATCAACATATCAAACTGTGACGACTTGCCCAGTCTTCACTTCTTTTTTTTATGAATTACGAGACATCATTTTTTATCATCTTCAATGCATGATCGTAAAGTCCCGGGAAATGTCACTTGCGGATATTCTCCTAGCGTTCAGTGATTTTCTCCTCGAGTTTAATGCTATTTTTAGATACGACGTCATTGTTGACCCCTGACCTCAGTAGCTAGAAACCTGTTTAATGTAGGACTGCGTAAACGTAGATAGAACCAGTATAGGCCACTTTAAGAAGACCCCACGTGACTTTTAACGTTACTGATTGGAGCGTCTATATGAGGCTAAGGTCACGTGATGCACGCTACGGATCACGTGTCCAAGCGGAAATGACCCGCTAAAAGTGCGGCAAATCCAGCCATTTTTCACTTACGCCCAGGTAATCAAGAAAGCTAGACCTAATCTAGACAAGCTGCGAAATCATGCATTAAACGCACTGAAGCCACGTGTCTAAATTGCTGGTCCATCTGAGTAGGTAAGTGAAAATCTCGTTAGAAAATAGTATTGTGATGAAATGTGTAGTACCTTGCGGAATCGACGCAAGATTGGTATAACTGCGTTTACTTTATTCATAATTTTTGTTTTACGATCACATCCAGCCACATGTGATCAGGTATATTTTATGATCCCACGGGATATGTACAACATGTTCATAATAATGTATAACGGGAATATATATAGCTATTAATTTCCATATTATTTGATTATTTTCGACCCGACGCTTAGACTAACGGAATTTAATATTAACGATAATGTTGACAGACCGTGACATATATTCATTATAAATTATATGACGATGCGACCAGACATGAAGTGTGTGATAATGTTGTCAGACAATTCTAAAACACTGGTGTCCAATTATTTGTTAAATTCATCATAATTGACATGACGATTAGGCTAGAGGCACAGAACTAGAATACTGTTGCCGACATTTCTATAATAAATTTGGTGGGTTTAACTGACATTTATAATAATTCATCGGGTTCAGTTGACGATAGATCAGTCTAAAGAATTATAATACTGCCACTGGGGCAGAGAAATATAATAAAGGACAGAAAGGAGAAACTTGAATTCAAGATTAGGCTCTAGACATATGATGTTAGAGACTAAAATCTGAGATGACTGGCAGACGGACGGCTTAGGGAAAGACTGCTTTCTAAAGCCAGAAAATTAATAAAGCCGTCGTATTTGTCTTCAGTCTATGGTGGAGCCTTGCACGACAGTCCAATCTCAGAGCAGAATACAGAGTCGAGCACAGAGAAGGCAAATCCGAACCATTCAAGACCTACCTGGGGCAACGTCATAAGGAGACCGGAGAACTAACCACGCTTCACTATCAGCCGGGGGCTGAAAAGCTAAGTTCCTATAGAAAGGGAACTCACTATATCAATGCCATATTTTTGTCATCCATGATGAAACACACTTGATGTGAGACACATAGTACATACAGCAGACACTAATTCCATCGACAATACTATCATTCACCATCTATTCATTTTAATTTTTTCGCTACCATTTTGTTTGATTACTATCTCCATTCATCACCTATTTTCTATAGTGTTATAACATGTTCCAATTTTAATTGATAGTTATTGTACTATTTCGTACATTCCATCTCATTTCTTTGATTTCAATTTAGTAGCACATCTCTTTCACCACTATTCTTAGTTTCATACTCATATTTTAATAATATTTATTGATTGATGTACCAGATAATTTGATTGACCTCGCCGCGATAAGTTGAAAAAAAAAATAATATAATAATTTTTTTTTATCCGGGATTGAGGTATACTGTTACGTCCATTTTCGCACAACCATTTATGATGCGAGACTTAACAAATTACCAGATGCCAAAATCTAACTATGTTAGACGTACTTAGGTACGCATCTATGTTTGTGATATAACTTAAATTTATTATGCACCAAAGTGCACAAATTCGGTGCGATATATTCGTTGGTTGCCTAAGAGCGCTGATGACGTCAGAGACACATCATAGAGCAGAGAGACAAGATGCCAGGTTTTTTCAAGACGGACATTGTTCTGGTCTTTGATTCCCATATTGCGGGAATAGCTGACAGTAATTATATATCTTAGCTACCTTCCAAGGCGAAGCGTTAGCCACAGCCAAGTTTGATTCATGCTCTTCAATATCTCCATGTGATATTTGAAGTAAGTACGTTACAAGATTTTGACAGTGCTTCAGTACGGCATCATGACCTACTGCTAGTGAGTTTTCAGAATCCTTTTTTGCAAAGTAATAGTCAAGTCGATAACTTTATGAAGTATCAAGATAAGATGTCCGGCCAGAGAAAATAATACATAAGTATCTCTTTCAAAGATTGTATATTGAAAGAAGTGAATAATCTTCACCTCAATACTTTGCCATTTGCGGATTGTCCAACGGTCATTGTTTGACATTGAGAAACATTGTCTACATGCAGAATTCGTATTACCATGCTGTTGCGTCCTTTTGGCGCGTGTAATTTAAATGTGGGGGCACATTTGAGTAAGTATATATATAATTCATTATTTGCGCACGGTCGGGGAGATTAGTGGGAAAAAAGGCGCAACGCGGTGCGCGAAGGGATGAAAAGAAAAGGAGAGAGCAATGACGTAGGAGAGAGAGACCTGATGGCCATGACCGGGGTCGGTCATGTATTTTTTGTGAACTATTGTTCAAGCTTGCCCAGATATTGGGAAGCCTTCATAAAGTATTCAAAGTCTCCGGAGAGGAGCACAGTTGTATCGGCCAAGGTAGGGCGATATGTGTACATTAATTATATGATATTTTCTCGTCAGTCCTTCTGACGTGTTTCGATCTGGCTGGACCTCAATACGAACCACAGGTCGTATTTCTAGTGGGTTCCAGACGTACCCAGAATATTTTGAAGGTTATTATTGCATTTTTTATGGATTACTTCAGAAGCCCCTTCGTGGCGTGTAGGCTCCAATCAAGCCAAGAAGAAATTATTACCATGAAGGTCGGTCACCGTCCTTGAAGGGTCGGTCCTTATTATAAGATGTTGATCAAGCTCATGATTAATAGAAATTGGAAAGAACGAGAACAATATGAACTGTCATATCCCAGAAGTAATCTACGTTGTTGATGCATGCTTATGAATATTACGTTTGAACTTGTACTAACGTCTGTAATAAATTGTCTGCGTCTTCGTCAAGAAAATGGACTCGACTTACATCCTTTTATCAGTTGTGGTCAGTACTTCAGACTACACCCTTGTTTCATAATGTTGAATTTGTGTCGGCCATATATAAGCCCGACTGAAGTTGATAACAGTTAAATTAACTTTATTGACAGTTGTTAACCACGGCATATTATTACAACCCATACACCATGTATGCAGCATAGTCTATAACGACTTCAACGGTGAATAAAGTAGACTCTACATCTACTAGACGCTACACATGCCTAATGTTCCATTATGTCGTCAACGATGATGTCGTCTATGTATCGTCTAATAAACATGTCATATAAACTGTTAGTCAAGCCCTGAATTCAGCGTCCATCTATTACACCATAATAGTCGGCCACCTGTAAGCCCGACCAAACTGACAGCATTCCTAGTCAGTAGCCTAATGAACTATTATTAATGAACATTCGCGTTTAGAACCACTACCAAGTCAAACACTACTACACTCATGTTTCTCTCATTCTTTCTCTTGTCAGAGTTAGATTTCAAAATCGTAAAAAACTAAAAAATATTCCTGTTTATTGAGTACAAGGGACTTTATTTAAAGTCTAGTTTCTACCCTAAAATGGTGAACAGAACAGTATTTAGAAATACTTACATCAGCCTTAACTTCTTCAAACTGTTTCTCCACTTTGTTCATGTTATTCGGGATGATATGTGATTCTATCAGTGACAGCCGGTGGTCAAAGCCTTTCTGATCTATTGACTCCATCACACGCAATCTCTCATCAACATCTTTCACGTTTAAAGCAATTTCTTTTTGGTTTTCAGATAAGGCTTGAAGTGCTTCACTACTTTCATCCACTTTTTCAGGCAAATTTGAAATCATTAATTCCAGTGACTCAATTTTATTTGAAAGATCCATCACAGATTTGTCTCCAATTTCTTTTTGGATTCCAGATAAGTCATGAAGCATTTCTAAAGCAGAAGTCAACCTTTTGACTTCAGATTTCAAACCATCAATCTCATTTCTGAAAGCTCTGAGTTCATTTTTCAGCTTGTTATCTAGACCATCTTGCGGAGCTGACAGATTTTGCAGCTGTTTTTTTAAATCATGGTGTCCTGGTTCCAGCTGACTTTGCTTTTTAGCTTTTTTACTGATTTTCCACTTTTCTTTTTGTGTAGTCTGATTTAATTCTTGTTTGGACCTTCCATGTTCAGGATTAAAGTCAGTAAATTTTGTGCCGACATAACCCTCTTTTGGCAAACTGCTGTTCTGAAGGGAACTTTCATCATTCTCATCAATATCTTTCAATACTTCAGAAACTTCAGGTGACACACTGCTACCTATAAAATAATACAGACAACATCTGTAAAATAACAAACAACAAATATCATCAACAAAATGTAACCAATTACAAGGATAAAACTTTGCAAAGTTTACTTGAAAATCAGTATGATAAATAAGGTCCTCTGCAGATACTACAGTGTGGGAGGCCTCCTGATCCGAGCCACAAGAGAACGAATAAGTTCTGAGCTATTTCAAAGAGGGAATCATGAGGCTCGTAAGTATAAAGAATGAATAAACAAAGGTAAATGGCAAGCACTCATAAGACAAAAACAGAGAAGGAGAAAACTAGACAACTGAAAAGTAACAGATGTGATTAACATTCTGGGGATTCAGATAGGGACTGTCAGAACTGTGCCATTATCTTGCTGTGGGAGTGAATCATCCCATGACACATGACCACTTAAGCACTCAACAACAAAAAAGTGCGTCTCCATGGGTAGTCACTCGCAGACGCAAATCGCAACTATCGAATAGAGGACCTGGAACAACCAAGACCAAAACTATCACCTCCATAACTTTCCTACTTCCAAGTATAAAGTGAGGCGAATTGGTAGTGAAATTGGAGAAAACAACTTTCAAATAAACATAATGCTGTAAATAGGAACATTGCGGAAACTTGTCAAACTTGATAAGAAGTCGCTGTAGAATAACCAGATATTATGTAACACAATGAAAACTATGGAGACAGAAACTAATGGCTGTCTCATGTACAAAGGTACTAATGAACAGACAGCACTGTTGATCATGTCCTTCTACTTTCTGTGATCTCTGTTGCGCTGTATCAGCCATTTTCAATCACTTAACTTGGCATTTGTCTGATGAGTTCTTTTTCTTCCATTTCTTCTCTTTGAGTTGAATCTACCAGATTTTCTACATTTTTTTTGGTCATGACATGTCTATGAAACTTTTGACGGTCTATGCCTTAACAGGCTGATTAACTAATGACTTTCTTCTGTTTCTCTGTGGACTTCCAAGTTAGATTTTTTTATTGTCAAAGGTATCATTTGTTTCCTTCTTAACCCTTTCCTACCCAGGTGATTTTTAGGTTTTACCCACATACTAAAACTGATTCCACAACAATTTTTCCACAAGTTATGCCTTTATAGCAAAAAGGTAAACATATGTATTTCTTAAAAATAAAAATAAATATTCACACAATATGAATATTTTTCACTTCAATATACTATTCTGTAAATTTCTAATCTCCAGTCATCTATATTACAAAGTTACCATCCAATTTTTCTTCATTATTTTGTAAGAAAACTTACACTTCATTTCGTCACATTTCATAATAAGAAATGTCACAGCTTTACTCATAATGTTGTAGACTGCTGAAAAGACGAGCTGATTTCTTTCAGTGCTTAATGTCCATTTTCTTCCTGCATCCATCACCTGCAACAAATATCAGAAATTCAATTATGAAAAATAAAATAATAACTCCCAGAAAACAGGAAACTACAATAATTTTAACAAAATACAGTGCAGTCCAGATAAGTAGAAGTCTCTGGGATCATCTAAAATACTGCTTATCAGGAGTTCCGCTTATCAGGAGTTTGCTCAGAGCTGGACATTTTGCGGTCAGAATAATAGAGAAAGTAAAAAGTAATTGTTTTAACCCTTTATTTACAAGTGTTTCATCATTTGGCAAATTAGCATTTTTGCATCTTTTCCACTTTTCAAAAGCAAATTAAAAGCATAAAGTACAGCATCTTGTCATTTATTTGTATCATAGGTGCAAATACCAAAACATTTTAAACTACATATCCCATAATCAAACACAGTGCATACGTTTTTAATCCACAGCATAATCCAAAGCAGCATCAGCTAGCATACATCAAAATCTTAGCATCAAATCTTAGAAATAGTAACCACAGATGACAAATACTAAAACAAAACAGCAGTTGTCAGCATCACCATGACATAGCCAACAATGTTTATATGATGAATATGTATAACATCATGCTGGAGTCATAGAGATTTTTTTAAAAAATCAGAACTATCAATGAAATCAAGAAGGTGAAGCATTATACAAGGTAAATAACATTCACAGGGAATTAGAGACATGAACTTAATGGGATAAAGAAGAACTGGAAAGATACTGGAAGGCTAGATACGCATTTGTTACTGGCATCTGTGTAGGGAGACGAAGGGTAATGATGACTGAACTCGTAGACAATACAAAAGTGAGTTAATTTTCACTTCCATGTAAATTTTTAAAAAAATAAAACTTCTTGTGATTTTGCTTTGAATCTTTACACTGTTCATATATCTGTCCAAAATATTCTCAAGGACTTTCACTCATAAAGTAAAGTTCTCTATGACCATTTAATAAAATTCCATAAAACATGTGCTAACAACAATACATGAAACAAGTACATGCACTAGTGTCTGGTTTCACATTTTGTATACTCTCCAAGCATTTACTATATTAACATTAATAGCGGAAGTGGAGGGGAACTGCGGTAAGACGTGGAATACGATGGATGGGTTTGAAAAAAAATCGAAAAAAGGTGATTCGTCTTACGAGGACAAAGGACAAAGAAAATAGTCTACGTTACGGCCACAAGGCCTTCGTCAGGAAAGGAAAGAAAGTGAAGGCTAGATAGGACACATAAAAACTAAATAAAATAAAAACTGGGTACTTCCCTGAAGGCAAGAACCGAAATTCTATCAAAATCACTGTCCTGTTGATAAGCGCGTGGCTGAACAGACAGCGACTTCCGCCGCCGGATGTACACAATGCATACTAAGAAACTAAAAAACGAAACCGGAAAATAAACTACCCAACGTGATAAAAGTGGGGACTGGAAATAATAAGGGACAGAATGAGTGGGAGATAAATAAATATGAAATAAAAAAAAATGTATATGGCATACAAATAGAAGAATAGGATAAGAGTGGAAAGAGTAAAATAGAGCAAGAGAGGAGAGGGTGACCTCAGACAAAGGTGTGAAAAGTGTTGAGACCGGCTGGTTTTAGACACCCCATGCGGTGGATAAGACGGTTCTCAAGCTGTTCTCGGCTGGCAGTGTCAGAGGAGCAGGATCGGATCGCTGTGACCTGGATGTCGATGGGACCATGGTGGTCAGGACCATTGAAGTGTATAGCAACTGGTGTTGACTTTTGCTGAGCGATGTCATTTAAGTGCTGGCTGAATCTGTCCCCAAGTCGTTTGCCTGTTTGGCCAATATAGGTTTTGCAGCAACGTTTACATATGATCGTATAAATGACATTGCGCGATTCACACGTGAAGCTACTAGTGATGGTGTACGTAGCCTTAGGAAAGGACACCTTCTGGGTTGAGATGACATACTTGCACGTGTTGCATCGTGTCCGACCACAGGGTAGTGTGCCAAAGTGAGTGGCATTCTCCTTTGGGAGACGGCTGTGAACAAGAAGATCCTTCAAGTTCTTGTCACGTCTATATGCCACCAAAGGTGCTTCACTGAATACTTTTTGGGTCAGAGGCTCTGCTTGGAGGATAGGGAGGTGGCGGAAAAGGATCTGTTTGACAGTAGTACTGTGAGGGTGATGGGTCAAGATTAATTTGACTCTATCCGAAGTGGATTTATGGTGAGGTTTGAGGGCCTCCAGACGAGAGATGGGGAGCACACGTTGGAGAGCAGAGGTGAGAACATGTTCTGGATAAAGTCTGTTACGGAAAAAATCCAACATCTCATTTGCTCGTAAGTGGAAGTCATCGTCGTCTTGGCATAAACGGCGGAGGCGGAGAAGTTGTGAAAAAGGAAGGGAGTCACGACAAGCCCGAGGATGAGAAGAGGTATACAGGAGGTAGCTGTGGGCATCTGTCGGCTTGTAGTATACTGAGGTATTAAGGCCGGAGGGCGTGATAGAAATAGTAATGTCAAGGAAGTTGACAGATACTGTGGAGACGAGGGAGGTGAACTTGATGGTGGGGTGAAAGTGGTTCACAAAGTCGATGAAGCGGTGTAAATCAGTCTCAGACATATCTGTGAGACCTATGCCATCATCGATATATCTGCGGTAAAACCCAGGGAAAGGACCGGAGTATTGTTGTTGCCATATCTGATGCTCCAAGTGGCCCATGAATAGACAGGCATAGCTGGGACCCATCTTCGTTCCCATGGCAACACCGCTAATTTGGTCAAAAAACTGACCATTGAATTCAAAGGAATTCAGTTGAAGGACCAGTTCAGCAAGACGGAGAAGAGTGACAGTGGATATAGAAGGGCAAGTGCGTTGGTCCAGAAAAAACTGAAGAGCTCGGAGACCATCAGAGTGGGGAATAGAGGTATACAGAGAGCAGACGTCCAGCAAGAAAAGACGGTAGGAGCGGTCTGCTGGGAGTCGGATAGAGGAGAAAGTTGTAAGAGCGTGATTGGTGTCTTTGATGAAGGAGGGAAGATTCACAACGATAGGCTGGAAAATGCTATCGAGAAAGTCAGAAATGTGTTCAGTAGGACAAGAACAGGCTGAGACAATAGGTCTTCCAGGGTTTTCGATCTTGTGAATTTTGGGGAGCATGTAGAATACAGGCTTGCCCAAAGAGCTGTCATGAATCCTGAGATGAGATGCTTCGGGAGGAAGATCATTACTAGTGATAAGCTGTTTAATCGTGTTGTGTACAATGCGATTGTTAGAGACAGTCGCATCGCTGGTCCTGGACCTGTAAAAAGAGCCATTGGTCAACTGGTTTTTACCTTCACTTAGGTACAAGTCCTTCTGCCAGACGACAATGGCTCCTCCCTTGTCAGCCGGTTTGATGACAATGTCGTCTCTACGGCGAAGAAGGGAGAGAGCACCAGACTCCGCCGAAGTGAGATTGGAATAATGCAATCTACGAGGGCGGAGCTGCTGAATGTCATGGATGGTGTTCTTGATATACAGGTCCAGGGCATGAGAGGCTCCAGGTTTAGGTGTAAAGGGAGGTTTAGTAGAGTCAGAAAAGCGTGCGAAGATGTCGGATTCAGCCTGAGACTGCGGAGTGCTGTCTTTCTCTCTAAAATGGAGCTTCAGCCTCATGCGACGGTGAAACCGATGAACATCCTGGAGGAGATTGTATTGGTCTAGGGTCGGACGAAGAGGAACAAATTTTAGGCCCTTACTAAGAACAGAGCGCTCTCCCTCAGAGAGGGGTAGATCTGGGGGGATGCAGACTACCTGAGTGCATGATGGAGTGGAGGATGGAGGGGTAGCTATGGGGGTAGGGATGAGACGGGATAGTTTATGGTGTTTAGACGTGGAAAGGAACTCATGCAGCTGCCGGTTCAGTGTGTGGATAGTGGTGCGTATCATAGAATAGAAAGGGAAGTTGTTGGAGGTGAGACAACGTAAGCGAAGCAGAAGCTGGGTCTGTTGGGCACTAAGGTCTGATAAAAGGCGGGAGTGACTGGCGGCCACTACGCGCATACGTTGAAAGCCACATCTGGTCTCAATTCGTTGTAGGAGACGTTGTTCCCTAGGATTGAGTGTACCAGCAGATGGATGAAAATTGGAAGAAAATCCATTAGGAAGAATTTTGTGGTGGAGGCAGGTGTGAATAAAGTGGAGATGGGAGGTGAATCTAGTTTTCTTGAAAGTAACGAAAGCAAAGTCAATAGCGACACGGGATATATCAGGAGGTAGGGAGCTAAAGCTGGTGGTAACCGACACACGGAGAGAGTTGATAAAATATTTCAGCGAGGGCATAGTGGGGAAAAGTAAAACGTCCAGAAAATAAAAAAAACGTAAAATATGAAATAAATAAAATATAAGACGCTGAAACAATAAATAAATAGGGTAGATTGCGGTAATATAAGGTATGAAGGAAGAATAGGGAAATACGAAAATAAATAGGTGAATAGGATATAAAATACTGAGAAAAGGCGATAGGATAGGATCAGGGAGATAAGCAGGATATGTAGATAGAGATACGAGATAACAGAGACACGGTGCAGTCAAAAAAAAATTATATATAATCGAGGAAGTGGAGGGGAACTGCGGTAAGACGTGGAATACGATGGATGGGTTTGAAAAAAAATCGAAAAAAAAGGTGATTCGTCTTACGAGGACAAAGGACAAAGAAAATAGTCTACGTTACGGCCACAAGGCCTTCGTCAGGAAAGGAAAGAAAGTGAAGGCTAGATAGGACACATAAAAACTAAATAAAATAAAAACTGGGTATTTCCCTGAAGGCAAGAACCGAAATTCTATCAAAATCACTGTCCTGTTGATAAGCGCGTGGCTGAACAGACAGCGACTTCCGCCGCCGGATGTACACAATGCATACTAAGAAACTAAAAAACGAAACCGGAAAATAAACTACCCAACGTGATAAAAGTGGGGACTGGAAATAATAAGGGACAGAATGAGTGGGAGATAAATAAATATGAAATAAAAAAATGTATATGGCATACAAATAGAAGAATAGGATAAGAGTGGAAAGAGTAAAATAGAGCAAGAGAGGAGAGGGTGACCTCAGACACGGTGTTGCCATGGGAACGAAGATGGGTCCCAGCTATGCCTGTCTATTCATGGCCCACTTGGAGCATCAGATATGGCAACAATACTCCGGTCCTTTCCCTGGGTTTTACCGCAGATATATCGATGATGGCATAGGTCTCACAGATATGTCTGAGACTGATTTACACCGCTTCATCGACTTTGTGAACCACTTTCACTCCACCATCAAGTTCACCTCCCTCGTCTCCACAGTATCTGTCAACTTCCTTGACATTACTATTTCTATCACGCCCTCCGGCCTTAATACCTCAGTATACTACAAGCCGACAGATGCCCACAGCTACCTCCTGTATACCTCTTCTCATCCTCGGGCTTGTCGTGACTCCCTTCCTTTTTCACAACTTCTCCGCCTCCGCCGTTTATGCCAAGACGACGATGACTTCCACTTACGAGCAAATGAGATGTTGGATTTTTTCCGTAACAGACTTTATCCAGAACATGTTCTCACCTCTGCTCTCCAACGTGTGCTCCCCATCTCTCGTCTAGAGGCCCTCAAACCTCACCATAAATCCACTTCGGATAGAGTCAAATTAATCTTGACCCATCACCCTCACAGTACTACTGTCAAACAGATCCTTTTCCGCCACCTCCCTATCCTCCAAGCAGAGCCTCTGACCCAAAAAGTATTCAGTGAAGCACCTTTGGTGGCATATAGACGTGACAAGAACTTGAAGGATCTTCTTGTTCACAGCCGTCTCCCAAAGGAGAATGCCACTCACTTTGGCACACTACCCTGTGGTCGGACACGATGCAACACGTGCAAGTATGTCATCTCAACCCAGAAGGTGTCCTTTCCTAAGGCTACGTACACCATCACTAGTAGCTTCACGTGTGAATCGCGCAATGTCATTTATACGATCATATGTAAACGTTGCTGCAAAACCTATATTGGCCAAACAGGCAAACGACTTGGGGACAGATTCAGCCAGCACTTAAATGACATCGCTCAGCAAAAGTCAACACCAGTTGCTATACACTTCAATGGTCCTGACCACCATGGTCCCATCGACATCCAGGTCACAGCGATCCGATCCTGCTCCTCTGACACTGCCAGCCGAGAACAGCTTGAGAACCGTCTTATCCACCGCATGGGGTGTCTAAAACCAGCCGGTCTCAACACTTTTCACACCTTTGTCTGAGGTCACCCTCTCCTCTCTTGCTCTATTTTACTCTTTCCACTCTTATCCTATTCTTCTATTTGTATGCCATATACATTTTTTTATTTCATATTTATTTATCTCCCACTCATTCTGTCCCTTATTATTTCCAGTCCCCACTTTTATCACGTTGGGTAGTTTATTTTCCGGTTTCGTTTTTTAGTTTCTTAGTATGCATTGTGTACATCCGGCGGCGGAAGTCGCTGTCTGTTCAGCCACGCGCTTATCAACAGGACAGTGATTTTGATAGAATTTCGGTTCTTGCCTTCAGGGAAGTACCCAGTTTTTATTTTATTTAGTTTTTATGTGTCCTATCTAGCCTTCACTTTCTTTCCTTTCCTGACGAAGGCCTTGTGGCCGTAACGTAGACTATTTTCTTTGTCCTTTGTCCTCGTAAGACGAATCACCTTTTTTCGATTTTTTTTCAAACCCATCCATAACATTAATAGCAAGGGTCAAACCGAATGTAGTACAAGTAGGTCCCTATTACAAGTTAGTTGCCCAAAACTCAGGGTGTTTCCATGTCCTTTTCGTCAGATGACTTATTACAAGTTGTTCTTGATTGTCTTTCTTTCATCATTGAGTCTGGTGCCCTATTTCCATTCACAACCATTTGTAGACTGGTAGAACTGAGGTTTGCAGCCCGATCATCCTTTATGGATTGCCTATTCACCAAAACAAAACAAAAAACTACATGCGGCCACAGATACTTAAAATTGTAACTTGATCTTCTGAAGAGGCACGAAAACAAAACTCCCACTTAAGCGAGTCCTAATTTGAGCTGGGACTGAACTTTTGCCTCGACTTATCCAAAAATTTGAGTATCATAGGCTGGATTTTTTGTAACAAAGCCAAAGAAGACTTTTGGCCAGGACCAACAAAATTGCTTCGGCTAAACAGAAAATCGACTTCAGCATGTTCCGCTAAAGTGGACTGCACTGTACAGGAAAAAAAAGGTGATAGAGCTCAAAAGACAGAGACTGCACATTTTCCAATAAGAAAGTGAAGATAAAAATTAAATGCAATTATTTTCATAATTAATTCATTAATCTTCCGCCCTCTGTAGAGCATAGGCCTTCTTGAATGTTATGCCATTCCTTCCTATACTGTGTAATCTGTTCAAGGTCTGTAAATGTCTGTCTTTATTCCTCTGAAGTCTGTCTTCAATTTTGTCTGTGTTTTTGCCAGTCTCCCACTATTTCTCTTACCCTGGGAATACCAGAATAAGGACTACTTTGTACTGCTATCAACTGATTTTCTCCTGAAGTATTCTACCCAAAACTAGCATCTTTTCTGCATCTCTTGTTCACTGATACTTGTCTGCTTCTTTCTACCAGTTCCACATTGGTGATGTTGTCATATGATTTTAATCCTTCTGTTCTTCACAAGTACTCATGTATGATAGCCTGTAGATTTTTTTGTTACAATATTTCTAAGCCATAATATAGGACAGCTTGACATCTGAGAAAAATTCTGATTTTTGGGGTTGTACCTGATTTCTTTTGATATGCATATATTTCCCAATGGCAAGAGAGGCAGAGGTAGACCAAGAAGCACACGGAGAAGAGAGCTGGAAACAGAGGTAAAAATGATGATGAGAACGTGGAAAGAACTTGAGATGATGGCACATGACAGGAGGACTTGGCATGTGTTTGTTGAAGGCCTATGCTCCTTTGGGAGTGGAGGGTTATGAATGAATATTTTCCAATGCAATGAGGCTTCCTTTTGCCTTTAGTTTTTTTTTTAAATTGTTATCACTGATGTTTCCTCCAACTCTGTCTATACTGCTGCCAAGACATATGTGTCAGTCCAATTATCACATACCTTGTCAAAATACTCATCTACAACATTGTGTAGCTGGCCCCTCTGTTCTTCCAGTAAGTCTAAATGGAAAGAGATGATCTTCTGATTCATATCAAGCGTCGCTGCAGCCATCTGAAGATAAGAAAAAGTATAATAAGCCACAATTCTGGATACGTCACTCAAAACTAAAGCTGTTAGAATCTCCTTACAGTAACCACTATTTCATTTAAAAAAAAAAAAAAAAAAAAGAAAGAAACTTCTTAGACTACAACTAGGAACGGGCTATTTTAGAATAGAAGAACCTTATTGTGCAGTGTCTAGAAAAAAATTATATAGAGCATCTCCTATTAAAAGGTAGGACGTATGAACAACAGAGAAAACCAATATTAGATTATTTACAGGCTGTGACAACTTGCCCAATCTTCTCTTCATTTTTTTTATTATTTACGTGACATCATTTTTTTCTCATCCTCAATGCATGATCGCAAAGAATCTCCTAGCGTTCGGTATTTTCTCCTCGCGTTTAATGCTATTTTTAGATACGACGTCATTGTTGACCAATGACCTCGGTAGCGAGAAACCCGCTTTAATTTAGGACTGCTTAAACTTGGGGAGAACCAGTTTAGGCCACTTAGGAAAACATCACGTGACTTTTAACGTTATTGATTGGAGCGTCTATACGAGGCTAAGGTCACATGATGCACGCTACGGATCACGTGTCCAAGCGGAAATGACCCGCTAAAAGACGGCAAAGCCAGCATTTTTTCACTTGCCCAGGAAACCTCGAGATCGCTAGAACTAATCCCGATATCGGCGAATTCTCGCATTAAAAGCACTGAAGCCACGTGTCTAAATTGCGGGTTAGCGTCCATCTTTGAGTAGGTAAGTGAAATCTCGCTAGAATATAATGTGATGAAATGTGTAGTACCTTGCAAAATCGACGCAAGATTGGTATGTTTACTTTATTCATATTTTTGTTTTACGATCACATCCAGCCACATGTGATCGGGTATATTTTATGATCCCACGGGATATGTACAACAAGTTCATAATAATGTATATTATAACGGGAATATATATAGCTATTAATTTCCATATTATTTGATTATTTTTGGACCCGACGTTTAGACTAACGGAAATTAATATTAACGATAATGTTGACAGACCGTGACATATATTCATTATAAATTATATGACGATGCGACCAGACATGAAGTGTGTGATAATGTTGTCAGACAATTCTAAAACACGGATGTCCAATTATTTGTTAAATTCATCATAATGACATGACGATTAGGCTAGAGGCACAGAACTAGAATACTGTTGCCGACATTTCTATGATAAATTTGGTGGGTTTAACTGACATTTATAATAATTCATCGGGTTAAGTTGACGATAAATCAGTCTAAAGAATTATAATACTGCCACTGGGGCAGAGAAATATAATAAAGGACAGACAGGAGAAACTTGAATTCAAGATTAGGCTCTAGACATATGATGTTAGAGACTAAAATCTGAGATGACTGGCAGAGGGACGGCTTAGGGAAAGACTGCTTTCTAAAGCTAGAAAATTAATGAAGCCGTCGTATTTGTCTTCAGTCTATGGTGGAGCCTTGCACGACAGTCCAATCTCAGAGCAGAATACGGAGTCGAGCACAGAGAAGGCAAATCCGAACCATTCAAGACCTACCTGGGGCAACGTCAGGAGACCGGAGAACTAACCACGCTTCACTATCAGCCGGGGGCTGAAAAGCTAAGTTCCTATGAAAAGGGAACTCACTATATCAATGCCATAATTTTTGTCATCCATGATGAAACACACTTGATGTGAGACACATAGTACATACAGCAGACACTAATTCCATCGACAATACTATCATTCACCATCTATTCATTTTATTGCAATAAACCAATTGGGTGTATATACTGTACCCCATGCTTTGTTCCTTCCATTAGATGTTGAATATTGTCTATGTTTATCTTCCTTTATAAGGGAGGGGGCTCGTAAAATATAATATAATTTAAAGAATAATAATAATAGATAACTGAGAAGGGGACGACGGTAGCGAGAGACCAAATATCTCCTTACAATCTTTTCCAGACCTGTCTAGTTAGGAGAATTTACCCTCTTTGTCTCCCTTCAGTGGTGGAAAACCCAGCAGGGATTCCTTGAGCCAAATCTTCCACATTCAGATCTATTATTTCCTCTAAATAATTCTTATCCTTTAAACGCTACGTGACACTGGGGTCTCGGTCCGGGATTTGAACTTATGTATTTTATCATACCTCTGGGATAGTATCATTCATTCAGTCATTACAGTATACCATTTTAACACATGTATTTTCACACAGTGAGCTCTAGAAAGACAGAAAACATTTTTTTCTAGAATTTCAGGCATTGATTGGTGAATCCCTTTATATATGTTGTATTTAATTAAGTTAGTTCATGATTTTGTATTTCATTGAATTACAGACCTTAAGTCTCCATAACTGTAGTAATTTCATTCTACAGCAGTCTGATAAATAATTAATATTTACTTGTTGTTAGAAATACTATTGGAAGGTAGCACTAGCTTACTCAGTGTGGACTATAACAGCAAAAGATGGCTGAAATAGTTAAGCTTAAGGCAGCACTAGGGGAGGCCGGTCGAGATCTAGGTTATAGTGGGGTGGACCTTGCAAATTATGTCAGTGTCGAGACTGATAAGTATTACGCTCGAGAAACAGCGAAAGCTGAAAGAGAAGAGCGAATAAAGTTAGCAGAAATAGATGAGAGGATAAAAGCTGTAGACGCTAGGGAAAGAAGCGAGAGAGATGAACGCGAGCATGCACTGAAGATGAAGCAGTTAGAGATGCAGGGACAGGCTCAAAGAGTTGAACCGGTAGCCGGTGCAACAGCATCTACCTCCTCAGGCAACCTATCGCCACGGTCAGATGATATGCCCTCCTTGCATGCAGGGGCACAGGACCTTTGCCATCCTCACTCATGTCAACTTTGGGACCCTTGACGTTTCCATTCGAAGCTTTCTCGGAACGAGTTGACTCGATCGATGTGTATCTGGACAAATTTGAGAAGTTTGCCACCACGTTTGGTTTGGAGAAGAGCAAATGGAACCTGAAACTGTCGCAAGGGCTTAGAGGAACTGCTTATGACGTATATAGCAAGCTTCCTCCAGGTTTACAGGATGACTACGACTCTCTGAAAAAGGCACTATTGGTTCGTTATGAGCTACATGCTGACGCCTATAGGAAGAGGTTCCGTAACGCTAGGAGGGAAGTTGGCGAGAGCGTTGCTCAGTTTGCTGCGAGACTGGATTCCTACGTGGAGAAGTGGGGTGCCCTAGGGAATTTTACTCATGATTGGGAAGGCCTGAAGGAAATGGTCATGATCGAACAACTGAAGGACACCATGACTTCCGACATGAGAAGATTCCTGACAGAGAATGGGGCCAGCACTTTAGAATCCATAGTCCAGTTAGCGGAACGATATCAGGCAGCACTATCAGAGAATCCACCACCCAGACGGAAACAACCAGATTACGTACCTAGACAGACAGCTCAGTCACACATGGACCCCCAAGTGAAACCACCGTATACTAACTTCAAAAAGCATGACAAGCCAGACTACAAGACTACTCAGAGATCAAATTTCCAGCAGCAGAGGCAAGGGGAAAAAATGGTGTAAGCACTGTAGAACCATCACCCACAATACACAGGAGTGCAACCGGAAAAACCCACCTCATCATGCTGCCTGCTTGCGTAAAAGTGCCGCAAGGGGAAATGGACCGGAAGAACCTCTGGACAAACCCCGACATCCCCCGGTCGTTGAGACAGTCCTCGTAAATGACCAAGAGGTGACCTGCCTTTATGATACAGGCCTTGCATTCGACGCAGTTGTCTGTGCATCCCTAGTCAAGCCTGACCAGATGACAGAAGACACTATAGAAATACAAGGACCTACTAAAAGTGCAGCACCTATGCGTTTGGCCATAGCCAAGATTAAGGTCAAATCAAAATATGTGACTGGGGAAATCAGTGCAGCGATCTTGGACGACCCTATTTATCCCTTGATCTTAGGGTGTAGGTATGTGTTCTTGGGAGAACCCATTCACCCTCTGGTTGTGGCGGCTGTCACCACTAGAGGACAGGCCAAACGGAATACGGAGTTGGAATCCCCACCCAACATCCTTCCTGAGGAATTAAAAAAGGCACAAACTGAGGATCAATCTCTAGCACCCTGCTACAAAAAACTACCGAGAGCGCACACTCCTCTCCAAAAGGGAGACTTCTACAAGAAAAATGGGCTGTTGCATCGGAAAGCAGGAAATGGAGGACAGGAACATGGGCAACTTGTGGTTCCGTCAGCATACCGAGCCCAGGTCCTAGAAATGGGCCATGCCCTTCCGTTTAGTGGCCACATGGGCATAAGTGCCACGATTCAGCGTATTTCATGTCATTATTATTGGCCAGGTATCAACGCCGATATCCAGAGATATGTGAAATCATGCCCGCAGTGCCAGAGGACAGCGCCGAAACACTGGACGGCCCCAGCCACTCTGGGAGAAATGCCAATCTTGGGCACACCCTTCGAACGAGTAGCGGTGGATATTGTGGGTCCACTTACTCGTAGCAAAAAGAGAAACAGTTATATACTCACGTTAGTGGATTGTTGCTCCATGTGGGCAGAGGCTATCGCTATGCCCGCCTGTGATTCCAAGCATGTTGCTGAGGCTCTGCTCACCATATTTACTCGGCTAGGGTTTCCGTCACAGATCCTGACAGATAATGGTTCCCAATTCCGAGGAAAACTCACCGAGGAAGTGTTTAGGATATTTCAGGCCCGACATATCCACACCTCTCCCTACCACCCCCAGGCAAATGGCCAGGTGGAGCGGTTTAACGGGACCCTTATTTCCATCCTTCGGAAACTTGCGCAGGAAAAACCAGAGAGCTGGGATCAATACTTACCCGCAGCACTATTTGCTTACCGCGAAGTACCCCACAATTCTACTGGGATGCCTCCTGCCACATTGCTGTTTGGTAGACCTATAAAAGGACCTTTAGAGGCACTGTTACGTACTTGGACAGATGATAAAGCTGATGAGACGGTCACCTCTGCATCCCAATACGTGAATGAGTTGACCCAACGCCTTAAAACAGGATGGGAACTGGCAAAGGAAAATGTACGCCGTGCCCGTCGTAAACATGCGCGTTACTACAACCGCACTGCGAAGGATAGGGAGCTAGAAGTAGGAGAACAGGTATTATTACTCCTGCCCAGTAGCAATAATAAATTGCAAATCGGGTGGAGAGGTCCATATAAAATTGTTGAGAAAATGTCGCGCACCAATTACAAGATTGCCATAAAGGGGAAGCAGAAAATTTACCACATAAACCTGCTGAAGCGATATTATGAAAGACCAGGTGCAGAACCAGCACATTTCCTGACACTGGCTATTGCGACGGAAACTGAGGCAGAACCCCTGACCTCCTGTGAATACCCTCTTCGTCAGTGCGAAACTCATCAAGATGTTCAGATTAGTTCAACTTTAACGGAGGATCAGCAGGCACAGGTTCAACAGTTGTTGAGAAAACACACTAGTACACTCACGGATAAACCTGGCATGACCAACCTGATAGAATTTGATATGAAGCTAACAGACCTCGCCCCGGTACGAGTTAAGAACTATCCTGTTCCTTATGCTAAGGCAAAGGCATTGAGTGAGGAAATCGAGTACCTGCTTAAGGAAAATATTATCTCAAAATCAGAGTCTCCTTATAGTGCGAGTGTGGTGTTGCTTAGAAAATCCACAGGAGAACATCGCCTCTGCATAGACTACCGAAGGCTCAACGCTGTAACGGAATTTCAAGCGGAGCCCTTACCTGATCAGAATCAGCTTTTCACCAAGCTGAGTAGAGCGCGATACTTTTCGAAGATAGACCTTAGCAAAGGGTACTACCAGATCCCGGTAAAAGAGGAAATTCGACATATGTTAGCATTTAGTACTTCTGAGGGCCATTACGAGTTTAATGTATTGCCATTTGGGCTAAGCAACGCCCCAAGCGTCTTTACTCGTATGATGAGGAAGCTACTGGAACCCCTGAACCACCCTGGGATAAGTAATTTCATGGACGACATACTTATTGCCACGAACACCTTTGAGGAGCACCTGGACGCAGTTTCCCTACTCTTCGAAAGACTTAGAGAAACAGGACTCACCGCTCGCCCTACAAAATGTCAAATTGCCTGCGAGCAACTAGAATTCCTGGGACACACCATCTCGCATGGATGCATGTACCCAGATGCACGTAATATTGAGAAGTTACAGCGGGCCCCACGACCCCAGACTAAAAAGGATGTCAGGTCATTTGTGTCTCTATGTGGCTTCTACCAGAGATATATTAAAGATTTTAATACCCTGAGTGCGCCACTGACCGCGTTAACCAAGAATGGGAACCCGGACAAAGTAACCTGGACAGCGGAGTGCGAAAATGCCTACACGCTGCTGAAGGAGAAACTCACAGCTAGGCCAATTCTGCGACTGCCTGACTTAACTCTGAACTTTACGCTGCGAACAGATGCTAGCAATATAGGGATAGGAGCCACTCTCCTGCAGCCTAGTGATAGACCTTCTGCAACTCTATTCCCCATTGCATATGCTAGTAGGAAATTGAACCCTGCTGAACAGAACTACTCTACCATCGAACGAGAATGTCTGTCGCTAATATGGGCTGTGCAGAAGTTTCAACCATATTTATACGGGAAAAAGTTCACGGTGCAGTGTGATCACCAACCGTTGATATTTCTTGCAGCGTCGAAGAACCTTAATGCCCGGCTTATGAGATGGTCACTCCTGTTGCAGCCATATTCATTTCACATAGAATACATACCTGGGAAGAACAACGTAGGGGCAGATTTTTTGAGCAGACATCCGGACGCAACCGAGGAGATATGAGAAACTGAAAAAGAAGAGGAAGACAGGACCAGAGGAGTTGGACGGAACGTCAAACTTGAGGAGGGGCTTGTGTGATGACTTGCCCAATCTTCTCTTCATTTTTTTATTATTTACGTGACATCATTTTTTCTCATCCTCAATGCATGATCGCAAAGTCCCGGGAATTGTCACTTGCGGAAAATCTCCTAGCGTTCGGTATTTTCTCCTCGCTATTTTTAGATACGACGTCATTGTTGACCAATGACCTCGGTAGCGAGAAACCCGCTTTAATTTAGGACTGCTTAAACTTGGGAGAACCAGTTTAGGCCACTTAGGAAAACATCACGTGACTTTTAACATTATTGATTGGAGCGTCTAAACGAGGCTAAGGTCACATGATGCACGCTACGGATCACGTGTCCAAGCGGAAATGACCCGCTAAAAGGCGGCAAAGCCAGCATTTTTTCACTTGCCCAGGAAACCTCGAGATCGCTAGAACTAATCCCGATATCGGCGAATTCTCGCATTAAAAGCACTGAAGCCACGTGTCTAAATTGCGGGTTAGCGTCCATCTTTGAGTAGGTAAGTGAAATCTCGCTAGAATATAATGTGATGAAATGTGTAGTACCTTGCAAAATCGACGCAAGATTGGTATGTTTACTTTATTCATATTTTTGTTTTACGATCACATCCAGCCACATGTGATCGGGTATATTTTATGATCCCACGGGATATGTACAACATGTTCATAATAATGTATAACGGGAATATATATAGCTATTAATTTCCATATTATTTGATTATTATTTCGACCCGACGCTTAGACTAACGGAAATTAATATTAACGATAATGTTGACAGACCGTGACATATATTCATTATAAATTATATGACGATGCGACCAGACATGAAGTGTGTGATAATGTTGTCAGACAATTCTAAAACACGGATGTCCAATTATTTGTTAAATTCATCATAATGACATGACGATTAGGCTAGAGGCACAGAACTAGAATACTGTTGCCGACATTTCTATGATAAATTTGGTGGGTTTAACTGACATTTATAATAATTCATCGGGTTAAGTTGACGATAAATCAGTCTAAAGAATTATAATACTGCCACTGGGGCAGAGTAATATAATAAAGGACAGACAGGAGAAACTTGAATTCAAGATTAGACTCTAGACATATGATGTTAGAGACTAAAATCTGAGATGACTGGCAGAGGGACGGCTTAGGGAAAGACTGCTTTCTAAAGCTAGAAAATTAATGAAGCCGTCGTATTTGTCTTCAGTCTATGGTGGAGCCTTGCACGACAGTCCAATCTCAGAGCAGAATACGGAGTCGAGCACAGAGAAGGCAAATCCGAACCATTCAAGACCTACCTGGGGCAACGTCAGGAGACCGGAGAACTAACCACGCTTCACTATCAGCCGGGGGCTGAAAAGCTAAGTTCCTATGAAAAGGGAACTCACTATATCAATGCCATAATTTTTGTCATCCATGATGAAACACACTTGATGTGAGACACATAGTACATACAGCAGACACTAATTCCATCGACAATACTATCATTCACCATCTATTCATTTTATTGCAATAAACCAATTGGGTGTATATACTGTACCCCATGCTTTGTTCCTTCCATTAGATGTTGAATATTGTCTATGTTTATCTTCCTTTATAAGGGAGGGGGGGGGGGGCTCGTAAAATATAATATAATTTAAAGAATAATAATAATAGATAACTGAGAAGGGGACGACGGTAGTGAGAGACCAAATATCTCCTTACAATTTTTTCCAGACCTGTCTAGTTAGGAGAATTTACCCTCTTTGTCTCCCTTCAGTGGTGGAAAACCCAGCAGGGATTCCTTGAGCCAAATCTTCCACATTCAGATCTATTATTTCCTCTAAATAATTCTTATCCTTTAAACGCTACGTGACACAGGCATGCAATTCATCCATAACTGTGGAACAGGTGTGGAGAATAGATAGACCTAGAGAACTGCACAATATAGTAAAACAGTATTATATAACAAAAACTAAAATTAATGTATAAGGATCAATGATGGTGTGAGGAAAAGGGGTAGTCTGATGGGGTGCTTGTATGGCTGATGACAGATAATTGGTGGATTTGATGTAATCTCAGACACCCTCTGGCTTCCTCACCCCTTTTCACCTTGTTAACAACAGGGCAGTTATGTGAGACTTCATTTTACTTTTCTGTTTGTTTGTTTTTATTTGTTTTTTATTGTTTGTTTCTTGGACAGGGGAGATCATACACAAAAATATTCACACAAATTTGGTTTTGATTTACTCTTTTTGGACTGAGTGGCGGGGGGAAGAAGGTACTATATTTGGGTATTGGAAATCTGACTTTATTTTCATGAATTAGTACACCATATGTCCTAATTATAACCCATCAAGGTTTCGGTATACTTTATAAAAAAAAATAATAATAATAATTCAAAAAAAAATATTTTAATTTACAAACAGACCTAATGTAATCAATGGCAGATGGTACATAGAATGTTCACAATAACATTTTACTATCAATGTCAGGTAATGCCAGTAACTACAAGGGGGAATACGAGAGAGAAGATCATAACATGTCATACTCTATGCCCGAGAAAAGTTGCAAATGTCACCATAAAGACTTCTTCTTCTTCAAGTACTGTGCCAAGTGGCGTAGGAGCTCATGTCTCTCCACAACTTCCTGTCTCCAGTACAATTTATAAATTCTGCTGTCAACTTCTTTCCATGCCTTCAATCTTACATGTTGTTACGATATATTCCAGCTTTCCTCTTCTCATAACATGCCCAAAAAAAGTGGATTGCTTCTTTCTAACTTGTGAAATAAGTTTCCTTTGCGCATTGGCCTCTTTCAGGACATCCTCATTACTCTTTTTGGCTGTCCATGGTATTTTTAACATTCTTCAGTAAAACCACATCTCTGTTGCCTCTAGCGCCTTACCTATTTGTTTACTAATTGTCCATGACTCACTCCCATATGTCAGGATTGGTTCTATATAACAATGAAGAACTCTCTTTCTTACTTCCAATGACAAAAAAGAATTGTTGCATAAAATACTCTTCATTTTATAGAACGCTGCTTTTGCCTGAGATATTCTGCTCTTCACTTCTGAGATGCATCTTCCATCCGTTGTTATTAATGTGCCCAGGTATTTGAATTTACTGACTTGTTTTAAAATGGTTCCATTTACTTTGATAGTGCATTCTGGGGAAGTCCTTTTCTTTGAGACGACCATTACTTCTGTCTTTTTGCTACTAAGGCTTTTCACTTTCTATCACTTTTGTATCAGCCATTTCCTGCAGCTCCTTTTCACTTTTTGCTATTAAGAACTCCGCCTAGGCCGGTCCCAAGCCCGGCTGAAAAAGGAGGAGGGCGGCCTGCATGGAGGGAGGGCGGCCTGCATGGAGGGAGGGCGGCCTGCATGGAGGGAGGGCGGCCTGCATGGAGGCCGTAAGGAGGCAGCCCCTCCACCATGCAAAGGCACAACAGGCCAATCACCTGTTTGCTTTAAATCACGATTATGCGAAATACAAGAGAGAAAACCGGACTGATTCTAAAGGTGACGCACTGGAACGGACTACGACTTATGGAACATGGAACACAAGAAGTATAAATGGGAAAGAAGAGGAGCTGGTGGAAGAAATGAGGAAAGCAAAACTAGAAATCCTGGCTATAACGGAAATGAATAAAAAGCAACAAGGAGTCATGGATCTCGATGGTGACTTGCTGCTCTACAGTGGTGTACCCACATCTGAAAGAGCTAAAGGGGGTGTGGGTTGCATTGTGGCCAAGAACCAAAAAGATAGTATCAAGGGATGGAAATTTGTCTCGGAGCGCATTATGGTTGTACAACTAAAAGAAGGAGAAACCATAGTCAACCTGGTCATAATGTATGGGCCAAATGAGGATGAGAGAGCAGAGGTCAAGGAGGAATTCTTCGAGCTGCTTCAAAAGACAGTGGATGACTGCCTAGATGAAATTATCATGCTCGAAGATTTCAATGCCAGAGTTGGAAATGACCATGCTAGATGGGGTGGAGTAATCAGAAGATATGGAGAAGATACTCCCAATGACAATGGAAAGCGACTCCTTAGATTCTGCAGTGAGCAGAATCTGATCATTACAAACACAAAGTTCCCCCATAAGCACATACATGCATACACTAGATGTGAACCAACAAATAATGAGAAGTCAGTGATCGACTATGCCATAGTTAGGAGGAGCTCATTCAAATATGTCCGGGATGCTAGAGTCTGGAGGGGGCCAGAGATTGGAAGTGATCACTACCTGCTTACAATCAAAAGAACAACTGAAAGAGTTGCACTGCCTAGGAACTGCCCAACATCATGCAAGTAAATGAAAGGGAGAAATGAGCATTAAGACCTACAAGCTGAGAGAGCCAGAAATTAAGACCAGATATCAGGGGCTTATTGCTACAGCAGTGAGAAACACAGAAGAACAACCTGATGACTTGGAAACCCTCTGGCTTAAATTCAAGGACATCATAAAAACAGCTGCTGCAGAAGCATGTGGTAAAGTCTGACTTGGGAACAAGAGAAAGAGGACACCTTGGTGGACAGAGGAAGTCAAAGAGAAAATAAGAGAGAAGAAAATGGCATGGAAACAATACTTAGGAGCTAAAAACACTGCAGGACAAACAGAGAAATATAGAGAATATGTGACACTCAGAACAGAAGCAAAGAACAAGGTGCTAGCAGCAAAACAAAAGTCCTGGGAAGAATTTGGAGAAAAGCTAAAAAAAAAAGATGCGCAAGAAAACCAGAAATTGTTCTAAAAGACCCTAAAGAACATGAGGAAGGAAAAACAATGCCCTCTCAAATTTATAAAGGACAAGCAAGGCAAATTGCTTACTGCCCCAAAGGAAGTAATGGAAAGATGGAAAGAATATTTCTCAGAACTCCTTGATGGTGAGCAAGGTCAAGCATCAGAAACGATAACCATTAGCACAGAAGAGAAAACCAATGGTGGTGAAGATGACATAAAGATGGAAGAACTGAAGGCAGCACTGGAGAAAATCAAGATGGGCAAAGCAGCAGGGCATGATGGTATAACACCAGAAATGGTTAAGTATATGGGATCATCAGGCGACCTATTACTCTTAAGGGTCTTACAGGCAGCATGGTGCAACAAGGCCATACCAAAGGATTGGGAGATTGCCATCATGACACTGATTTTCATAAAGGCTGACAATCGACATTGTGGAAACCACACAGGCATATCCCTTCTCAGTGTCCCTGGTAAAATCTACTCTAGAATCCTAGAGCAGAGACTCCGATGCCTAGCTGAGCCACAATTGGATGAAGTCCAGTGCGGATTCCGAGCACACTGAAGTACTCAAGACCTAATCTTCACACTCAGACAGCTGAGTGAAAAGGCCCTTGAGTATAAGAGTGAGATCCATCTTTGTTTCATAGATCTGGAAAAGGCGTTTGACAGGGTCCCCTGGAGCAAACTTTGGGACTATTTGGCAAGGAAGAATATTCCAGCACCTCTGATTCATGCTGTACAGAGCTTCTACAAGTCTTGCAGAAATTATGTGAGGACAGCAAACTATAAGTCAGAAGAGTTCAGGACCACCACTGGTGTAAGACAAGGTGATATCCTGTCCCCTTATCTTTTCTACTCCTCATGGACAATGTCATCAAGGTATGTAAGGAGAGAACAAGAAAGTATTCAGTGGGGTACTGGAAGATGAGACAGGTCTGTATTTCAGAGCTGGCATTTGCTGATGATGTTATCCTGATTGCTAAATCAGAGGCACATCTCCAATCCAACCTGCAAGTCTGGAAGGAAGAGATGGAAAAGAGAGGGATGGTCATCAGCAGCTCTAAAACAAAATCCATGGTGATATCATGAGAAGAAAGAGTACACCAGATTAAGCTGGGAGAACAGGTCCTGGAGCAGGTCGACCACTTTAAATACCTTGGAGCTACGTATTATAGACCGAAAGGGAGGCATCAGAGAAGAGTTAGCCACTCGAAAAGCAGCAGCTGGGAGACTTTTTCAGGCCATAAATCGAGGATTCCTTAGCAAGAGAGGTTGGTAAGAAAACGAAGATGGCTGTATACCGCTCCACCTATGTCCCAGTCTTGACATATGGATGCGAGTCATGGGCAATGACTACAACCCACAAATGCCAGATCCAAACCTCAGAAATGAGGTATCTGAGAAAGGTGGTTGAAGTAAAAAGAAGAGACATGGTCCGCAACCAGACGATACGTCAAGGCCTAAAATCTCACCCCCTGCAGACCCAAGTAGAACAGTCCCAACTAAGATGGTTTGGCCATGTCTCCAGAATGGGAGAAGATCAGCTACCACGACAAGCATGGGAAACAAAGAGCCAGGGATCCAGACCCCCAGGATGACCCAGAATTCGCTGGGAGGACAACATTAGACAATCTTTAAAGGACCGAGGACTAGAATGGAACCAGGCCAGGAGAAAGACAGCCGATAGGATAGTCTGGCGCTCTCTCTTCCAAACCTCTACACCTCACAGTAGAAGAGGAACGACTAAGTAAGCTATTAAGACTGTATCATCAGCGTATATCAAGTTGTTTATATTATGTCTGCCGAATGATATTCCTGCCATGTCCTCTAGGGATCTCATTATATTTTCACTGTACAGATTGAACAGATCCGGCGACAGCCCACATCCCTGCATGGCACCCTTTTTTACTTGCTGAAACTTTCCTATTTGGCTGCTAATTCTTACAGCTGCTGTTTGTTGCCAGTACATGTTCTTTATTATCCTCAAGTCTTTACCATCAATGTTGATGCTTTCTAACATTTTGATAATTTCCTCATGTTTCACATTGTCAAATGACATAAAAACAGATAGATAAAATAAAGAAACTTGTGGAAGTAGACCAATTCTACAGAGACAGAAACAAAATAGTTTGGACATTGCCTCAGAATGAAGTGGGAATGATCTTCAATAGAAATACGGTTGTTAAAAAATAAGATTATAGGCATAAACCCTACTGGGGGAGTAGGGGGGATTAGTACAGTCCAAACTACCTGATACCTAGGAAATGAATGACACTAGACAAACAGCTGAAATGGAATAAACACACCAATAAACTGGCAAAATCTTGCAGAGGATTAACTAATATTCGAAGATGTCTGTAAGGTCATGGATGGGGTGCAAGCACCAAGACAATGCTCATGTTCTAAACATCTTTCATTAGAGGAAAAATGATTACGGAAGCATAGTATATGGCTCTACAGCACATGGTAACAATATTTAATTTGACAGAATTCAACATCAAGCATTATGTAAAACAACAGGTACACTCAGATCAATGTCGACGGGAGCTCTAGAGATGGCTTTAGCAGTCTTCCCTTTCGAGCTGTGGAGAAAGGAATTAAGACTAAATTGCAAGACCAAGGTTAAGTTAGACAAGGCCCACCCAGCATTTTCAACATTTGTCAAATAATAATATAAGCTAACAAATTGAGTCAGTACAATAAGTTACAGAAGAGACCCAACAGGCTGGAAATGAATGGAGGAGCTTGTTTAGATGGATGCTCTCTCTAAATCAGCGTGGTCCAACTGCAATTCCGCGGGCTAACTGTGGCCCGCATAAAATTATTTTGTGGCCCACACTTGTACATAATATATTCCTTAAAATATATGGTATAATTGATATTTTTGAGATTAGACTCAAAACGTTCAGTGGAAAGCAATGTTTTAATGCTTGCAGTCAGTATCCGAAACCGTTCAATTAGAGGATGCGTCCTTAATTTCAAGACAGCAATGAAATCAGTTGTACTTGGTTTTTCACAATAAAAAGCTGTTTTTGCACCTTTGGCAATGCTCGTTCGCTCACATTTATTTGTGTTTATAGTCAGTATTCTTACTTACTTACTTACTTAGTCGTTCCCCTTCTACCGTGAAGTGTAGATGTTTGGAAGAGAGAGCGCCAGACTATCCTATTGGTTGTCTTCCTCCTGGCCTGGTTCCATTCTACTCTTCGGTCCTTCAACGATTGTCTAATGTTGTCCTCCCAGCGGACTCGGGGTCGTCCTGGGGGTCTGGCTCTTTGTTTCCCATGCTTGTCATGGTAGCCGATCTTCTCCCATTCTGCAGACCTGGCTAAACCATCTTAGTTGGGACTGTTCTACTTGGGTCTGCAGAGGGTGGGATTTTAGGCCTTGATGTATCATCTGGTTGCAGACCATGTCTCTTGTTACTTCAACCACCTTCCTCAGATACCTCATTTCTGAGGTTTGGATCTGGCTTTTGTGGGTTGTAGTCATTGCCCATGACTTGCATCCATATGTCAAGACTGGGACATAGGTGGAGCGGTATACAGCCATCTTCGTTTTCTTACCAACCTCTCTCTTGCTGAGGAATCCTCGATTTCTTCTCTTCTTCTTTGATCCTTAGCCGCCGACCGTCAAAGCAGTCAGTGGCCATTACACCTGGTGGCGTCTTGTAGGGCAACAACAAATTAATTCCACTTTGCTTGGCCGGCGGCCATCCTTCGTACAGTGCCCCAACTCTGGTTCATTCTTTGTATCTCAGCCTCCGCAGTCCTCCGCCAAGTTGTTTTTGGTCGGCCTCTCTTTCGTTTTCCTTCAGGGGTCCATAGCATAGCTGTTCTTGTGATGGCATCAGGGTCTCTTCTGAGGACATGGCCGACCCAGCTCCAGCGTCTGCCAGCTATGATGGTGTGCATGTCCTCTTGCTTGCTCCGAGTAAGCAGATCTTGGTTGGTGATGATATTCGGCCAAAAGATTCAGAGAATTTTTCTTAGGCATGTTGTGTGAAAAGAGGACAATTTCGACATTTCCTTCTCTGTAACTCTCCAGCTCTCCGCGCCATAGAGAAGCACAGAAAGCACACAGCTTTGATATAATCCTAATTTTGTGCTTGTGCTGTACTGAGAGGACTTCCAGATGTTGTTTACACTAAAAAAGGCTGTTCTTGCTTTGTTCATTCTGTTGTTGATGTCTTTGCTTGCTCCGCCATCTGGTGTTACTATGCATCCTAGGTATGTGAAGGCATCTGTCTGTTCCAGTTGCTGATTCCTTACTGATATGGGCTCAGGGTTGCTCACATTGAGCGTCATGACCTCTGTCTTCTTTAGGTTGATGTTCAAGCCCACCTGCTGACTATACTTAAGTCTATCCGTTTTTTCCTGGATGTGTTGATGTGAATGTGCTAGCAGTGCAATGTCATCTGCATATTCCAGATCTTCCAATGTAGAAAATGTAGTCCATCTTATTCCTCTTGGATTGCCCTCTGTTGTCTGGCGCATCACCCAGTCTATGACTGTTAAAAATAGAGTGGTTGATAAGGGGCATCTCTGTCGTACTCCTGTCTTCACTTCAAAGGTTAGGTTGCTCTGCCCAATGCCGCACGTAAAGTTGGCATAAAGGCTTTTTATGATTGACACTATGCAGCTTGGAATTCTATAAGCCCTCAGTATTTTCCATAAACTGTCCCTATGTATACTGTCAAAAGCCTTTTCAAAATCAACGAAATTAATGTACAACTGTCTTTGCCATTCTGAGCACTGCTCTATAATGTTCCTGAGGGTAAATATATGATCTACACATCTTCTGTTCTTTCTAAATCCTGCTTGTTCTTTCCTCAGTTTGTGGTCTATTGCTTTTGAGATTCTCTGTATAATTATCCTACCTAGTATTTTGCTGGGAACTGAGAGAAGAGTTATTCCTCTCCAATTATTGCAGTCTGCAAGATCTCCCTTCTTGGGCTATTTGACAATTATTCCTTTTCTCCACTCTGTTGGTGTTGTCCCTGTTTTCCAGACTTGTGCAAATAATGGTTCTAATAGTTCTGCTGCTAACTCTGGGTCTGTCTTAAATAGCTCTGCATTTAAGTTATCATGACCAGGAGCTTTTCCATCCTTTAACCCTTTGATTGCTGTGATGATTTCTTCTTTTCGTAGGATGTCTGTATTAACATCTAGATCATTTTCAGCCTCAGGAACATTCAATTGTGTCTCTGGTGGTTCCTTATTCAGAGTTTCTCTGAAATGCTCTGCCCATCTTGTTTCCTGTCCCTCTACTGTTGTGATGAGATTTCCTTGCTTATCTCTTACTAATGTAATATTGTTTGCACCTCGTTTTCCACTGATGATTTTAGTTATTTTGTATACTGTGCTTTGTTCATTTCTCAGTGCTGCCTCTTCTGCCTGTCTTGCAAGGTCATCCAGAAATGTCTTTTTGTTAGCACGGGTTTGACGTTTAACTTCCTTGTCCAGCTGACTGTACTGTTCACTATATATTGCCTTTAATCTGGGAGACTTAGCCTCTGTTTTCTTTCTTTTCATTTCCTTTCTCTTCGCTATGGTGTTTAGCGTATCTTGTGTTATCCAGTCTTGGCTCTTTCTTTCCTGGAATCCCAAGCATGACTTGCTGCTTTCCTTGTATATTGTTGAGATGGTGTTGAATCTCTGGTCAACATCATCAGTCTCTGTTCTTTCCTGGCTTTTGATAATCTCATATCCTCTCTTTACGTCGACCACGAAAGCTTTTCTGGTGAGGGGATCCTCGATTTATGGCCTGAAAAAGTCTCCCAGCTACTGTTTTTTGAGTGGCCAATTTTTCTTTGATGCCTTCCTTTCGGTCTGTAATAGCTCCAAGGTATTTAAAGTGGTCGACCTGCTCCAGGACTTGTTCTCCCAGCTTAATCTGATGTCTTCTTTCTTCTCATGATATCACCATGGATTTTGTTTTACAGCTGCTTATGATCATCCCTCTCTTCTCCAGCTCGTCCTTCCAGACTTTAGTCAGTATTCAAACTTCGTAATTATATATTTTTGCAATATTTACTGAATATGATGGTATGAATAACGAAGCAGCTGACAAATAAGATTATGAACGTAGCGTATCCGTGTCTTGATAACTAAAATCTGTTTAACAGCGCACTCAGTGGTAGCAAGTCGAAGACACGCACACTTCGACTTGCTACCACTAACATTAACATCAAGACTCTGGTTAAAGAAAATCCACACCCCCAAAATTGCCATTAGGAGATATGAATAAAATTATTTCCATAAAAATTCAATGTTCATTAAAAGTTTTATTTTACTTTTCATTTCATACTCTTTGATTACCATCCATTTTTCACTCAGTCTTTATTTTATAAATAATATTGTTATCACGAATGGCCTGTGACCTTTAAATGTTTGGTTTATGTGGCACTCAGGGTTGAATAAGTTGGACTACCCTGCTCTAATTGCATCAATTAATAATAGCAGTGAATACAAAGCTAGTTGTACCACCCTTGGAGCTCAAGAACCTGGACACAGACTACCATCTGAAAGAAATACTTAAAACAGATGATACAGAAAATATATACAACAAATATCAAAATACAGGGTTACAGTATACACGAATGGGTCACATGACTGTTACCGTTGGCTTCTCACTGTTGCCGTTAACACTGTTAATGGGGCTGGTTTATACTGGCTCTTCTATTTACGTTTACATATAATTATCCATTGTCTTTTCTCAGTAAATTATGAGATCGTGCTCTTGATGGTGAAGTACGCGAAGGTGGGATATAATATTGTCAACTTCATAATACAGTCAAATCCTAACGTTATAGATTTGATAAGTCCTTTCTCGAGTCCAATACATTTATTATATCGATTCCATACAAGAACAGTTTACACATGGTCATCATGAAGAATTATACATAATAAGTTGCAGTTCATACTTCATATATTATTCCTTTACAAATCAGTCCCTTGTCTCCTAGCTTGAAAACATAGTAGTCAGAACCGCATAACTGTATGCACGCGTGGTTGGAAAATCCAATACACCGACAGTGAGATTATGCGTCTGGCATTAGAATAACTAGGGCGGACTATAAATTCACGTTGACAAGGTTTAGTCAGTTACTAACCTGTACCTTCATCTTTCTTCGTTATCACATTGGACTGACCCATGTCCATTATTTAATGTACTATAATTGTGCGGCAATACAAGCCCGGCAATATAACATTCCAAGGACACGTCTTATCGGTTCGACGGTCGTCTAAAAAAGGGTCTCGTCTCTTGGTCACCGTGCGTGACAACTAACGCTGAAACGTCACAGCGTTCACTAGACCAATAATACTTTTACATTACATTATACGTTGTAACCCCTAAAATCGCATGCTGCTAACCTCTAGCAGACCATGCCAATAAATCTGCCGTAACAATTCCCTGTCCACTGGGGGGGGAAAAAAAATCTATTAGATAGATTTTTTTTCAAAAACCTATCTGAATGAATATCAAAAAAAATTTAACAATATCGAAAAATTTAACCAACAATGAGGCATATGGACTACGATGTTCTGTCTAGAACAGTGTCGTGGTCATGTCGACTTACTAACAGTCATCTAATATATTAATCATCATATTATACATAAATGTTATACATAAATGGCTAATGTTGATATCTAATTAAATAATTAACTTAAAATATGTCGCAATGAACTGTCATGTCAGACTAATCTAACGAGTTAAAATTAAATTAATTAATTATATTGAGTGTGTAATCAAAATAAAGTTATTGCAAATCTAATGTAAGAGAAATGAAAGGATATATTAAGTAGAGAAATAAATAAATGAAGAATAAAGTAGCGAAAGAAAGTAATGTATAAATTTAACTCAATTATGTGTGTTGGACATCAATTAAGTGTAGTATTAAGTTGTTAAAACCTATCTAACTAATTTAAACAATAATATAGTATGTAATGTATCAACCTAATTAATAAACATAATAGTTACATACAATAACATTATCTAAGAATCATGTGAGATCTTATTTTTTTTTTTCTTCTTTCAAAAAATTTTTTTTTTTCTCTTCTTCAAATTTCATTTCATTTTTTTCATATTTATCTCACCTTTTATTTTATTTTCCATTATTTTAACGTAATTAATTAAAATTAATTAAAGTTGGATATGATGATCCATACGTAGGCTTGATCCTTGTGAATTCCGATTAACAAACAAATATTTTTCTTTGATAGTGTTTTCTATTATTTCCACTAGATGCAAGGAAATGTGTCCAATAGTTTTGTCATAAATGAAATTCACACAAAGTTCTGGTGTAAATACGACCATAGTGTCACTTGATTTAGTTCATTTCGTTTTCGCAATCGTCTGTACAAGTTATTCAGTTGAATTGTAAGCAAAGGTTTATCTCCATGTTAAGAATTTCGCGATAGGGTTCATTCTTCTGTGACACGTAATTTCGGTTGACGTATTAGAAAAGTGTTAGTGTTGATTACTAGACATCCAAAGGATTTCTAGATAGTGCGTCTGCGACGATATTGTCTGTCCCAGAAATGTACTCAATCGTAAAGTTGAATGGTTGAAGGAGAATAGCGAATCTGGTGAGCTTTGGACTTTTATGATTAGCCCGTAGTGTGATGCTACGGCCCTCTGATCAGTTTGTACTACGAAAGGGGCTCCCAGTAGAAATTTCTCAAGTTTGGTTATCGCCCACACGACGGCTAAAAGTTCGCGATCAACAGTAGAGTATTTCACTTCTGGTGGTTTCAGTTTTCGTGACACGTACAAGTTTGGATGGAGGATGTCGTCATGGTATTGGAGCAAACATGCGCCAATTCCGTAGTTACTCGCATCTGTGCGGAGAATAAACTTTTTGGAAGCATCAACAAGTCTCAAAATAGGTGGGTTTGAAAAGATATTAATAATATTAAGGTATACATTATTACACTCATTAGTCCATTTCACCTTCACTGGCATGTCCTTCCTCAGTAATGAGGACAATACAGCCGTGATGGATGACAGGTTAGGTACGAATCTACTGTAATATTGGACTAGACCTAACAAGCTTCTAACCTGTTTCTTCGTTTGAGGAACGGAAATGTTTAAAATTTTTGAAACTGTACTGGGTAGTGTTCGGATATATCCTGCTCCAATAATGTGACCCAAAAAAGTTATTTCGTGAAACGCTACTTGTAATTTTGTGGGTTTAGCAGTTAAATTGTTATTTCTTAATGTATCCAAAACGTATTCGAGACCCAAAACATGTTCCTCAAAAGATGAACTAAATAAGCATATGTCATCTATGTATGTAATAATGTCTGGTCTACCTGAAAAAATGTGTCGCATCATGCGAACAAAGGTAGCTGGAGCGTTAACAAGCCCAAAAGGCATCTTATTCCACTGGTATAGACCTAGCGGAGTTGAAAACGCTGTGTAGTATTTAGCTTTTTCGGTTAGTGGTATCTGCCAATAACCTTTAGTTAAGTCTATCTTAGTGAATATAGTTGCTGTCGATAGACGTGGCAGTAAGCCATCGAGAAGTGGATGTGGTTCGCTATCAACTATCGTTTGTGCATTTAATTTTCTATAGTCGACGCATAGTCTAATGTTATTGTCCTTCTTTCGGACAATAACTAATGGAGAAGAAAATGGGGAATTACTAGTTTCGATAATTCCTAAAGATAACATCTGTTCAAGTTCCTTAGTAGTTTTAGTAAGAAAGTGTAGAGGAACAGAATAAGGATGTACCCGAATTGGAGTATCATCATTAAGAGTGATGTCATGATTAATGACTGATGTGCGACCTGGAATGTCGGTTAACACATCTTGATAGGATTGTAGAAGTTTAGCAATCTGTTGATGCTGTTGCGGTGTAACCGACGAGGAGATGGTTACGTCCCGCCAAGATTCACTAGGCTGTACTACAGGTACAGGTAATGCTAACTGTACCTCAGGAAAAGATGATTCTTCTTCCTGGATAACAGACAAATTAGAATAGTGACATCTAGGTACGAAAGTGTCATCTAGTTCATGAAAAATAGCTTGTAGATGTTCAGGTCGAGTATGAAATTGCTTGAGCATATTTATGTGAAATATTTTGTGATGTCCCTTAATGTCCAGGACATAATCAACATCAGAAATCTTATTGATAACCTGGTAAGGACCGTTCCACGAGATTAGTAGTTTATTATTGTTATGTGGCAATAACACATAAGCTTGATCTCCTGGAAATAATTGACGTAATCGTCTATTACTGTTTTGGAAAGTTCTAGCTTTCTCTTTCGCAGCCTCAGATGAAGCTGTTGCCATTTTACAGGCATCAATAATGTTATTCCGGAGATTAATTACATACTCATAGGATGACTGGGTATCCTGAGTCATCTCGGAGTCAATCAATAAGTCTTTTATTAGTCCCATAGGACCTCTTGGTGGAGCGCCAAAGACTAGTTGAAATGGAGAGAAGCCAGTTTGTTCATGTGGCACCTCTCGATAAGCGAATAACACCGCTGGTAGAACTCTGTCCCAGTCCTGTGGATGGTTAACTGTAACTTTATGTAACATTTGTTTGAGTGTGCGGTTAAGTCTTTCTACAGCACCATTACTCATTGGGTGATAAATGCTGCTGAGATTTCTATCTATTTGCCAAGTCTTCATTACCTCCGTCATAGTCTCAGATATAAATTGAGAACCATGATCTGACAAAAGTTTTCTAGGAAAACCTACTCTAGAAAAGATAAGGTGTAGTGCATCAGCTACATCTGTGGTGGTGGTTGTTTTCAATGGGATGGCTTCTGGCCATCGTGTGCATAAATCGATGCAAGTGAGAATAAATCTATGTCCTCTGGCTGATGGTAAAAGTGGGCCAATGATATCAATGGCCATTTTGTCGAAAGGTCTCACAGATATGTCACAAGCCTGAATAGGCGCCGTGTGAAAGGCTCCCCGTGCTTTCACTTCTTGGCATATCGTACAGGAGCGTACGTACTGTGAAATATCTCGTGATACTCCCGGCCAAAAAAAAGAAGATAATACTCGCGAACGTGTACGAGTATAACCCATGTGACCTGCACACTTAGAATCATGTGCGTGTTGAAGTATGTACCGCCTAAAAGCAAAAGGTACCATGACTTGTTGTCTTATCTGAGTTTTATCCATAAAACATCTTAATAAAATGTCATTTTTAATACTAAACCAATGACTATTATTTTTGTTCATAGCAAGATTGTCAAATTTGTTGACCAGTGAAAAAAATTTTGTTAGTGACCTGTCTTCCCTCTGTTTTGCAGCAAAGGATACTCGGTCAATAGCAGAATGAATCTCGATACTTTCATGATCGTCTGTATCCTTGTTTTCAGTGTCCATAGTCTCTAATTTTTTTTGTATGTGCTCTGGTTATTGCTGCATTTCCGATGCATAGATTATTTTTTTTTCCCATTCAATAATCTCTTCTGGTGTGCAATCTTTACTCCCGTGTATGCATCCCACCATAAGGTCGGCAATTGGGTTTCTTAACATGCATGCTTTAACGTTGCCTGTGAAAAAAGGTGTATCAATATAGATAATAGCTGTTGGATAATATTCTATGGTTCCACCAAAGGTCATACACCTGACATGTTCTCCAGTTGCACAATTCGGATGAACAAGTGTCTGACGGATTCCGATCGTGGTCGATCCCGAATCTCTTAAGACTGAGACGATGGATCCATTAACTTTTCCTCTGTTGAAGATCAGCGAGCCTGTTCCGTCATTGACTGCTAGACTGACTTCTGGTAGAATGTGTCCGCAGTTCAGAACTGTCTCTTTTGCTTTCTGAAATATAAGATTACATGTTGGGCAACTATTTGCCACGTTATAATTCATTGCAAAACAAGTAGATGAAGACTGTATTTTGTTATCAGTAGGTGAACTCTGAACACCAGGGGTTGTAGCAGTAGTAACGGCTGCCCCTGTATTATGGTTATAATTTGTCGATCTACGAGAATGAGAACGATGACGAGAATAATTAGATGAATTATCCCGTTGTCCTCTATTGTAACTGTTATCTCGATGTCTCGAGTTATAATTATCGCTATTGTTCCACTTGTTACCATTATTATAATTATATGACCGATTATAACTTGAGTTACGTGGATTACTGTTGTATCTTGACTGAGGTGAATAATTTCTGGTTTGTTGTCTTCCTCTATTAAAGTTATTGTTAAAGTTATTCTGTCCCTTATGAAAATTAATGTCATAGTTTCCTTTGAACCTACCTCTGTCCACACTGTGTGTTCTAGGTTTGTTATGATTATGATATGCCATATTGGAGGCTACAGGAAGTGGTTCTCTTATCAACGAGCCAGAAATATTAGCATTCGGATGAGCTGTGCAGTAATTTAAAGAAATTTTTTCTAACTCATCAATAGATTCTGGTTTTCTTTCTTGCAGATAAGCAAAGAATGGTGGGCTGACAGAAGATAATACTTTATCCCTCAATAACAAATCGACTAACTTGTCGTAAGATTTGTTGACACCTGCCAGTTCAACCCATCTGTTAAAAGTATTGCGTATGTTAGCAATAAAACCTGTGAAATCTTTATTGTTATCTGGCAACAAACTTTTAAAACGTAATCTACATGCCTCTTCGTTCAAGTGGAAACGACGTAATAACAACGTCTTAATGGCCTCATAATCTGTTGACAATGTTGGATCTATATTTTGTGCTGCACTTGCAGGTTCGCCATCCAGAAATTCCTTAAGTTTAAGTGCCCATGCAGTTTTGTCAAGGTTATTGACCTTACATATATCCTCAAAGCGCGCCAGCCACGATGATAGGTCATCCACTTGTAACTTGAATGGTGGTAGTTTAAAGTAATAATTGCCCTTAAGTCGGGTGGATGAAGATCCAGATTGAGCATTATCATTTTGGCTTGATGCAGCACTCTGCGAATTAAGTTTTGCTGTTTCCAATTTAAGCCGTTGCAATTCCATTTCTTGCTGCAGTATGATTTCTTGTCGTTTCAATTTATTCTCTTCTTCAATCCGTAGGATTTCATCTCTTGCCACCTTTCTTTCTTCTTCTTGTCTTAATTCTGCTTTCTTTTGAGCCTCCTTTCTTTCAAGTTCTTCCATCTCTGCTTTAGCAATAGTTTTCCTTTCAGCCTCTTTTCTTTCAAGTTCTTCCATCTCTGCTTTAGCAATAGTTTTCCTTTCAGCCTCTTTTCTTTCAAGTTCTTCCATCTCTGCCTTAGCAATAGCTTTCCTTTCCTCCTCTTCTGCCTTATATTTTGCAAATTCAGCCAATGCATACGCCTCGAGAATTTCTCCTTTTTTTCCAAAATCCTTACCATTTTTAATAAAATAGTCTAAGTTAAGCATCTTGATGTTAATTTATTTAAGTATTCAATTACTTATGTCTTGTAATCAACAATAGAATGTATGTAGATAATTATAATTACTCAACGAATGAATAATTAATACAAGAAATTGTAATATTCCTGTATTGTTATGAATAAGTTCCACAATCTATAATATTTTTATAAAATATTATATATATATACTCACTGATATCTATCATAAATAGTTATGATAGTTAGTTATATAAGCTGCTGAAATTATATCAAGCGCTTAATATTAATATTTAATAATTATGTGTATTATCCCCAAATAATTAGTCTTAATTGTCACTAAGTTCACAATATAGTACTGAGAAAGTGTACTAATTTATATTAGATATGTATTAATATGTTATAAAGTTTTAATAATTAATCATTATAATTTATGCCTTAATCATGATGCATAAAGTGCATTGCCCATTTCTAGGACCACTACTGCAAATTGGTGCAAAGTCCCCAATTCCTCATTAAAACTCATAAAAATTTACTTATATTAATCTACAATATTATCAATGAAGAAATTATGGCATTAATATTAATTTATAGAAGGATGAAATGAATACAAACAATACAATGGGTTAACCAAGGATTACAGAACAATATTACCACAAGACAAAGACATTTTCACAATAAAACTGCATTAATAAATAAGGTGACTAAACCGGAAGTGAGATCTTAAAGAATGAACTGAATAGATAATTAACCTGTGTACACAAAAACTAGTGACGTATACATGGACTCATTGACGAATGTACAAAAAAAAAATTAAACTGAATGATAGTAAGGTCAGAAAAAACACGATAGGTTACAAACATGATTACTGAAATGAACAAAAATTGAAACTAAATACATTAAAATACACCAATTATAACTTGACTGGACATCTAACATGCAAGGTCAATTAATTGCTATTACGAACGAACGAAATTCATCGGAAGGTCGTCGATGGGTTCTTCGTTAAAAGCAATTAACTAACGGCCCTAAGGAACATTCAGAATGAATATCGGCATCCTGAGAGCCATTTTTATTCATTATGAACCGCCGCCCAACCATACCCGCAAATAAAGGACAACATCACCGGACAAAAAGAAACAGATATAACATCGATAAACAATTAATAGAGAGGACATGCCTGCAAAATGGTATGGACTCGTTAGTGTGTTAATGAATGACAATCGTCCTAGGTCTAAATTTATCTTTAGAAGGCTCCGGCGATGTCAAATTCGTCAACGGACTAGACTAGTGCCTAGTACTGTTTGCTCATGATTGGCTGATCACAGTATTCTCTTGTCTGGTCTTCTTGATTAAGCAAATATTAATCAAAACTGGAATGAGTTGACGGTTGTTCCTTTCGAAGCGCGGCATCTACGCACGATGTAGTGACGTCAGATTTGCATTGCGTAGTCATGTGTTCAACGTAGTATTATGGAAATCATGTGACTTGCTTGTAATGGTAAACAGTTGGCAACACATGTAAACAAGAAAATCTTTTTTTCTTCGTCCCCGCGATGGCCCACCACTGTTACCGTTGGCTTCTCACTGTTGCCGTTAACACTGTTAATGGGGCTGGTTTATACTGGCTCTTCTATTTACGTTTACATATAATTATCCATTGTCTTTTCTCAGTAAATTATGAGATCGTGCTCTTGATGGTGAAGTACGCGAAGGTGGGATATAATATTGTCAACTTCATAATACAGTCAAATCCTAACGTTATAGATTTGATAAGTCCTTTCTCGAGTCCAATACATTTATTATATCGATTCCATACAAGAACAGTTTACACATGGTCATCATGAAGAATTATACATAATAAGTTGCAGTTCATACTTCATATATTATTCCTTTACAAATCAGTCCCTTGTCTCCTAGCTTGAAAACATAGTAGTCAGAACCGCATAACTGTATGCACGCGTGGTTGGAAAATCCAATACACCGACAGTGAGATTATGCGTCTGGCATTAGAATAACTAGGGCGGACTATAAATTCACGTTGACAAGGTTTAGTCAGTTACTAACCTGTACCTTCATCTTTCTTCGTTATCACATTGGACTGACCCATGTCCATTATTTAATGTACTATAATTGTGCGGCAATACAAGCCCGGCAATATAACATTCCAAGGACACGTCTTATCGGTTCGACGGTCGTCTAAAAAAGGGTCTCGTCTCTTGGTCACCGTGCGTGACAACTAACGCTGAAACGTCACAGCGTTCACTAGACCAATAATACTTTTACATTACATTACACGTTGTAACCCCTAAAATCGCATGCTGCTAACCTCTAGCAGACCATGCCAATAAATCTGCCGTAACAATGACGTAGATGACACACTGGGGATAGAAGTATATATTCCAACATGGAAAATTATTAAAGGATATAGTATCAAAGAAAATACATTTTTTTTAACATAGAGATGGTGGAAATACTAAAGGCACCTGAAATATTCTCTAACAACACTCTCCAGAAATGGAGAATTCTAACAGACTCACTTTCAAAAATTCAAGCTTTAAGAAACTTAACAACAGCAAAAATTAATATATAAGGAGTAGTGATGGTGTGGCAGGAAAGTGAGGGAGTTTGGTGAAATTCTTGTAATGCAATTTGATGATGACAGATGATTAGGCCTAGTGAATTGGGTGTCATCCCAGACTTTTCCCATCCTCGTCCCCCTTGTTAGCAACATGGCAGATGTAGGAAATTCTGAATTGTTCAAGAAGACAACGTCTGCAAAAATAAAAATTTTAACATTAGCCTATAATTTTATTAATACTGATGAAGCCTCCAGTTCACCATCCTTCCCATCGGCAACCACAATTTTGCAGAATAAATTGAAACTAGCCTAATAAGTCCTCTTTTTGGCTTGTATTGACCTCTTTTTTAAGCCAGAAAGCCAGAAAATGTCCTTTTTTGTTGTTAAAAAGCAATATGGTCACCTTATAATTACAACACTGGCAGTGTAGGATCGTTTCCTATCTTTCGTACCTTTTTTGCTCCGTACCGAATATGAGTATTTTAGAGTTATCTTCAATTTAAAAATGTCTTGTTCCGGGCATTTCGCGGGGTATCGAAGTGGGTTTCCAATTGATAAGTATCGCACTACACGACTATTACACTGAATAACAACATTTTTCTTTCTTATTTAAGAATAAGTGTTCTTAGGTCAGTTTCTTGCGCTGATTTCAAATTTGAAATCCGTTTATCTCTATCACATCGGGTTCTTAAGATATTTGTGAATAAATATATTTTTGGGAAACCGTTATTTGCTCCGTTTCATTTTTACTATATAACTTATTAAAAATTAATAAAATGCAAAATAATTCTACTTTTTATACTGCTAAAAGATACATGACATATGTTACGCTATTTTTCAAATAGTTACTGTATTTTGAAATAATTCTGAGCGAAATATGGCTTCTAGAAGTTGTAGAAATTCGGCTGATCTGTTCTGTTACGTGTGCGGATATTTTACCGATCGTGTTCACCAGAAAAACTTTACACCATTACTAAAGAAAGCATATGAACTTTATTTCGATTCAAAAGTTGATGATGCAAATAAATCTTACTTACTTACTTAGTCGTTCCCCTTCTACTGTGAGGTGTAGAGGTTTGGAAGAGAGAGCGCCAGACCATTCTATCAGCTGTCTTCTTCCTGGCCTGGTTCCATTCTAGTCCTCGGGCAAATAAATCTTGGAAGCCAAATGCAGTTTGTTTGACTTGTGCAAATACATTGGCAGGTTGGTTAAGAAAATCGCCGAAGCATAAGTCGATGCCTTTTGGAGTGCCAGTAATATGGCGTAAAGCGACAAATCACGCTACTGATTGTTACTTCTGCTTGACAAATAACCATAGTTTCACTTTTAAAACTAGAAAGTCTGTGGTTTATCCAAATATTGAATCGGTTTCGAAACCAGTGCCTCATGATCCAATCACGTGTCCAATCCCAGTTCCACCAGAACAATATCCGTTGGACGTGAATGAACCATCAGAAAGTGATAGTTTACCTGCTTTAGAAACTAATTCTGACTCGGATTATATACTGGTGAATGATGGTGGTTCACTTAATTAACCATTCAGAACTTTCAGATCTAATACATGATCTCGCTCTTACCAAAGGACAAGCGGAATTACTCGGTTCGCGACTCAAAGAATGGAATCTTTTAGCGCCCAATACTCCAATATCTAAATTTCGTCATAGACACAGAGAACTTGTTCAATACTTTGAGATGGATGATGACATTTGCTATTACAGAGATGTAAACGGTCTAATGGTGCACCTCGGTCATGAGCACATAGTCAGCGAATGGCGACTTTTCATCGATTCTTCAAAGACTAGTCTAAAAGCTGTGTTATTGCATAACGGAAATTTATTTTCATCAATTCCAGTCGCCTACTCTGTTCATATGAAAGAAACTTATGACAATATGGCTAAACTTTTGGCAAAAATAAAGTACAATGACTACCAATGGCGGATTTGTGGAGACCTAAAGGTCAATGCAATTCTCACGGGCATGCAGACTGGGTATACTAAATTTTGTTGCTTCCTATGTGAATGGGACAGCCGCAACAGTCAGGAACATTATGCAAGAAAGGTGTGGCTTATCAGGGATCGTATGCAGCTCAGGCATAAAAATGTAATACACGAGCCATTAGTTAACAAAGACAGCATCATTTTACTACCGTTACATATAAAGTTGGGGGCTCATGAAGAATTTCGTAAAAGCGTTAGATAAAACGAGCAAAGCTTCCACTTATCTTCGAGAAACGTTTCCGCAAGTTAGCGATGCAAAGATAAAGGAAGGTATCTTTGTAGGACCTCAGATTAGGAAAGTTATTGCAGACAAACAATTCGAGAACTTGTTACATGGTAGCTAACTTCGCGCATTGATGGCATTCAAATCGATCGTCGATAACTTTCTGGGAAATCACAAATCTGTCGATTATGTGCATATTGTTAAGCAGTGCATAGATGAATACAGAATTATGGGCTGTAACAGTGTAACATGTCCCTCAAAATCAATTTGCTTGATTCGCATCTTCACTTTTTCCCTGACAACCTTGGCGAAGTCAGCGATGAACATGGAGAACGATTCCATCAAGATATCGCCGTAATGGAGTCACGTTATCAAGGACAGTGAAGTGTGACCATGCTTGCCGATTATTGTTGGATGCTTCATCGCAATGTACCACATGCCATTCACCGACGAAAGTCGACTGCAAAGAAATTCAAGCCTACATAACTGTTATACTTCTTGTACGAATGATGTTGTAATACTGTATGCGTTGTTAAAAAATTTCAATTGCGTATTGCTAGAGATCCCACCTGATAGAGAAAAACGGTTTGCAGATTTAAAAACAGCGCATTAAAATTGACTAGAAAAACATAGAAATGTTAGAGAAAAAAAAAAAAAATTTTTTTTTTGTTAGCCAGTGTTATATATTCTTTCGCTTTTATTCATTCTTCCATCGCTACATCACGTTTTTTGCTTTTCATTTCTTCCATCGCTACATCACGTTTTTTGCTTTTCATCAGTTTGTTAGTTTGTAGTATTAGTCTGTGATATATATGCATCTGCCATCCACATTTCGGCCACACCAAAAGAACATGTAGAAGTAAGCCTAAATGTCGATATTGTGCAGGGGACCACACCTATGATCATTGCAAATTAGTAGAAGATGATAAAGATTAGGCCTACAGAACAAGAAATATAAACAGAAAATGTGCAAATTGTTTAGGAAACCACAGTGCACGTTTCCTTGGATGTCCACATTACCAACAAACAAAACTAGCTCTAATAAAATCAGTCAATACTAACACACCATTTAAAGTAGCACTACAACATGAAGTAGCTAAATTAGCAGAACTCAAAGAAGAGAATGAAGATTTACTGAAAAGGATTGAGTCAGAAAGACAACTCATAATGAGTAAAAAAAAACAACTAGAAGAAATGTGGAATGAAAAAATGACAGATTGTCAAAAACTTATTCATTCTGTATCAAACATTGTGAAAGCCTTTATGCTGAATCTTCAAAGTGAACTACAAACTCACTTTAACAGAGAAACCAAAAATCTAGGAGACTTTGTTGTTAACAAATAAATAAATATATTATACACTTCTCAGAGTAAAAGAGTACAACACTATTTATAACAAACTTAACAATTAAATAATGGACGTACAGAACATTAGAATAATACGGTGGAATTGCAGAAGTGCCAAAAAAATGTACCAGCATTAATAGGCATATATAAACAATCTAAAGTAATATTTGCCACTCAAGAGACTAATCTTAATCCGAGTCAACGTTTTACCATCCCTGAATATAAAGTCTTTCGAAATGATAGGACAGATACTCAAAAAGGAGGAGGTGTGGCATTTCTAGTTAATAAAACATATGTAATAACTGACTGGGAATCATTTAGAACAGAAAATTTTGAAGGTGTTGATATTTACCGTCGTGTGTAGTAAATATTGTTAATTATAACGAGACGTGGCTGGCTGTCATACATTACATATTATGAAGCATAATCACTAAGCCGGAACACACAGGATACAAACTCGACATGTTTAATCGACCATCTTAGAAACAGAAAGTAGGAAGAAGAGAAAAGTAGAGCTAGCCTAAAGGCAAGTGACTCTAGTAGGAAACAAGATAAACATCGAGACATCAACATCCCCCCTTCTTTATGAGTGAACAAAGTCATTCATCCAAGAGGGTTTCTTGCGATCTCTTTGAGGTCTCTTAGGGCAAGATGGTAAGGTAAAGGAGGTAAAGGAGCCCGTTACACGCCCATTGAGGCATATTGGGAATATGGTGTTAGGCCCATATTATCTTGACCGTCGGCACACTAGGGGTGATGTGGTCGGCATCACGCCGGCCGCCTTAACCTTCCCAGAAGTGGTTCTGGTACCCATTTGGGGCTGGGTCGACCCAGGAGCCGTTTGTGGCCTAAAAAATTCCCGCCTCATCTGGGGATCGAACCATAGACCACTGCGCTAGGAAGCCAGTGCACTAACCACTATGCTACCGCGGCTCTCCCAAAGATGGTAGGAGAGAATGTTCTTTGCCAGCTTTCACAGGACTAGAAGTAGCTGGAGTTGAAGGATCAAACAGATGAATTCTGTTTCTGATATATTGACCTCCATTCTCCCCTTCAACGAGATAAGATCTTTCAGAAAGCCTCTTATCAATCCTTCCAGGTTGCCATTTTGATTGTTCAGGGTCTTGATAGTAGACTGGCTGGTGAGACAACTTGGGCAGATCATGAGCAGTTTTATCATAATACTTTTTCACTTATCTGTCTCTCTTGCCTCTACTTTCAATAACTCTACTGTGAGATGCAACGGGTTTCACTGCAGAAGGTATCAGTGTACGCAGTTTCCTGTTGAACAGTATTTCTGCTGGACTTTGATCAAACCCTTGTCTTGGCGTATTACGAAGTTCAAGTAGTGCCTCATATGCATCTGTATTATTTTGAACAGTCTTTCTCATCATACCCTTGATGAGTTTCACAGCAGATTCAGCTAATTTGTTGGCTTTATGGTGACCTGGTGCTGATTTAACATGAAGTATTCCCCATCTAGCAGTAAATGATCTGAACTGTGCAGACGTAAACTGAGCACCTTGGTCAGATACAATAACTTTAGGGACACCATAACGAGCAAAATGAGACTTCAATTTCCTGATGACTAACTGTGCTGTCATTGTAGGTAGAAAGTCTACTTCAATGAAGTTGGAGAAGTAGTCAATCAGGACTAAATAATATCGGCCTTCTATAATAAAGATGTCAGTGCCAACTTTCTCCCAGGGTGATAAACCTCTTGAGTGTTGGTTTAAATGTTCTTTAGTATTCCTTGCCTTCGTTTCTTGACATTCTGGACAACTGTCAGCTATCTGTCGAATCTCAGCCGTCATGCCGATCCAAAACAGACAACTTCTGGCCCGGCGCATCATGCTGTCAAATGCAAGATGAGCAGCGTGTAGCTTCTGCTTGATTTCAGGCCTCAGTGCTTTTGGGATAAGAATACGCTCTCCTTTAAGTATTATGCCTTGTTCTGTTGTCAGAGTATCACGAATGTCAAAATAAGGCATAAGCTCAGCTGGTACATCAGACTTTCTTTTAGGCCACCCATCCAAAATGGTCGACTTCAACCTCTGGAGCACGCTGTCTTTGAGAGTTTCAGCTTTAATCTTTTCCATCATCACATCTGGTATTTCAGGTAATCTTACAGGTGCATCAGCTCCTGCATTGCTCTCTCTATCAGCTAAGGAATCCAATGTGACATTATGAATACAAACTCTGGACAGTGTGTCGGCTATAAGAAGATCGGAACCTTGTACCCATTGGAATTCAAAGTCATATCGATGGCTGCGCATCAGTAAATTCTGCAGTCTTCGAGGAATTTAGACTCAGAGGTTTCTTAACGATGGCCGCCAAAGGTTTATGGTCGTTGATGACTGTAACTTTCCTTCCATAAGTGTACTGGTCAAAGCGTTCCAAACCATATACAACAGCTAAGAGCTCCTTCTCAATTTGAGCCCAGCGTTGTTCTGTTTCAGTTAGAGCTCTAGAAGCAAACTCTATTGGCTGACCATTTTGTAGGAGGACAGCCCCAAGTCCATAGCTGCTACTATCAACTTGAATACACAAAGATTCATCAGGATCATAGTATGCGAGTACTGGAGTAGAAGTAATCAGTTTCTTGACACTCTTGAAAGCTTGTTCACATTCAGCAGACCAGATAAAGGGAGTATCCTTACGTGTAAGTTCTCTTATTGGATGAAGAACTTCTGAAAGATTGTTGAGAAACTTTGCTAGATACTGTATCATGCCGCAAAATCTGCGAACCTCATGACAGTCCTTAGGAACGGGCATGTTTAGTATTGTCTCAACCTTTTTCTTGTCTGGTTCAACACCTCGAGCAGTAATAAGGTGACCCATGAAGGTAATTTCTTCTTTCTTCTCTTGAGCTTTAGCATCATTCAGTTTAATGCCTTTCTCTTTACACCTATGTTTCAGTGCTTTAAGCTTCAGATCATGGTCCTTAATTGCTTGCTGTCTGTTTGATCCACAACCTGCAATAACTATGTCATCAGCAACATTGATGCAACCATGAAGACCTTCAAGAGCTTGTGCTAGATGCCTCTGGAAAATTTCACTGCTTACATTCAAGCCAAATGGTAATCTAGACCATCTGAACCTACCAAAAGGTGTAATCATTGTTGTAAGTTTACTAGACTTCTCATCAAGTTTGATATGCCAGAATGCTTCCTTGATATCCAGCTTTGTGAAAATCTTGGCATTATTGAGTTCAGGCAATACATCATCCAGAGTTGGTAATCTGTAATGCTCTCTTTGCAAAGCCTCATTCAGGGGTCTAGGATCAATGCATATTCTTAAAGAACCATCAGACTTTTCAACAACAGCCATTTGGTTAACCCATTCAGTCGGTTCCTCTACTGGTATTAATATACCTCTGTTCATTAGATTTTGAAGCTCTGATTTTACCTTGCTCTTAAGTGAAAATGGTATTTTTCTGCACGGCAGTGCCTTTGGGCGAATATTAGGATCAATCTGCAACACAGCTTCACCCAGGACACCTAGATGGTTATCAGAGTTATGATCATTATCTGAACTGTCAGTAGCCACCTTAGCAATAAATTTGTTTGTGTTGACTGTCACAAACTGTAGATCCTGCAGTGTGTTGTTGCCCAGCAAACATGTGAATCTATTTTTCACAACAGTAAACCTTATATTGTGTTTTGTCCCAGTCTTAGGATTCTCAGCAGTTAATAGAACTTCTCCCAGTGGAGTCATCTTAGTACCATTCCACATAACAAGCCTCTGTTTAGTGGGTAACAATTGTTCTTGCATCACAAAGCGTTGACAGATTGTATTCACATCAGCTGCTGTGTCTAGCTGAAATTTTACCATTTTTCCATTGACAATGAGTTGTGCAGATGTACAAGCTTTACTAGACTTCACACAGTTAAGAAAAACTTCAGAATCTTCCACTGACTCTGTGTGAACAGTGTGAACTTTCTTGCATTTAACTTTGAAATGGTTTCTTCCCCCACAGTTTGAGCAAAACTTTCCCCATGCAGGACACTTTTTCTTAGTTAACAGATGTTTCTGTCCACAGTAATGACACTCCTTTCTAGGTTCAAAGTACCCAATGTCAGTGTTACTTTGACAGGCTTTACCTGCAGCATGCCCAGTGTCTCTCTTGGGAGGTTTATGGTTGAGTGATTTTTTCTGTACCTTTTCAACCCTTGCTTCAGAAGATTGTACTGTATTACTCATCTCTCTTATGTCGTTTCCAGTTTGCTCGAAGACTCTGCATATGTGAATGGCTTTCTTTAGATCGAGTTCAGCTTTTCTCAAGGGCTTCTCTTGTAACCTTTTGTTGACAGTAAAGACAATTTTGTCTCTTATCATACGATCCTTGTCGTTAAAGTTGCACAAATCTGCCTTAGTTCTCAGCTCAGTCAAAAAAGAATTAAAAGGCTCTTGAAGAGGTGTGTTCCAGAATCTGAACGTATGTAATACTTCATTGCTTCGTGAGCTACAATGGTTCTGGAGCAAATAGAGAATTTTAGTAGGATTAGAGTGGTCTCATTCCTTATGCAAGTTGATCAAAAACTTCAACATCTTGAGGTCCAGCACAGTGTAGAATGATGGCTGCCCGAACAGAATCAGGTTTAGACACCACCTCTGATGCATGCATGTATAGTTCTAACTGTCGTCTCCATTTACGAAATGTGTCTGGTTCGACGTTATTTATGTCTAGGCAGGGTGGTAACCGAAATAAGGGCCGTTCTGCCATGACTAAATGTCTAATAATGGTATGCAAGCAATAACCTACCAGTCTATGAGTCAGCACACGTGTTACAAGATCTTCAGCAGAATAGTTCGAATTCTGTAAAAATAAACACCGCTGCCACCATGTTGATCTTTACTCTTTTATATAGTAAATATTGATAGAAGTATAATGAGACGTGGCTGGCTGTCATACATTACATATTATGAAGCATAATGACTAAGCCGGAACACACGTTTAATCGACCATCTTAGAAACAGGAAGTAGGAAGAAGAGAAAAGTAGAGCTAGCCTAAGGGCAAGTAACTCTAGTAGGAAACAAGATAAACATCGAGACATCAACGGAAGGAATAACTATAACAGTGTCTACTGAGTTAGAAGAAATTAAAATAGTTAACCTTTACTGTTCAAGTGGAAACATAAACGAAAGAGATATCTCAGACGTGAATAAAAGAATAAACAACAGAACTATCATAGTGGGAGATTTCAATGCTCATCATACAGCTTGGGGAGGCAATGTAATAGACAAATCAGGGAAACTACTGTTGGACTTAATTGAAAACAATGAACTAATAATACTGAATGATGGATCAGTAACAAGAATTAACCCTTGTGCAAATCAGCAAGATACAGCTATTGATATAAGCATTGTAACACCAAATCTTGCTAATGCAAAATTGGAAGTTATTGGGGATACAAATTCAGATCATTTACCCATTGAAGTAACACTAAAAGATAATTACAAACCTAACAAACTGGTAGAAAAACCGAAATTTGACTATAATAAAGCTAATTGGGTAGCTTTTCAGGTAGAAATGGAAGAGATAAAAAAGAATAATATAGAAAATGAAAATATAGATGTATTTGCAGATAATCTCACAAAAGAAATATTACTAATAGCTGTTAAACATATCCCAAATGCATTTATGCCAGAACACATAATTCCACACCGCATTAAGGAAGCAAAGAAGAATGAACATTGGAACAAAAACCCAGTACCATGGTGGACAGTTAGATGTACAAAAATTCAAAAACAAAGAAAACAAGCTCTACAAGAATATAGAAAGCATAGATCTGAAGATAATTTAGATATTTATAAGAACATAAGAAATGAATCAAACAGAATAATACTTAAGGCAAAAAGAAATCATTGGAGAAATTTATGCCAAACACTGAACCCTACAACTAACTCTACAACAGATATGTGGAATAAGTTAAAAGCCATTAAAGGCAGAACTAAACATATGATAATACCTAATATAAAAAGACCTGAAAGGGCAGAGACTGACTGGCAGAAAGCAGGGGTGCTGGCCAGGTACTACCATAGAGTTAGTTCTAAGGAAAATCTATGACAGGCTGAAGTCAACAGAAGAGCAACACTTCTTAAAAAAGTCAGTAAAGAAGTACCACCTTTAGCACGCTGCCGGCGAGACATATCGCCGAAGGTAACCTATGTTCTGCCAGCTGGAGGCGATATGTCTCGCCTTGCGGCTGTCATCGTTTCTAGCACATGACTTGTGTACACGTGATTTTCAGCCCCGGATGATAAGTTGTAATGTTATTTGCAAGAGAGTTAGCTTCCGTTTCCGATCTTAAAAAAAGTGATGGGTGTATCCGCGTTTATTTTTTGTAAATTTTTTTTAATCGAAATGAATCGGCATCAGACACGCGGCCATTTCGCTCTAATTTTATTGTATTCTGACGCCATGCGGTGGGGATGAAATTTTTGTCTTTATAAGCGCTGAAATCCTGCCATCAATGGTACCTATACCTTGTAGCGGTATGGCAGCTTGCGTACCCTGACGATCCCCAGAGCTATGCCAGTGGGAGTTTTACTCCTGGTAGGTTCAACCAAGCTGGACTGGTCTGTGTGGGTAGGGGTCAGACAAAAGCTGGTACCCTGGTCCTCCAGGTTGGGGGTTTTAGCATAGGGCTGACACCCCTGTCTATGTAAAAAAAATAATGAAGTTACGGAAACAACATCAAATGAACAAACTTTGCTGCGGGATGGACATTCGGAGTCTGTGGCTCGTATGACTGTCAGTGGTGAAAGCCGAAAGGAAGCCACTGGCATGAAAACGGATGTCCTGACCGCAAAACGGGATACAAGAATAGGATTTTGGAATGTCAGGACAATGTACGAGACAGGTAAACTGGGACGGGTCACGGCAGAAATGAGAAACTATGGGTTGCACATCCTGGGGATGGGCGAGAGCGGATGTGTCGTGAGAAATTCTAATCCACATATATAAATTAAAACGTAAATGTAAAGCCTAACAAATGACTTCTATAAAAGGAAAGAAGAATGGTAAAGAACAGTGCTGTCACAATGACTGTACTCGAAAACCCCTGGTTTTCTCCTTCGTCTGCAAATAGTAACGTTTCTCGTTGATAGTAAAAGCCTTCTGCAGCATACACGCGTTTCCCCAACACAATAAAATGTGTACTCCATTTCTAAGAAAAACCTTGAGATACGCAAGATGACCTATATTTAAAAATCCATTCATGTCATTTTATACACTATGTTACCAAAAACGAAAGACAGATGGACTAAAGATAGAAAGAAGGGAGGGATGAAAGCGGGAACGCAGGCAATACTACCACAGTCGCGCGATACACAATTACTACCATCACGCGTGTAAGGCCACTAGCACTAACTTTTTTTCAAATAGTCAGTGATAAAAAACACTACTACTACAAGAATCAGGTTTAAAAACATGAAAAATGCTTATTAGGAAATATGAAATTCTACTGATTTACATCTAAGCTCCTGACTTTAGTATGACATAACAGTGGAAAAGGCAGGACAGGTGGCGGTTCTAAACAACGAAAAGGAATAAAGAACAAATATACGACTATCTTTGGAAAACACATATTTTGAACGCCGCCATGTAGCTCACTTTAACTTATATATTATTGTACGGCCGGACTTGCTAACCAAGAATATGTTATGTGTTACGCCTTTAGTCTGTTAATAAAATAGTTATGGCCAAAATACAATAGTGGGGGTGCCTGACAGCATGAAATCATTTCTGCTCATAAAATTTTTTTATAACGTGTTTGAAAAACATTACGTTACGGAAATAGCCTACCATGTTAACTCCTATTTGATTGGCGGGAATGAGATGTAAGACTAAACACGATTAGTTGGACTGCAAATACTAGTTTAGTTGTTAGGGGAAACGTGAGAAGGGTAATATTTTTTGAAAAGTAGATAAACATGGCATGATTGGTTACAGCTGCCAATATACTCAATTCAGGGCGTCTGTTCCGGGCCACATCTTGTAATAAACCTACTAAGAAACAGTGCGTTGAGCACCAGTGCCTATTTTTCTAAAATAAAAGCCTGGGACATCGGCAGATCGAAATTGTGTTATATTCAGTGCCAGTCAACGTAATTCTGTATTATTTCCATGAATTGTGGTAAGCTTGAAATATTTGATATCTTTTAATGAAAATTGAATGTAAATTGATAATTTATGTCTGTATATATGTGTGGTTCAGTAGCGAACTTGAGGTAAAGCCTATATAATGCTCCAGCCTGAACAGAAGGTGTCGGAGGAAAGTAAAACTACATTTAATTGCCAAACAGTACACTGACACCTAGCTTATTGACTAGAAAGAAATAATGCTGGAATTGCAGAGGCGTAATAACCATTAGGGAGGAATATACTGGTGAAAATTGTTTCAGATGAAGATAGCAGTTGGCCTACCGCTCTGAACTCAGTGTTTGTTATGTATTGTGCTCAGTGTAGAAATAGAATATAAATTAGTTCTGAAGTAGGAGGTACAACCTTCTTGTTTCAGGGACTGTGGTCCTAAAGCTATTGAGCAGTACCTGGTCAGAGCTTTGCTGAATCCAGAGGCGGACAGCATACTCCTTGGTCCATATAGCAAACAGTGAGGTGTCTCCAGAACACAGTGGAGCAATCGAGCAGAGGAGTCTTTTCCTGCCGCCATCACGCAAGATAAGCCTATGTGGCCAGCGGAGCTCAACATTATGTAACCCCATCTTAAACTGACATTGTATAAAAATAAGAGGGGAAATTAATTGTTAAATGAACGGAACTGAGAACATCTCCAATACTAGTTCCAACCGAAATAAACACTTGAAGTCATGATGACAAATAACAACATAGCTTGAAAAAAAACAACACCAGTATTACCTCATATTACTACTACACAACTGACACGCATAGGATAAGATTAATAAAATATGTCACTACAAGATTCATATTGATAAATTCTGTACATATAACTTGTAATTAAAATTGATTGTGATTCCTGGTTCACTTTGTATTTGAATCAGGACACATATATATTAATGAAAAGTACTTAATACATATTGATATTTGAAAATTTACCAGTGACTCATTCAAGATAGTCTTATAGAATGTTACATGTGTGTGAGTGTCACAGTGTTGTCACGTGTGGTGGAATAAATTAAATTGTTTATCTGTCTGTTGTTGTTGTGACTTACACTTCATCATATACATACCCTAGACATTCAACGTAGTCATCACTATATTCCAGAATAATTCTGACTGAGGTATAAATATGTGGTAGCAAGTAAGGTCATCTGTAATACACTACACTTATTAGATACAGATACCTTCACAGCTGATCTCAGTCAGTACACTAAGTCCCCTATAAATATTTATAACATCCCACTTTACCACAGGATGGACAGGGGCAGGAAAAGTTAAAACAGCAACAGGAGAAACGGTACTTTGCTCTGGAAGAGGGGATGGACAGCACGGTGAAGGCGTGGCCATTGTTCTACAGAGGGGGATGGAGGGGACATTGCTGGAATGGAGGCCCATCGACGGCAGACTGTTGAGATTGAGAGGGAGATTCACCAACGCTGCAATAGTGCAATGCTGCGCGCCAGCGGATGATGGCGATGAGGAGGTCAGGGATGAGTTCTATCAGCGGCTGCAGAGGGAGATGGAGGGCGCACCTAGATATGGTCTTGTTGTGGTGGTGGGAGACCTCAGTGCGAGAGTTGGTACACACAGTACATGTGGTGAAGGAGCAGTGGGGAGGTGCGGCGGCGGGGTGGCAAACGAGGATGGGGATAAGCTGATGAGTTTCTGTGGCATTGGCAGCCTGGTCGTTGGAGGAACACTTTTCCCACATGGGGAAATTCACGGGTTGACATGGGGGTCGCCGGGTGGTCGGGACGGGGACCAGATGGGCCACATCGTGGTTAACAGTAGATGGAGACGTGCATTGCGGGATGTGAAGGTGGGGGGAGGTGCGGGTGTGGGAGGCGATCACCATTTGGTAATAGCAAGGCTGAAGGTGAGGCTGGGAAGGGCTGGGCCGGCTGTGGCTGCACGGAAGGGGTTTGACATCGGCAGATTGAGGGACCCCCTTGCCGGAGAGGCTTTTGCGGCCGACATTGGGAAACGATATCGGTTTGCCGAGGGCCAGGAGGGGACATTGACTGATGGTATAGACCGGAATTTCAACACCATTTCGGCAGTATATAGGGAAAGCGGCGGATCATGCTTGGGATTCCGGGGGGGGGGGAGGGGGCGGGATTGGATGACACCGGAGACACTGGACACCATAAAGATGAGAGGGGAGGTGAAAAGAAAAAAAACAGAAGCGAAGTCCCCCAGGTTAAAGCAACTATATAGCGAACAGTGCAGTCAGCTGGACAGGGAAGTTAAACGCCAAACCCGAGCCAACAAAAGGAATTTCCTAGACGATCTTGCAAAACAGGCAGAGGGGGCAGCGCTGGGAAATGAGCAGGGCACAGTATACAAAATAACTAAATTCATCGGCGGAAAACGGTGTTGCATTAGTGGGAGATGGGCAAGGAAATCTCATCAAGACAGCAGAGGGACAGGAAACGGGATGGGCAGAGCACTTCAGAGAAACTCTGAACAAGGAAATACCAGAGACACAATTGAATGTTCCTGAGGCTGAAAACGATCTAGATGTAAATACAGACATTCCACGAAAAGAAGAAATCATCACAGCAATCAAAGGGTTAAAGAACGGTAAAGCTCCGGGCCATGATAACTTAAATGCAGAGCTATTTAAGACAGACCCTGAGCTAGCAGCAGAACTATTAGAACCACTATTTGCACAAGTGTGGAAAACGGGGACAACACCATCAGAGTGGAACAAATTGCCCAAGAAGGGAGCTCTTTCAGACTGCAATAATTGGAGAGGAATCACTCTTCTCTCAGTTCCCAGCAAAATACTAGGCAGGATAATTATACAGAGAATTTCAAAGGCAGTAGACTACAAACTGAGGAAAGAACAAGCAGGATTTAGAAAGAACAGAAGATGTGTAGACCATATATTCACTCTCAGGAACATTATAGAGCAGTGCTCAGAATGGCAAAGACAGCTGTACATAAATTTTGTTGATTTTGAAAAGGCTTTTGACAGCATACATAGGGACAGTTTATGGAAAATACTGAGGGCTTATGGAATTCCAAGCTGCATGGTGTCAATCATAAAAAGCCTCTATGCCAACTTTACGTGTAGTGTTGGGCAGAGCAACCTAACCTTCGAGGTGAAGACAGGAGTACGACAGGGATGCCCCTTATTAACCACTCTATTTTTAACAGTCATAGACTGGGTGATGCGCCAGACAACAGAGGGCAGTCCAAGAGGAATAAGATGGACTACATTTTCAACATTGGAAGATCTGGAGTATGCAGATGACATTGCACTGCTGGCACATTCACATCAACACATCCAGGAAAGAACGGATAGACTTAATAAATTTAGCCAGCAGGTGGGCTTGAACATCAATTTAAAGAAGTCTGAGGTCATGACGCTCAATGTGAGCAACCCTGAGCCCATATCAGTGGGGAATCATTAACTGGTACAGACAGATACCTTCACATGCCTAGGAAGCGTGGTGACACCAGACGGTGGGGCAGGCGGGGACATCAGCATCAGAATGAATGGGGCAAGGGCAGCCTTCTTTGGCCTAAATAACATCTGGAGGTCCTCCCAATACAGCACAAGCACAAAATTAAGATTATACCAGAGTTGCGTGCTTTCTGTGCTTCTCTGTGGTGCGGAATGCTGGAGAGTCGCAGAGAAGGAAATGTCAAAATTGTCCTCTTTTCACACAACATGCCTAAGAAAAATTCACCGAATCTTTTGGCCGAATACCATCACCAACCAAGATCTGCTTACTCGTAGCAAGCAAGAGGACATGCATACCATCATAGCTGGCAGACGCTGGAGCTGGGTTGGTCATGTCCTCAGAAGAGACCCCGATGCCATCACAAGAACAGCTATGCTTTGGACCCCTGAAGGAAAGCGAAAGAGAGGCCGACCAAAAACAACTTGGCGGAGGACTGTGGAGGCTGAGATGCAAAGAATGAACCAGAGTTGGGGCACTGTACGAAGGATGGCCACCGACCGTGCAAAGTGGAATCAATTTGTTGTTGCCCTACAAGACGCCACTAGGCGTGATGGCCACTGACTGCTTTGACGGTCGGTGGTTAAGGATCGAAGAAGAAGAAAGCGCTGAAATCGGTTCTCAGAATATGTTTGATGGCTGAGATGGAAACGAAAGTAAAATGGCCTTTCAAGTATGTATAATTTTCGGGGTTAGGATTAGGAATATCGGAAAAAAATAGGATTACGGCCGAATGTCACGGCTGGCTAGGGAGTTTGTTGCTTTGCTACTGATGATGGGTGTAACGAAAAGATCGTCATTTGATTTGTATTGCTCTATTGGTCAAATGACTTTCATTGAGATGCAAGGGATATGGACTCTTCGTTCGTTGGTCATTTTTTTAATTTTTTTTTTTAATTTTAAAATTAAAAAAAAATTTTATTTTATTTTTTTTTAATTTTTTTCGTTTTTTTCATCTTTCCTTTCCTCTCTTCCTATCACATCTAACATGTACACAAACAAATTTTATATCATCAGATTCATCATTCATTCATTTCTATACAATCTAAAAATTAGAGCAATTGACCAAAAAACAAAAAAACTATAGAATTTACAAGTCACCCACTATAAAAATGGGGCGTTGTGAAAAAGAATGCAGTGGTTGGGCAAGTTTTCTGAATTTTTATGCAGCGTGCTAAAGGTTAAAATACTGAAAATTTATCATATTTAAATGCAGATATTACAATGGAAGAAGTTGAAAATACAATAAAGGACATAACAAATACATCAGCAGGGCATGGCATCTTAAGCTATGAAATCTTGAAACCCATACCAAAAAGTACCATAGAAATTATAACATCCCTTTTTAACAAAATTTGGAATACAGGAAAAATTCCCAAAACATGGAAAACAGCAGCAATTATTCCAATACTAAAACCAGAAAAAGATGCCCATGATGCCAGTTCATACAAGCCAATTTCTTTAACGTCCCATCTAGGTAAAATATTAGAAACCATAGTAAATAAAAGATTAAAATTTTATTTGGAAAAGAATAATTTATATAATCAAACTCAGTCAGGATTTAGGAAGAACAGATGCACTATGGATCAGATAATTAAATTGGAACATGAAGTAAAATCAGGATTTCAAAAGAAAGAAAAAACTGGTAGTATTTTTAGATATAGCTAGGGCTTATGATGAATGCTGGAGAGAGGATGCTCTCTTTAAAATGAAGAAGATTGGAGTAACCGGTAAAATATATAATTATTTAGAGAATTTTCTGCAAGATAGATATTTCACTGTTCATGTAAACAATGATAGATCAGAACTGCATGATCAACAAAATGGAATACCTTAAGGATCAGTAATGTCTCCTTCAATTTTTACAATATTGGTAAATGATTTAGGTGAGGAATTCAATGATATAACAAATAAATTGTCACAGTTTGCAGATGATGTTGCTATATGGAGGACTGGGAGACATCTGCCAAAATTATATAAGGATCTACAGAAGCAAATAAATAAAGTATGTAAATTGATGACAAAATGGGGTTTTCAGCTGAATACAAATAAAACATTGAGAATGATCTTCAGTAAAGGTAGGGTTGTAAAAAATAAAATTATAGACATAAATATCCAAGGGCAAAACATTAATACAGTGCAAACCACTCGATATCTAGGAATGATATTGGACCAACAGCTGAACTGGAATAAACACATAGATAAACTAGTGGAGTCTTGCAGAGGATTGACTAACTTTTTAAGATATTTGAAAGGTAATGGATAGGGTGCAAGCACTAAGACTATGCTCACTTTTTATAAACCTTTTATTAGAGGAAAAATAGATAATGGAAGTATAATATATGACTCTGCTGCACACAGTAACAAGATTAAATTAGACAGAATTCAGCATCAGGCTTTATGTACAATAGCAGGTGCAATCAGATCAACATCAATGGGAGCTATAGAGGTGGCTTCAGGAATCATACCCTTAGAATTACGGAGAAAGGAGTTAAGACTAAATTACATGAACAGAGTTATGTTAGATAAGTCTCACCCAGCACATACAGCTTTTACCAGATGCCAACTAACAACTCAGGCCAAGCCAATGAATACCACTAGATACTGTGATGGATGGATGAAATTCAGCTGTCCCTGAACTGACGGATGATGAGAAGAATAGCCTTGAATAGCATCGGGCCCCTGAATTTGTGTGTAGACAAAATAGTCAACGTGGGTTCCACGCGTGCTCATTAGTATGCACAATAGCAACTGGGATTTTCCACCACGAGTGCTCATTAGTATGTAAACAGTTGTCATGCGTGCAGCCAGGACATCGCTTTGTCTTAAAGTTAAGTTTGGCTACACCTACTGCCAATCTCTCGAGTCATGGAAAGCAAGCATTTCCCTACCTTTTCTGTCATCTCATCTAGAAGGGCGCTGCCACAGAGGAGACGTAAGCGGTCAGTATCAAAAGACTGTGGTGGTCCCAGAAGAACGAAGCAGTTTTCTCACCTTCGGTTCACACGTTCATGCGAACCGACTAAGACGGGGGAAATCGCTGACGTACCGAGACGAACGGGGAAGTCTAGCGCTTGGACTGGCGGCGCAGAAACAGAAAAGTTCCCTGATTTCAAATAAGGTGTGAATCTTCACATGTCGCTGTTACTTTGCATTCCATTAACTGTATATTGGCATCGCCGAAAATGCAGTTTATCATTCGTCTGCCTGAGATTTGAAGTAGTACTAGCTTATAGTAGAAACTAACAAAGTTTCTCTTGGATTTCTGCTATATTGGAGCCTATATTCATTAATTCTTCTGTGCTATCGGTAAAATATTAGTCTTGAGTGATTAAGAAGTGTAGTTTCTTCATATATTTCACTGGATTTTGTGTTAATTTAAACCTATTAAATAAACCCATCACAAAGTTTTCCAGATGTAAATTGAATAATATAACTATCCGTTATTTCCCGAGATAATAGATGTGTAGCATCATTTTAAACGCGAGGCGAGCGAATTGGTTATTAACCTCATAATTCTATTTCATCTTGCGTAAATTTTAAGTAATTAACTGTTCATAGCTAGTGGTAATTAAATCGATACATTGGCTAGTCACTCGGGAAATTTCTTAAAATTAAATAATTAAATACCAGAGTGATTTTACAGGTCTTACCATATAAAGCGGGTGTTAGATTTTTATAGTATATTACCTGTTATCCATTTTCTTTTATACAGATGGTCATTTCGATCCAACGGTTTTTATTATACCTAGAGAGTCATGTTCAGATGGCTTATGGCATCACCAGTTCTATGTTCAAAACCATACAAAACCATTGACATTAAAATCTGATGTTAAGAGATCCTTATAGGTCCATCTTCTAAACCCATGAGAGCGGTTGAATAACTAGAACGGTCAATTGTTCACGTGTGTGAAAAGTTAAACTGGAACGGACAATGCCAGACGATTCTCTGTATTTAATTCTATAAAAGTTCCCTGGCCTGATGAGGCAGAACTTACGCACAAATTTATTAGATCAAGACCATACTGACAGTAACCATTTTCCCCACCATCAATTCTAAGAGAGAACATTCGCGGCTAATTCTTTTTTCCAAGAACAGCCTGGGAGTAACATTCTCCGGTTTAGATATTTCCCAGTCACTACGACAGAATCCTTGGAAAACAAACTTAGTCCCTATTTAAATACCTGCAGTCTGACAAGGAATACTTGCCCGGAAAATTATATATCAACACCCCATTTCAGCGAAATCTCTGAGCGAAATTAGCAGTGGCTATACGGAGCTTTCTGGGGCTGGACTGGACCAAATAATAAGACATATATATATATATATAGTCTTCAGAACTGTGTGTGATTAATTTCTATGGACATATGCAGCCGACAGAGGGGTAAGTGTGAATGAAAGCGAGCTCGCTGAATGATAAATTAAGGACATATCCTAGATACCCGTCCCGTCTACCCACTCCCCATTGTCAATCCTTTGTTTTGATCTGTTGGGTAAACACACCTCAGGTGGGATCATTTTCCTAGTTTTCCCAGGTCTATGAGAATATATATATATATATTGTTTATTTATTTTCCCTTTATGTAACTATTATTTCACCTGATGACATGATAACGATGTATTAACTGTTGTAATCTATTTTTTTCTTTCTAAAGATATAATAAATTTTATAAACCTTAGCTATTAGTTGTGGTCAAAACCTTCCCCTGCCCATTATATATGTGTTTACGTGTTCGTGTATACGTATGTACGTATTTATGTCACAAAATTGTTTGTGTGTGCATACGACAGTATAGTGTATTGAATCAATATCTAGTGAGAAAATTCGTCTCCAGTAAGTGTGTCGCACTAGATAGGTTGGATTGAAACTATTATAAAATCCAAGACAGTATTTTCTTCTCCTACACCTGTACTCCTCGTAAACGTGACTATCTCTCACACCTTTCTCTCACATAGCTTTCACCATCTCACCCCTGCTCGATTGGGACCATAAAAAATAAAGCCTATCTAAAACTCACGACGATAGCCTTCGACAATAAAGTGTTGCTCGCTAGAATTTTGAGCCAGGTCTAGTAATTGACTTAGCGTCTATTACGGTATCTTACCTGATTCTTCAGTTAGATAGAGTGTGTTGTGTGATTGTCTTGTGAGATAAGGAAATAAATAAAAAAATTAATTCCCCTAGACAGATGATCTTAGACAGGGTGTTTTGACCAGACACAATTTTATGTTGCTTTTTCCACAGCATTATAAAATCAGTTACAACTTATTTATAATAACATATGTCAAATATATAATGGTATATGATAAAATTTTGTGCAAAAACCGTTGGATCGCGTGATTGTAGAAACAGTAACAAAAGGTGAAGTTAGCAAAGTTGAGCTAAGCAAAGGACGGCTATTCTGGTTTTTTTTTAAATCTTGTTAATATCGTTCCTTCTCTAACTGACTTCGGTGGGCGGAGCTTTGTGGCAGAGATTAATTTTTAAGGAAACTTTTTTTTCTCCTTAAATTAAAAAAAAATATATAATAACAATTTTTAAAAATATTTTTTTCTCTACCGATAAGTAATAGTAGATTTTTTCTAGTTGTTTCACCTACCATTTATTGTGGCATAGTCGCCGGCATTAAGAGTTTTAATTGACAGATAATAGCAGCGATAAGTTAGCAAATTAATAACGGTAGGAGGTATCTCAGGTAACTTATATTTTGTGTTTTCTCGGAAGCGGCTTAGAGTTTTTTTTCTCTTCTTGTCTTCTTCTTTTTCTCCTGTAGTAGCATCCAGTTCTTTGACATGGCAGAGCGAGTTCAGCTTAGGTCCATGTTGAGACAGGAGGCGAAGGAAACAAGACTGCAAGGAGATGAAGCGACCGCGTTTGTCAACAAGGAACTCGACAGATATGACGCGGAGGAGAAGGAAAAGAAAGAGAGAGCAGAGAGGAAAGAAGCACAAGATAGAGCAGAGAGGAAAGAAGCGGAAGATCGTCAATTGGAACACAAGAAAATTGAGGCAGAGATGGAAGCCCGCGGGGCAAATGAGAGAGAGGGAGAGACAACACGAATTGGCGCTTAAGGCTTTAGAGAATCGGGGTGCTTCTACTTCCAATAATGGAGAGGCATCTTCACCCCAGTCTCAATCAACTGATCTGTCCAGCACTCAATCTGCTCAATTAACAGCTATGTCTTTTGTCTTAGAGTCTTTCCCGAGCCCCAATGAGAAAATTGACACTTTCCTAGAGAAATTCGAGAAAATGGCGAATCTGTATGGGTTAGAGAGTTCCCGGTGGTGCCTAAAACTTTCTCAGGCACTAAAAGGTAATGCTTATGATGTGTACGTCAAGCTGGGAAGCAGCCAAGATGACTACGACATGTTAAAGAAGGCCTTGCTAGAGCGTTTTGAGATGACCGCCCGCAAATTTCTGCAAATATTCATAAACAGCCGAAAGGAGAGCACGGAGAAATTTGCCCAGTTCTCTTCCCGTTTGACGGGCTATTTGACAAAGTGCCTGGAATTATCAGAATTACCTCTTACATATGAGGGAATTCTTGAACTTGTCCTTGTGGAACAGATAAAATCCACTTTGTCAAACGAAACCCATAGATTTCTGGCTGAGCAGGGCGCAGTCAGGCTTGAGGACATTCTCGATAAGGCGGAACGCTATGCAAATGCAATGGCCGAACTTCCCAGCACAAAATGCAAACCAACAGATGAGCCATCTTGAAAGAAAAATCTAGAACAGTCATCCTATTCTTCTAATTCCTCGCAGCACTATAACCAACGAGAAACTAATACCCAGAGGCCTCCCCAAAAAAAAATCGAAATTCTACAAGACCCGATATCCAACCACCAACAACAATCCTGATCAACCTGCAAAGCCTGCGTGGCAGCACGGCGACCAAGGTCAAGGCAAAGGAAAGACCCCTACAGCAGGGACGTCTGATCAGTGCAAGCACACCGGGCCGAATCGCATCGGATGCTTGCATCCAGCCTCGCATGGCAGAGTCAATGTCAGTGATTCTCAACCTGAGGGAGAGAGACCCTCAACGCGAGGAATTGTAATTTTGAACGGTACCTCAACAACTTGTCTTTTTGACACTGGATTATCTTTTGACTGTATTGTCGCCAGGCACCTAGTCAAACCCGGTCAGGAGACAGAGGAAACCGTCAAACTATGTGGAGTTTTTAAGAGTGACGCACCCAGGACGCTTCCTATCGCACTGGTAGAAATACACTCTGATTTTGTCAGAGGTGTTATTAAAGCGGCCATAATGGATGATCCTATCTACCCAGTTATCCTGGGATGTAGATATGTGTTTGTTGGGAGACCAAAAGAGCCGATTGTGGCAGCGGTAACCACAAGAGGGCAAACCAAGAAGGAGAGGGAGCCTGCGCTAAATTTGTGGCCAAATAAACTGAAAGTGGCGACACAAAAGGATCCCACTCTGGAGCCTTGCTTTAGAAAACTACCCATGGCTAAGGACCCCAGACACCACGGAGACATCTTTTCTAAGGATGGCGTATTGTATCATAGAACGGGCGACCCTGATACAGGGAATAACCAGCTCCTAGTACCGACGCAGTACAGAAGCCAGATCTTAGAAATGGGGCACTCTCTTCCCTTTAGCGGACATATGGGACGAAACGCCACTATTCAGCGAATTAAAAACTCACTATTGGTGGCCAGGAATGAACTCTGAGATTATCAGGTACGTGAAATCCTGCGTTCAGTGCCAACGTGTGGCACCCAAGCACTTGACACCCCCCGTCCATATGGGGCAAATGCCAATAGTGGGGACTCCATTCGAACGGGTTGCTGTCGACATCATTGGACCCCTAGAAAGGACCAAAAGAAGGAATAAGTTTATCCTGAACTTAGTCGACACTTGCTCTATGTGGGCCGAAGCTATACCGCTAACATGCACGGATTCCAAGCATGTCGCAGAAGCCCTCGTGCAAATTTTTACACGGTTGGGATTCCCTCAACAAGTTTTTACGGATAATGGATTCCAATTCCGTAGCCTGTTAATGGAGGAGATCTTTAAGATCTTGAGGGCCAAACACATCCACACAAGTCCCTACCATCCGGCCGGAAATGGGCTCATGGAGCGTTTTAACGGCAGCCTCACTATGATGTTGCGTAAGCTGGCTCAAGAGAAACCTGAAGAGTGGGACCTTTATATATCTGCAGCTTTATTCGCCTACAGAGAAGTTCCCCAGGCATCTACAGGATTTCCGCCCGCTACACTTTTATTCGGCAGACCTATAAAGGGGGCGCTAGAAGACTTACTTCGGTCCCTGCCAGACCAAAAGGCCGACGAGACAGTCGTCTCAGCAAGCAAATATGTATCGGAGCTCAAGGAAAGGTTACAGCTAGGATGGGATCTAGCTACAACTAACCTTAAGAAAGCACGCGCAAAACATGCTCAACGATACAACAGAGCTGCAAAAGAGAGAGAACTCCAACCAGGGGAGAAAGTTTTGCTATTATTTCCAACCGGAAACAACAAACTTCGCATCGGATGGCAAGGGCCGTTTACCGTTTTTAAAAAGATCTCCCGCACTAATTACAAGATCTCCATTAAAGGAAAGGAGAAGGTCTTTCACGTTAATCTGCTAAAGAAATATTTAGAAAGACCAGTGCCGTCCTCCGAGCATCTCCTGGCAGTCGCCATAGCAACGGAAGACGAGAAAGATGATGGTAGTTGCATGGAGTATCCATTGCAACAAACTGAATCCTTTAAAGATGTCAAATTCGGCGACAATCTCTCAGAAGAACAACAAACAGAAACCATTGCCCTACTGAAACAGTACGCTGCAGTCTTAACGGATGTACCTGGTCGAACAAATCTCATAGAATTTGATATGAAACTAACAAACGAGACCCCTGTTCGAACCAGAGTTTACCCAATTCCGTACGCTAAAGCTGATGCACTACGCGGAGAAATACACAAGCTGCGTCAGGCAGAAATTATCAGCGAGTCTACATCTCCTTACAGTTCGAGTGTAGTACTGTTGCAGAATCCCAATAAGGAAGTTCGGCTGTGTATAGATTACCGGTTGCTAAACGCTGTAACGGAATTCCAGCCCGAACCTGTACAGACTGTTTCTGAGTTGTTCACCAAGCTTAGCAAGGCAAGAATTTTCTCCAAGATTGACATGAGTAAAGGTTATTATCAAATACCGGTCAGAGAGGAAATTAAACCTTTGTTAGCTTTTAGCACCAGTGAAGGACACTACACCTTCAACGTGATGCCTTTCGGATTGCACAACCTACCAGGAGTGTTCACCAGAATGATGAGAAAGCTGTTAGAACCCTTGCAAAGTCCCCATATCCATAATTTCATGGATGACATATTGATTGCATCGGAAAACTATGACGAACATATTGCTACGGTTGCTATGCTCCTCAGGACACTACAGGAAACTGGTCTCACAGCAAGACCTAGCAAATGTCTCATCGGCTTTGAAAAGCTAGACTTCCTGGGGCATACCACTTCTTAAGGCTGCATGTGGCTTGTTACCAAGAATATTGAGAAAATATTTTCTGCAAAAAGGCCCCGAACGAAGAAAGACACCCGTTCTTTTCTATCACTGTGTGCATATTATCCGAAATTTATCAAAATTTTCAACGGGCTAACGGCACCCTTTACTGACCTTCCAAAAAAGTGGCGACTGGACAAAGTTATTTGGGATTCAAAGTGCGAATACACTTACGTCACACTTAAGACTCAGTTCTCTGAATACCCCATTTTGAGACTACCTGATCTCAAGAAAACTTTTATATTACGGGTCGACGCATCGGGTCAAGGCATCGGATCAACACTACTCCAAGCAGATGACACCGATCCAAATCTGTTACTTCCCATTGCGTATGGCAGCCGCAAACTGAATACTGCAGAATGTAACTATTCCATAGTTGAAAGGGAGTGTCTGGTACTTGTTCATGGCTTAAGGAGACACCATGAATATCTGTAAGGAGTAACATTCACGGTGCAAACAGACCATGCTCCTTTAGTTTTTCTTGGCGCGAATAAGGAATTTAACGCGAGGATCATGCACTGGGCGTTGCTATTAAGCGTGTACTCTTTTAAAGTGGAATACATTCCGGGAAAACAGAACGTCGGAGCAGACTTCATGAGTAGGAATTGGAGCACAGAAGAGGAAGATGAAATCGAACACAACAATCATCAAGAAGCTACAGATCAAGGCAGCTTCATTGTCATATAAGAAATATGAAAAACAGTTTCATGTCTTCAAGCGGGGATGACTGTGACAGATGAAAATTGATGCTACACTTTAATCTCGCGGGGACCCCTCTTTTTGTTGAAATCAAATTCGCCAACGTGGGTCCCACGTGGATTTCACGTGGATTTCTCTCGCTTCCTAATTAACATGTAAGTGAAGTACGTGTAAGCCAGGCCTCTTTCGCTATCTGTCTTAATTTTAATTTAGCCACGCCTACGGTCTTCTCTCACGAGCCATTATAATTAGCAATCTCCAAACCTCTTACTGTCATTCCTTCAAGGAGGCGGGCCAGAGGCGGCACAGACGGTCAAGTTATCGACGACTTATGTAGTCACTAAGAGTAAGCAGAGTTCTGTAACACCTCTGCTTAACACCAGAATGAGAATCGTCTACGTGCGGAAAAGAAATCTCTGCCGGAACGGATCAGCGGTCGGTAGAGCTGTGAAAAATCGCTTTCATTTAGATAATTGATCGAAGAATCCGCTCGACGTGTGAGTTCTGGCAGACCTCGGCAAGATCGGGACGATTCAGTATATATGTGCAGTCTAATAAAACTCATTTTTAGTTCGCTCCAGGATTTCTTGAATAATTCTTGCCCGCTATTTAGAGAGCCATCTTACATATCGGATACTGGAATACGTGGGGAATTATTCCGTTTTTCTGTGTGCGGTAAAGAATATATACATATATTAATTTAAGTGCTTTTTCGTTTTAAAGTTTTTCATTATATTTCACTGGGATTTTTGTGTTAAGTTGAATAACGTATTAAATAAACTTAAAGCTAAATTTTCTCCAGCCGTAACGTAATTTAATTTCTCGTTATTGCCCAGGAAATAGATGTTTAATTAATTATTAGACGCTAGGCGATTAATATTGTCGAGATACCATTTATTTATATTTTCACCATGTGTAAATTTGAAGTGACTAGTGTTCATCTGTAGTGTTAAAGCGATATATTAGCTAGAGACTCGTGGTGTTTTTTCTTTAAAATATATATTTTAAATACCGGAGTGAGTTATAGGTCTTACCTAAACGCGGGTGTTAGAATATAATTATAGTATGATTACCTGTTATCTATTTCTTTTATATAGATAGATCATACTTTTGCGATCCAGCGGGTCTTATAGAGATGTATGGCCAGATGTCTTATGGCAGTCCAAATATATGTTCCTCAACATACAAACATTGTCGGTGAAAATTCTGATGCTTGAGACCCTTTTGTGGTCCACATTCTCCATCCATGAGAGTGGTTAAATAAACAGAACCCTTCAATTTAAATTTTTTAAATGTTAACTGGAACAGGACTATACCAGAAGATTTCACCATCTTGATACCTATAACTATTACTGTCCTGATATGGCAGAACTTACGGCACTATTTATTTTAAAACCATTTGACAGTCAAGTTTTCCTACCACGGAATTATACAGAGAGAATTCACGGGTCATACTCGGCTATTTCTCTCCGAGAACAGCCTAGCAGTAACGTTCTGTTTAGTACATATTTCACTACGGCAGAGAGAATCATAGCCACTGGAGGCTATACCACACCAGAGAATTATATTAACTTATAAATTTCCATGACAGTGCCACCACATAGAAAAACTTATTTCAAACCCATACCTGCAGTAAGAAGAGGAATACCCAGGGAAACAAATAATCAACGCACCAATTCAGCGACTCCCGAAAAATAGCAGTTGCCTAAACGGAGAGTCTGGCGCTGAACTGGACAAATAATAGGACTATAAATAGTCTTAAATAACTGTGTGATTAATTCCAGGGAATGTATGCAGCGTCGGCAGAGGGGGTAAGCAAATTTGAAAGTGAGCTCACTGTATGTGTGTCGTGAATGAACGGAACGAAAGAATTTATTTCTTAAGTTACTACTTATTTACCATCTTTTATTTTATCTCTCACTAATCTGAGTGTCCCCAGGATAGGTTACATTAAGGACTTATTCTTTACCCGTCTTGAAATACCCCTACCCCATTGTTAATTATTTTTGGTCTTTTTGGGTAAATTATCCCTCTCGGGATATTTCCTAGTTTCCCTATACAAGGAAGAGGGACTATTAGATTGTATTTTCATTTCTTTTATGTAACTAAAATTTATTGATTAATTTTTTTTTCTCGACGTTGTGATATTTCTGATGAAAAAATAAACATACTAAACCTTAAGCTATCGTGTGGTCAAACCCCTGCCATTAAATGTTATCCATAGTTTGTTTACACGTCTGTATGTATTACTGTCACAAAATTGTGTGTACGTGAGGGTAGTGTGACTCGTATTTGATATAAGTGAGAAAGTGCGTCTACCTTAAATAGAGTCGTAAAAGATAGGCCGGATAGAGAGCAATTTATCCATCCAATACCGTTCTTTCTCTTACACCATTTCTCCTCGTCAAAACAGGAACTATCTCTTACACCTTCCTCTCACATAGCTATCATTCATTACCTCTGCTAGTACGGGACCATAAATAACTCAGTCCTATCTTCTCAAAATTTACGACAAGCAGTGATGAGTGATGATTACATCACATGTGCATCAAATGTATAGTATCATTTTGTGAGATATATGTACCTTGTTAAATGTAATTCAAGCAAATCATGGCATTTCACGCTGTTCAAACACATATTTTCCCAGTTTAAATATGACTGTCATGAGATTATCTGATCTGAATAGAAAATAATATATGGACATTTCGTCATGTTGATTAACCTACAAACGTCTATGACAGAGAATGTGTACTCTGTCTGTCTTCACGTCCGTCCAACGTCATTGTCAAATAAACTGTGTATAAATCAATCCAAGAATTCCACTACTAAAGTTTTGGTGGCCAGCGTGCTTTGAACAAGTTTCAAGGGAACGTATATCCATGAAATGATCGTTTGAAATCTTGGGAACTTTCAAGGCGACAACATCCTGGACTTAGAAGCTGTAATAACGGTTATTCAAAGTCAATTTAACCTCAACTACCACCTTCAACATTGGACACAGTTACGATTTCACGTCAACATTTGTATGATGGCTCTTACATGCTGCACCCGTATGCCGAAATCGAGAACTTCGTGAGGACCTGTGTGGTGGATTTTGATGTTATGAATTGTTGTTAGGTATTATTATTGTAATAAATGAGATTAGCTATGAAGGTCCCTGAATTTACCCAATAGTATTGTGAACTTTTCAGGGTACCTTTCCGCTACCACCCCTTTTATCTCATTCAAAAAGTATTTATATTATTATATTAAATGACTTCGTGTATTGTCTAGGGTTATGAAGGTAGAGTGTAAGGTACAATAACCAACAAACATACAAACAAATAGTTTATTATTCACAACAACACACAGTACTACCACAATAACATACAAACGACACTTTAAAAAGCTATCTTATTTAAGACTGTGGTTGAAATTTGTGTAAATATAATTTTTACAATTTATTATCCTGATTCTAATTTATTTTGAACCAGGACTGACAATCAAAAGTGAAATCAAAAGAGTCATTTACATCAGTCAAAGAACCCAGTAGATCTTCTGTCCATACATAAAATTATTATTCTAATATACGTCTGTAGTTGTATTCTCCTACTTTAAGGTAATACTGGTAGTACCCCTAGGTTGTTGTTTAAAATCACACCCTTTTAGTTATGTTTGTTTTCGTTTGTCTCTTGTGGAACTATTAAATATTTGTCCCAGTTTTATTCACTGTCACTTTATATTCCTTTTAAGTTTTGTTGAGCTGTCAGTTGCCGAACAAGAACTTATCTTGGCAGTAGACTACAGGTAGAACGTTTCCTCTGCTCGCTTGACAATCTGTTCCCTGTTTGATAGGCAACGGCCACTAGCATGGGCTCGCAGTATACAGACAGAGTCCTGAATCAATCAGTTTTCAAGCGTTTGGTACCACATTAACGTCAGTACCCAGGACCTCTGAAATGTGAAGGTTATGCATCCTTCTTAATACCTAGCATACACTAATAGTCCACATTCTAAGACAGGTACATTACAAACAAACGAAAAGGGTCATAGCCTTATACCAACCTATGCCACCATTATCTTTTGATGTGACAATGTACACCAGTATTCCACTCCCCTAATAGTTACAACGCCACTGCAATTCCAGCTGTAATCTTTTCCATATAATAGGATAGGTGTTATGCTCCTTTATGACAATCATACATATTCTTGTAGTTTTACACCTCTCTGACAGTCTATCACATGGTGGATCAATCTTTAGGCGTTGCCTCATGGTCGCTATAGACCCACTCATGTACAGACATATATTATTATTTCACATTCAATTTTTATATAAAATACATGTTAATAAACGTCAATCTTACCACATTTTTCAATGAAACACACAGTGATGATGACTGACACAGTTTCGATCTGTTTTATTGTCCAGGCTGCCTAGAAATTGTATTTGAAAGCACAGCCTGATCTCATCAATCGCTGGTAGAATTTTTCAAGAAATGGCCCCCCCCCCCCCCCTAACGCTTGTTCTGACAATATCGACTCAGTTGGCCAATCACTCTTAATATTACAGTGTAAACAGTCTTTCAAAAAATATCATTCAAACCTTTCTACGTTACTAGGCTATTTATGTTTATTCAAAGGTCAGCCAATAATATTTCGTCTCACTTCAAATTCCACCCAATCGGATTCACCGTAATATCTTAGCCTATCTGTCACCTACTTTTTTCCCAAAAAATATGCGATCCAATCTAAGCAGATATGACTTGACCTGACAGTATCTCTGATCTCTATGTATTGTTTTATCAATATTTGATTAGTTAAGGGACTATTTAGATAACTAACAACATATTCTTGGTCAGCAAGTCTTCAGGTACACGAATATACGATTTTTAAGGGGCTATGTGGTTTTGTTCAAAATTCTATCTTTTTTTCTATGTTAGTTGTTTATTTTTTAAACTACCTCTCGTTCACTCTTTTTCCATGTAATTTCAAGCGAAATACGAGAGCTTAAGTCATTCACAATAAGAGCTAAACGTGTTTCCATGACCGTAGTGTATACATTTCTAACTTTTTCATCGTATTGGGGAAACCCCTAAGGCAAGGCTTGCCCCTGTGCTGTGGTTGGCTTTTAGTTTGAAATCAATGCGAAACGAATTAGCATTTTCATCTATCCTTGCCCCTCCTCGTTCCACAATGCATTTTAGGCAAATATTTCTTAGAACTAGGAAAAGTGGTTCGTTTATGTCAAGGACGAATTTGAAAAATTGGGTACCGTTTTGTTCGGCTATTCGTTAGCAAATAATAATCTGAAGGCGTAGGCGACACCAACCGTTCTAGCAGAAATTTTTTTAGTACTTTCTTATCTTTGCCTTTATGCCCTATACTGTTATATTCTAATTTATATATTGTATTTAGAAATTCACTACACATCTCCCCCCTTTAGAACAGACGATCATATGTCAGTTCCTACTTCTAAATACACATAGATGAATTTACTATCTATGCCTGGTGACTACTCTGATGTTCGTCGTACGGATGTCTGCTTAAAAAATCAGCGCCGACATTGGTTTTTCCGGGAATGTACTCTATGGTAAACTGGAATGATTGTAGAAGCAACGACCAACGTAATAATCTAGCATTTTCATGCCTTGCTTGTGACAGACATACGAGTGGTTTATGGTCTGTTTGAATCTTAAATGATTTTCCATAAAGATAAATCTGGAACTTTTTTATACCCCATATAACTGCCAGACATTCTTTTTCACTTGTTGAATATTTTTGTTCTGCTGTGTTCAACTTACGGCTAGCATAAGCTACTGGGGTTAATTCCCCATCAAGTGAATTTGACCGTTGTAATAGAGCTGCACCCAAACCGATATTACTAGCATCCGTTCTCACAATGAATTCTTGACTCAAGTCAGGTAATTTCAAAATAGGCCTGCTTGTGAGCTTTTCTTTCAATTCTTGGTATGCTAATTCACACTGCGCTGTCCAAATAATTCTATCAGGATTTCCTTTGCGCGTTAAATCAGTCAATGGAGCACATATGGAGTTAAAGTTTTTAATATACTTTTGGTAGAAACCACATAATGAGACAAAAGATCGCACATCTTTTTTTGTTTGTGGTCTTGGTGCTTTTTTTAACTTCTCCAGGTTCTTGGGGTCAGGGTCATGTTTCCCTGATGTACTGTGTGTCCCAAGAATTCTAGCTCTTTACATCCAACACAGCATTTCGTCGGTCTAGCTGTCAAATTGGTCTCTCTCAGTCGATCAAACAACATATTCAGAGAGTTAATGTGTTCCTCAAATGTTTCTGTTGCTATGAGAATATCATCCATGAAGTTGGTGATGCATGGATTCTTCAGGGGATCCAGTAACTTTCTCATCATCCTCGAAAACACACTCGGTGCATTTTTCAGCCCGAATGGCAACATATTAAATTCATAATGTCCTTCCGAGGTGCTAAAGGCTAAATAAGGTTTGACTTCCGGCTTTACTGGAATCTGATAGTAGCCTTTGCTCAGATCCACTTTAGAGAAATATTTTGCTTTATTCAGCCTGGCAAACAGCTGATTTGTATCAGGTAATGGATCCACCTGACCTTCTGTGACAGCATTCAGTTTCCTGTAATCTATACACAGCCTGTGTTCTCCAGAGGGTTTTCTCAACAGAACCACACTGGAGCTGTAAGGAGATTCACTGTGCGAGATAATCCCTTCTCTCAACAGATAATCTATCTCCTCCCTTAAAGCTTTTTCCTTAGCGAACGGAATCGAATAGGCTCTCATACAGATTGGTGTTGGGTCTATGAGTTTCATATCATACTCTAATAAATTTGTATGCCCCGGTCGGTCCGTTAACACATCTGTATGATTATTCAGAACCTGTTGAACCCTCTCCCTCTGATTTTCCGTTAAGTGTGTGCTGATTTTTTACCTGTTCAGCGGTCTCACAGGGATGTAAAGGATATTCATGAGAAGTGAGTGGTTCCTTTTTCATCTCCATTGCAACAGACAAGGTCAGTAGGTGTGTCTCTTCCTGGTTTTCTCTGTCCAGATATTTCTTCAGGAGATTCACATGATAGATTTTCTCTTTCCCTTTCTTATCTATCTTATAATTTGTTCTAGACACCTTCTCTAGAACTGTATATGGACCTTGCCATCCAATTTGCAATTTATTCTGGCTGCCGGGCAGTAGAAGGAGCACCTTCTCTCCCACAGCTAATTCTCGATCCTTCGCTTTCTTATTGTAATAGGCAGCATGCTTTTTCCTGGCTTGTCTCAAATTTTCATTGGCAAGTTTCCAGCCAGTTTTAAGACGAGTGGTCAGCTCGTTCACATATTGATATGATGAGGTAATATTTTCTTCTGCCTATTCATCGGTCCATGTCCTTAACAATGCTACATATGGACTTTTAAATTTGTTGACCTATTTTCCATGCACCTGTATGGTCTCTTCCATTGGAAGCCTTATAGTGAGGATTTTTCTTCCTAGAATCATCATTCACAAATCGACCACTACCAATTTTTTTCTTGGGGTTTTCTCCCACTTTAATTTCCTTGTGAGAGGTCTTCTCTCTCTTTTATTTTCACCCAGTTCACATGATTCCGACCGAGGGATTTTCGGTTTATCCTGGGGTAAAACATTTCTTTGTACTCGTTGCATTGTGGCCATTGTAAAACATCCAAGTGAAGACTGTCTGTGAAAAGGGGGCTCCCATTCCACTTTGTCTACATTATTAATTTTATTTTTCTTTCCATTTTCAGGCCTAAGTTTGCCCCGTGGCGTGTCTAGGTTCTGATCAATTTTCCCACTTGTGGGTGTTCCCTCGTGTAATATGCCACATGCTTCTATAAAATTCTCAAAGTCAATCATTTCCTCGGGCCAATAATAATTTTGAGCAATCTTTTGGATAATGGTACCTATTTTCTCATGGTCCCCATCTTTCCCAACATGTAAGCTCCTTATTAACTCTGCCCTATACTTTTTAGGAAGTACCAGCTGTCCCTGACAATTGGATCCAGTTCCAGCCTTGCTATATATCAGTTTGTTCTTCATATAGAAGTCTCCTTTGCCTGGAGGTGTATGGCATTTGGGCAATTTCTTAAAACAAGGCTTGAGGGTCTTATCCCCAGCCTGCGCCTTCCTCATCTCATCTGGAGGGGTATTTATCAGATTATCCTCCTCCTGTTTAGACTGTGATCTGGTCTGAAGCGTGGTCATGTACACAGGTCTCTTTTTACACACTTCGGTGTTATGGTTGTCCATCCGACACCAACTACAATATCTCTTTCCTTGGTTAAACGGTTTTCTTTCATCATATTTCCTTTCATTGAATTGTGAGGTTTTATTTTTATAGTCATTGCGTGGCCTATCAAAATATTGCTTACCTTTGTTCTGGTTTCTATGGTCAAACTTATTAAAGTTTTGAGGTGCCTTAAAATTGTCTACCTGTTTCTTTTTATTACCAACTACCTCTGCCTGGGCTGCCTGATACCTCTCAGCGACATTGAGTAACTCACCCAGCCTCTCTGCACCTTGTTCCATGAGAAACTTTCTCAGGTCTGGAGCCATGGACTCTCTTAGCTGCTCAATAAGGATCATCTCCTTAAGATCTTGGGTTTTCCCCAGAGCAGTCCATTTCTCCAAGTAGGTCTCTAACCGTGCAGAGAACTGGTGATAAGTCTCACCCGACAGTAGTTTGGCATTCCTAAATTTTTTTCTATAAAATTCTCCGTTCTTTTCGTATCTTAATAAAAGAGCCTGCTTTAGCATGTCATAATTGTCCTGGTCATCTCTGCTCATCTTGGCAAAAACTTCATAAGCCGTTCCTCTAAGCCCTTGGGATAACTTGAGGCTCCACCTCTCTCTCTCTCTCTTTAACCCATATGTAGTAGCTAAAAGCTCAAATCTACTTAAATACCCTTCGATGTCATTGTCTTTCTCAACAAAATGGTCTACATGAAAACCCATAGCTGAGGTTGAGGCTCCCTGACTGGCAGTGGCATCCTAGGCAAAGGGGCTGGCACCATTTTCAGGAGCATGGCCTTGAAATTCCAACTCCCTTAGTCGTAACTCGTGCTCCCTCTGTAATCTCTTCTCCTCCTTTTCTGCTTCTCTTTCAGCAGCCTGTCTTCTTTCCTCTGCTTCCCTTTCAGCAGCCTGTCTCTTTTCCTCTCTTTCAGCAGCCTGTCTCTTTTCTTCTGTCTCCAACTTCTTCTCTTCATATTGGAGCCTTTTAATCTCTGCCTCCATATCTGCCTCAAATGCCCTAGCCTCCTTGTCAGCCTCAATCTGCAACTTCTTAATTTCTTTGTCAGCCTCAATTTGTAACTGTAATTTTCTTTCTTCTGCTATCTTCCTATCCTCCCTTTCAATATACTTGTCGCATTCTGAAGTTACATATTGGATCAAAGCTTGACCCTCCATGTTCATTTCTTTCGCAGTCTGCACAGCAGCAGATCGAAACTTTGCCAGATCAGCCATTTGTACTATGAAACCTTTAAAATTTCTAACTATACAAATCTCTAATTATGGCTAATAATTTCTAATGATAACCAAGAACAACCACAGGCACTGATAGCTCAACTACTATTTAATTTCTCCAAAAGGAATGCTTTTAGTTTTATACTATCTGAGATTCCTAATATAATTGATAATATTTTAAGAATTTAAAATCCCAGAAGCAAACTACCCAATATAGCTGGTGTTATGAGAAATTCAATCCCCAGGAGCGAGACCCCAATATATGTGGTGGATTTTGATGTTATGAATTGTTGTTAGGTATTATTATTGTAATAAATGAGATTAGCTATGAAGGTCCCTGAATTTACCCAATACTATTGTGAACTTTTCAGGGTACCTTTCCGCTACCACCCCTTTTATCTCATTCAAAATGTATTTATATTATTATATTAAATGACTTCGTGTAGTGTCTAGGGTTATGAAGGTAGAGTGTAAGGTACAATAACCAACAAACATACAAACAAATAGTTTATTATTCACAACAACACACAGTACTACCACAATAACATACAAACGACACTTTAAAAGGCTATCTTATTTAAGACTGTGGTTGAAATTTGTGTAAATATAATTTTTACAATTTATTATCCTGATTCTAATTTATTTTGAACCAGGACTGACAATCAAAAGTGAAATCAAAAGAATCATTTACATCAGTCAAATAACACAGTAGATCTTCTGTCCATACATAAAATTATTATTCTAATATACGTCTGTAGTTGTATTCTCCTACTTTAAGGTAATACTGGTAGTACCCCTAGGTTGTTGTTTAAAATCATACCCTTTTAGTTATGTTTGTTTTCGTTTGTCTCTTGTGGGACTATTAAATATTTGTCCCAGTTTTATTCACTGTCACTTTATATTCCTTTTAAGTTTTGTTGAGCTGTCAGTTGCCGAACAAGAACTTATCTTGGCAGTAGACTACAGGTAGAACGTTTCCTCTGCTCGCTTGACAATCTGTTCCCTGTTTGATAGGCAATGGCCACTAGCATGGGCTCGCAGTATACAGACAGAGTCCTGAATCAATCAGTTTTCAAGCGTTTGGTACCACATTAACGTCAGTACCCAGGACCTCTGAAATGTGAAGGTTATGCATCCTTCTTAATACCTAGCATACACTAATAGTCCACATTCTAAGACAGGTACATTACAAACAAACGAAAAGGGTCATAGCCTTATACCAACCTATGCCACCATTATCTTTTGATGTGACAATGTACACCCGTATTCCTCTCCCCTAATAGTTACAACGCCACTGCAATTCCAGCTGTAATCTTTTCCATATAATAGGATAGGTGTTATGCTCCTTTATGACAATCATACATATTCTTGTAGTTTTACACCTCTCTGACATTCTATCACATGGTGGATCAATCTTTAGTCTTTGCCTCATGGTCGCTATAGACCCACTCATGTACAGACATATATTATTATCTCACATTCAATTTTTATATAAAATACATGTTAATAAATGTCAATCTTACCACATTTTTCAATGAAACTCACAGTGACGATGACTGACACAGTTTCGATCTGTTTTATTGTCCAGGCTGCCTAGAAATTGTATTTGAAAGCACAGCCTGATCTCATCAATCGCTGGTAGAATTTTTCAAGAAATGGCGTCCCCCCTAACGCTTGTTCTGACAATATCGACTCAGTTGGCCAATCACTCTTAATATTACAGTGTAAACAGTCTTTCAAAAAATATCATTCAAACCTTTCTACGTTACTAGGCTATTTATGTTTATTCAAAGGTCAGCCAATAATATTTCGTCTCACTTCAAATTCCACCCAATCGGATTCACCGTAATATCTTAGCCTATCTGTCACCTACTTTTTCCCCAAAAAATATGCGATCCAATCTAAGCAGATATGACTTGACCTGACAGTATCTCTGATCTCTATGTATTGTTTTATCAATATTTGATTAGTTAAGGGACTATTTAGATAACTAACAACATATTCTTGGTCAGCAAGTCTTCAGGTACACGAATATACGATTTTTAAGGGGCTATGTGGTTTTGTTCAAAATTCTATCTTTTTTTCTATGTTAGTTGTTTATTTTTTAAACTACCTCTCGTTCGCTCTTTTTCCATGTAATTTCAAGCGAAATACGAGAGCTTAGGTCATTCACAATAAGAGCTAAACGTGTTTCCATGACCGTAGTGTATACATTTCTAACTTTTTCATCGTATTGGGGAAACCCCTAAGGCAAGGCTTGCCCCTGTGCTGTGGTTGGCTTTTAGTTTGAAATCAATGCGAAACGAATTAGCATTTTCATCTATCCTTGCCCTTCCTCGTTCCACAATGCATTTTAGGCAAATATTTCTTAGAACTAGGAAAAGTGGTTCGTTTATGTCAAGGACGAATTTGAAAAATTGGGTACCGTTTTGTTCGGCTATTCGTTAGCAAATAATAATCTTAAGGCGTAAGCGACACCAACCGTTCTAGCAGAAATTTTTTTGTACTTTCTTATCTTTGCCTTTATGCCCTATACTGTTATATTCTAATTTATATATTGTATTTAGAAATTCACTACAACCAGGAAATTTTTTTTCATCCATTAAGATAAGTAACAAAAGTCTGTGTTCTATCACTGTAGCATGCTTAGCTGAGCCTCTCTTTAATATGTCCACTTATATATTCTATGTTATATGTTAAATGTTTAACGTGGGAGGTTGGGTTTGGCGGCTCTCAAAGGGAACATCCCAAATTCACCCTTGGGCCTTCGGGAGTGTTCTATAGGGACACATTTTTGCAGACCTCACGCAAGTGGATGTTCCAACACATATGTGTTGAAGGATTTTTACAGTCCACTGCGTTTGGTTGTCTGTGACAACTAACTATTTAGCTGTATCGTCACGTTTTTATTACTGTTTTCGTAATAATTCTTTATATGTATTTTAGTTGCATGATGTATTTTGTTCGTAAACGTCACCCTCAACCTTACTATCGCTTATTTCTTTACACCATTTGTGTTTATACCTTGTGTCGTTACTTGTCTTTTCATTTTTTCGCAGTTGTCATTGCATTCTTTGCAAAGTTCTCTTTCTAGTTTTACTTTGTGGTTCGTTTGATTTCTGCGAACGTTGTCATTTGTCCTTTTTTATCTTGTCTTGGTCGCTATTGTTGCATTGTCTATTTCTGTTGTACTCTGATAATATTTTAATGCATAATTTGATTCTTTGTTTAATAACACTATTATTGATAATTAGCAAGTATTTTGTGCAGTTCTATGGACAGGAACTTATTGCACTTATAAGAGATTAATAGATTTTAAATCATTTGATAAAATCTTTCTAAATAAGTTAGATTACAAATACACATTTGTCATAATGACTACTTTAGATTATTTTATTAAGCAAGCTAAAGCTCTTAATATGACTCATGAAGAAGTCAAGCAATTCGCACTTGTCTAATATGACAAGGCTCAGCAATTGGAAGCAAAAAAATAGAGGCAGAAAAAAAACTTCAGATGGAAATTGAACACAGGAAATTAGCCGCGGCAGAAAATGAAAAAAGATTTCAGCTTGAGGCTGCTGAAAATGAAAGAAGATTTCAGCTTGAGGTCGCTGAAAATGAAAATAGAAGACAACATGAACAAAAATTGATGGCACTGGAACTTGAAAAAAATTAGATTAACAAATGAAGGTAATGCTCAAAACGCTCAGTTTGTTCACACCTCTTCTAATAAAGACAATATTAAGCATGTAAACTTAAAATTGCCAGTATTAAAACAGCATTCAGATGACATACTATTTTATCTGGATCGATTTCAAACAATATGCGAAGCCCATAAGATTGATAAATCACAGTATTGCGCACATTTGTTGCCATTACTTACAGGTGAAGCATTAACAGTATTTAACCCGTTGAAAGACACTGACAAAATTGATTACAATATTGTCAGAACTGCTTTGCTTAGGAAATTTCAACTTGATGAAGATGGTTATAGACAAAAATTTAAAACTCTAAAACCTGAGAGTGGAAATGATTTTGGTGACTTTATCTTACTCATCCGTCTTACATTCGACCAATGGGTTGAGCTATCCAAAATAGAACGTTCTGGTAGACATATTTGTTACGCACAAATAATTACTTTTTTCCAAAGTCTTTGTATGATCGTTTTTCGTATGTATGATCATTATTTGACTGAAATGCATGTTATATATATTTTATGGTCAAAGGGACAGAATCCGATATATCGATACTGCTATTTTTTATGAGTTTACCTCCTCTTGTATAGAGACACGTTCGGTCTATAATGTCTTGAACGAAGCGTGACCATATCTCCTTATTTGGTAGTATCAGTCAACTGTTGTAGATGTTTGAAACCTTTCTTAACGCTTCTGTTCATGTCCATAAAAGGCGCGACTGTGTAAGACTTTTATCTCGAATGTTCTTAGAATCGTCTTATTGTGAACAGCGACTCAGAGATTGTCACTCTGCGCATGTCTCGACTGGGTTGTCGTTTTGTTGTTCCGCCCAGGTCGGGGAGTTGAGAAATGGACTGATTAGCGAGCGGACGCGACTGCGTCTTGTGATTCTCTGAGGGAAATACATTGTCTTTGTGAGTTAGTTAGCTAACTAGACTATTTCCCCGTATTATTCAAGCCTGCCTGGAGGCATATGTTCATGGTTGATTTTCCGAAATAAGGTAATTCCTCTTGTATCGAACTTTAGGCTATCATCTAGAGGTTCGTCATTTTGTCGCCTTTTTGCTCGCCTGTGTGATTCAAAATGGAGAGGTACTTTGACTAGGATTAAGTCACCGGTATCTTTATACCTGAACTAGTTATATATCTATGGGTCGCTCTAGACCAACAAGACTATTGTCTGTGTTCCAGGATTCGTTATATCAGAGATCACGTCCAAGTCAGATGGTTAGACTTAGGAAGGTTATAAAGGTCGAGCTGACCTGTAATCCATGTATGCTACTCACGTGCAGACAGTAAACGGACGTATTGTATACATCTGATCTGCTAGCATCAGGAAGGAATAATTATTATTGTCTATGAACATTAAGGATCTGCAGCTGACCACGGTTGCAGAAGTTATATGTATTATTTATCAAGCTTCGCTATGATATTTGTTTTCCATACAACTATTGAGTATTGACTTCTACATGACTGTCAGTTAACATGAGTTTGAATGCTGCATTCGTTGTACTATGCCGATGATAACATAAGTATCATGACTGTTTTGTGGCGTGCAATAAATGGTATAAACCTAAAGCGAAGTTACCATTTCTATGACTCTACACGTCATGTTGCCTGTGGTGTACCCTGAACTGTTCTACTGCAACACACACACAGCAACAATCTAAACCAGATAAGACACCCACATCTTGCATTGTAATACCTGGTGTCGATAGAGGTGGTAATTTGACGGCATCCTAATTCCACCATTATCATATTACTTCATGATAAGGTCTTATCTTCGGTTAACCCGTTATTTCTTTCATTTTTACATGAACGTAAACCAACAAATATGAATGAAATGGAACAAAACTGTAGAAATTATTGTACCGCACATCCAAACATGGTTGTTAGCCATTCCCTTGTCAAAGAGGAATTGCCTGTTGCATTTGCCATGCAACAGGGAAATCATTTCCGTCATCGCCCTCTTAGCAATGATACGAACTTTAAAAAGGGAGACAACAAGAATTACAATTCTTTTAAAGGGAAATCATTTCGACATTCATCTCCATATAACCAAAATTGGGGTCAATCTCACAGATCACGGGATTTTAATAGAAATTATACTGGAAATTATCAAGGTAATAATTATAACCATAATTGGCAATCCAGATCGAATTTTGATAATAACCGACATTTTTCGCCAAACAAACAATGTGTTCAGAGGGACAATAGTCATAACAATAATTGGCGAGCAAACCAAAATTGTGACCCAAATACAAATAATAATTATGGCAGTTTTAGAAACAATAGTCAAAATCGATCTCGTGGTAGAGATAGATCTTCCAGCGATAGATCGCATCATCAGACACATTCGGCTCTAAATGATACTCAAATTAATTTAGAACAGGATACAAATGTTAATCCTCATAATGCATCATCTTGTTCTCATGATTTCGAGCAGGCTAAATATTGCCATGAGTGCACAACTTTATTCCAGCCCAAGGCGATCACTACTCTGAGTTGCGGACATGTGTTACCAAGCCTTCCTGCAATGTCTACGGCTATGTCAGCTTCGACACACAATGGAACAGGATCTCTTAAGTTACATAATGGATTTCTTAACGGAATTGCTGTCTCTGTTCTTTTCGATACAGGTTGCAGCACCATTGGCGTCAGACAGTCCTTGATCGACCCGTCATTTGCAACAGGGAAAACTGTGAAATGTGTAACTTTCGGCGGAACAGTGGAGACTTTTCCAACAGCAATCATTGATATAAAAACACAATTTTTTACAGGAAATATACATGCCTGTCTTCTTCCAGCACCAATTAGTGACTTGATAATTGGTCGCGTACATGGGTCTAAAGAGTGTACATCACAGCAAATTGCTGCTTGGGAAAGGCAACATATGCATTCTGCAAATGCAGTTGTCACTAGAGCGCAAGCTAATGATATGTTGCAAAGTGCACCAGCTATACCTCCTGTTAATAATAATGATGATGTTGACTCTCTTATATCGCGTGAGTCATTTATAGCATTGCAACAATATGATGCTTCATTAAATAATTTTTTTCAATTAGCTAAGAATACTACACACAGATACAAACTCTAGACATAATTTTGTACTGAAGAATGGTGTGTTAGTGAGATTAGTACATGATACGACATCATTCGTACGATCTCAGATTTTAGTACCTTTTACAATGAGAGCTCGTATATTGCGTCATGCTCACGACTCTCAATGTACAGGACACATGGGTTTTTCACGCACCAAATCTAGAGTGCTATCTGCTTTCTATTGGCCAGGCGTCCATTGAGATGTTAATATCTACTGCCGTTCCTGCATTACATGTCAAGAAGTTAAGGTTCATGGTCCATACCACGCAGCTCCTATTCAAGCTGCTGACAATCCAATTCGACCATTTGAGAAAATGGCAGATGACATCATTGGTCTTATCCAACCTCCTGCTAGAGGACATACACATATTCTCACTTGTATTGATATGTGTACTCGTTGGCCTGAGGCTATACCTCTAAAGAATACTTCATCTGCTAGTGTCGCAGATGCACTATGGTTAATTTTTTCACGTTTGGGTTTTCCACGTAAAATATTATCAGACCATGGTGTACAATTCGTTTCTGAAGCTATGTCTCAAGTCATGTCTATGCTACACATTGATAGATCTCTTAGTTCTATCTATCACGCAATGTCGAACGGTTTAATTGAGCGTCAAAATAGGACTCTCAAACAGATATTGGGTAAAATTACTGAGGATCACCCTCAAGATTGGGACAGAGTTCTACCCGCTGCTCTCTTTGCTTATCGAAAGGTGAAAAATGAAGCTACAGGTTTTTCACCGTTTCAACTCGTCTTCGGTGTTCAACCTCGTGGTCCTATGTCGTTACTTCACGATCTACTTACGGAGGAGGATATTTCAAATGATACTCAATCTTCTTATGAGTATGTAATTTCTTTGAGAAAAAAAATTATAGATGCATGTAGGTTGGCTACCCCATCATCTGAATCAGCTAAAGAAAAAGCTCGACTATCTGTTAATAGATATCGACGTCTTCGCCAGCTTTTTCCTGGTGACGAGGCCTATGTATTACTCCCTCGTAAAGACAATCGTTTACTCATTGCCTGGAAAGGCCCTTTCAAAATAATCTCCAGAATTTATGATGTTGATTATATTGTCGATATCATGGGCAAACATAAAACCTTTCACATAAATATGTTAAAGGAATTTCTCTCTCGTCCTGACTTCTTCAGTCAGTGTTCCAAGCAACTGACGATCCTACACCTTGTCTTCATCATTATACCGCTTTATCGGTAATTCAGGAAGAAGAGTCTTCTTTTCAGGATGTACCTTTACCTATACCGGTAGTACCACTTCATTCAACAGAAAATTGGAATGATGTGTCAATTTCTCCTGACCTTTCTGCTGATCAGCGTCAGCAAGTATCGTCTCTTCTTCAATGCTATCAGGATGTTCTCACTGACATTCCCGGTCGTACGTCTGTCAATCAACATGACATTTTACTGACCGACGACACACCTATTCGGGTTCATCCATATCCCATTCCTCTACACTTTCGATCTCAAGTTGATAAGGAATTGGATGAGATGCTTCAATTAAAAATAATTGAACCATCCACTTCACCATATTCTTCTTCGATGGTTATTATTCGTAAGAAGGATAATAACATCCGTCTGTGTGTTGACTATCGTAAGTTAAATAAAGTTACTCAATTTGACGCGGAACCATTACCACTTTTAGAAGATTTACTTTTTAAACTTTCTAAATCTATTTTCTTGTATAAGCTAGATTTGTCAAAGGGATATTGGAAAGTACCATTGACAGATCGGGCAAAGCCACTCACTGCTTTTTCTACTCCTCGTGGTCTTTTCCAATGAAATTTTATGCCATTTGGACTAATGAACGCTCCTGCCACTTTTGTGCGCATGATGCGTCGTATTTTATCACATCGTTCCTATGTCATTGCCTATATCGATGACATTTGCCTTTTTAGTGACTCATGGGATGAACATTTTCGTGGATTAAACACATTATTGTCCACTTTGCGTTCATATAACTTAACGGCAAAACCATCTAAAGCTTATGTTGGTTTTCACGACATATCATTTTTAGGTCACCGTGTTGGTCACGATCTTTTACATACGAGGACAGTAATGTTTCAAAAATCCTAAATGTAACAATACCTAAGTCTAAAAAACAAGTGAGGAGTCTGTTAGGTCTAATCCAATTCTATGGGAGATTCGATCCTCATTTATCTACCATCACTGCACCTTTCTCTACTTTGTTAAGGAAGGGCGCAGCTAATGTGATTCGGTGGTCACAAGAACATCAATTCGCGTTAGATATAATCAAATCATACTTTTCTAAAGCACCTGTCTTAAGATTACCTAATGCGGACCTACCTTTCATTCTCCTCAGCGATGCGTCCAATTTTGGCATAGGCAGCGCATTACTTCAAGAATATTCTGGAACATTGCACCCTGTTATGTACGTCTCCAGAAAACTGACGACTACTGAACAACACTATTCTGTCCTGGATAAAGAGTTATTGGCTCTTGTCTGGGCTATAACCAAGCTTCAGCGCTCTTTACTGGGAGCACACTTTTTTGTAGAGACAGACCAGCGTGCTCTTACTGCTCTCAATAACAGAGACGTCAAATCATCGAGATCAACCAGAGACGCAATCGCCTTACAACCTTACAGTTTCACAATCCGAGCGATACCGGGATCTCAAAATGTTTTAGCAGACATCCTTTCGCGGTGTCCTTATGAGTCAAGCGAGCTTATACGCCCTATGAAGAGTGACGCCTCTGCACAATCAGTTCCTTCATTGTGACTTTATACTCAAAGAATCTGATTTCGTTCAGCGAGATTATTATTATTAGTGACGGTACGCTAGTCTTGTATCTGAGTAAACATTTCAGTAATGTGACATACATACTTTGCCAGTGAAATATCTCGAATTGCTAAATAACTAACTATTACGTAAATTTTGAATTTCAGAGTGATAACATTTTAAGTCAAGGAACTTTGTGAATAATTGACTATTTTATAATATAATAGTGCAACTTCGTGACTCTAAATAATAGTAAACTTAAGTGGAATTAATAACATTTTAAAGACATGAACACTATTCATTAGCTATTAACAATTAAACTTACTTAGTTAGTTTAATATTTAATATATTTAACTATAATGGTTTTAATGCGAGTTCAAAGAGCTAGTAATTGTCACTCATGATGTGTAGTGTTTTAGCACTCATATTTAATTAGTACCACTAATTATTTCTAGACAAATTTTAGGAGTGTTGCTCACTTCGCGTAGTTCATTTGCATGCTCTTTCATTTATAACTCATCGCCTTGATGCTTTCATATTCCATTTATTTGAATTCAATTATTGACATTTTTTCTTTCTGTTAACATTTAATTTGTGTTTCATCGTCATTATTATTTCATATTATTTAGTGTTGCCACATTGGCCTCATGTTGGTTCATTGGGGTTGTACATTTTATTACTTTGCATTTTGTTTATTTGAGTTGAGTTCGCTTTCATATGTATTATGTCACTAATAATATTTTATTAGTATATTTAGATTGATAGTATATGTAGATGATAATTTGATTTACCTCTCCGCGGTTATTCAAGTACAAAAAAAAAAAAATTAATAAATTTTTTTTTTCGCAGGGTATAAAATAACTATTGCGTCCTTTTTGGGTCCTTAACAGTAGTAAAGTAGACATGCGTCTGACTTCTGTTAAGAGGGTACGCATCAACATATGTGGTAAGAATATATTGGTAAATTAAATTCATCGCGCACGGAAGCGCACATATTGGTGCATAAGTATTTTCGCGTTTTGTTGCTAAACAGTAGATGACGTAGTGACCTTCGGAGAGAGATGAAGGGCTGTGATATGCCAGACTGATGTCTGTGTTATTCGAACCCAATGTAGTGGGTCTATCTTCTGTTGAAATTGATTATATCCGGCCTTCCACACGGAAGCCATCGCCGTGATGATTTAGACAGTAAGTTCGTTAATAATAATATAAATTTTACTCTACGTCTTTTCGTTACACTGAGTCTAGTCAGTACATTCCATGGGAATTGTTAACCCCTTCAGTTGGATGTACTGAAATGAATGAACTATAAGCGAAGTCTTTGAAATCCAGCCTATTGTTATTTATGAAGAAAATTGTAGTACAAAAACGTAGCTACATGGATAAGGTATTTTATCGCCGTCCCTAAGGATTACGGCAGATTTACTGAGAGGTCAGTCAAATGGACTTAGGATTTTATTATGTACGATTGACCATGATGTTTCAAGTTTAATGTTCAAATACGTCAACCACATTATTTACGAGGCTGTTTAATAATGGAACTTTCTTTAATAAATCACATACTTCTAGTCATATTTCGATAATTGCTTGGTGCAAAATTTTCTGTCCACAGTTCGGGTTTGACCCTAATCCCCATGCACCCAATGGGGAAAGCAGACAGTGGCGGGACAACACCTTATTGACTGGGGGCTGCCCAGCTTGAAGCGGGCGGTAGCTGTCCAGTGAGATCCTGGAACCTCTCCCACTGTCGGAAGTAGCCCCTGGCGCCATGCCCTACACCAATTGGGCAAAATGCTTATAACCGGTAACTGCTACTTCCCGTGTTTTGCCGACACCTATAGGGTGAAGCTGGAGTGTCCTCTCCAGGGCGCGAGCTAGGGCACAGTTATATGGAGATCAAGCTGTTGCCCATGCAGCATGTTCCCCCTCTCCACACAGCCGGTAGATCAAAAGGAACGGCAGTAGCCGATACAGTTTGGTACCAGCCATGTCGCAGGAGTTGCCAGAATAATGTCGAATCGACATTAGACTGCCTTAGGGACTCCGACTCCGGATTTATCCTCAGGGTTTACTCCCGAAGCCAATTCCATAAATGGATATTCCCGCAAGGCAGCGGTGGTTTGAATTCAGAGTTCCTTCTCTTAGATAAGCTACCAACCAAGGATCACGAGCCCTATCTGCCCGAAGCTGCTGGTTTTAAGGCGCCAGTCGCTCGCCTTTGCCCCTTCTCCCGTCAGTGGAAACAGTTCCGCCGGGCTCAAATTGAGCCACACATGAAGGCCGGGAGCTGGACTAGTAGGGATGGACTCTTTAAAATCCTCCTGAAAATAGGCTGCCCTTCTAAAATGCTGGAAATGATAAAGTCATTCCATGACGGCATGAAGGGAACAGTCCAATATGCTGGAAGCACGTCACAGCCCTTTGATATACGAAGTGGCGTTAAACAAGGCTGTGTTCTGGCTCCGACCCTCTTCGGAATCTTCTTTGCCTTACTCTTGAAACATGCATTCAGAGATGCAACGGAAGGAATATGCCTTCACACTAGGTCAGATGGCCGTCTGTTTAATCTTTCAAGGCTGAAGGCAAAAACAAAAATCAGAAGGGTCACTATAAGAGACTTGTTGTTCGCTGATGATGCTGCAGTCGTCACTCAAAGCCAACAGGAGCTTCAGAGCTTGATGAATCGCTTCACTAAAGCATGCAAGGACTTTGGCCTCACAATAAGTCTAAAGAAAACGAATGTGCTGAGTCAGGATGTGGGTGCTGCACCAGTTATCACTATCGATAACTATGAATTGGCAGTGGTGCACCACTTCACATACCTAGGGTCTACCATCAATGACAAACTCTCACTGGATACAGAAATCGACAGCCGCATTGGCAAAGCTGCAGCTACCTTTGCCCGCCTCACATCGCGTGTTTGGGGAAAAACTCTAAACTCACAATGAAGACCAAAGCTGCGGTATATAATGCCTGCGTCACCAGCACACTCCTATATGGCAGCGAGACCTGGACGACCTATGCTAAGCAAGAAAGAAGGCTCAATACCTTCCATCTGCGGTGTCTACGCCGCATCCTCGGCATCTCGTGGAAAGATAAAGTGACAAATGTCGAGGTGTTGTCACGTGCTGGCCTTCAAAGTATGTATACGCTTCTTAGACAGCGCAGACTTCGCTGGCTTGGCCATGTTCGCCGCATGGATGATGGTCGCATCCCAAAAGATATCTTCTACGGACAATTAGCAGAGGGCAAGAGAACAGTTGGGCGACCACAGCTGAGGTTCAAAGATGTGTGCAAGAGAGATATGAGGGCACTGGACATGGATCCAGCAACATGGGAGGATAAAGCTGCCGATCGCACTAAGTGGCGATGCTATTTACGGCGCCACCTCAGATTGGGCGAAGAGAGGCTCACACAAGAAGCAGAGGTGAGGAGAAAACGTCGAAAGGAGCACCAGGAAAATAAGCAGCTGAGGGCTGTCACCTCAGGGGCGCATTCCCATAGTCAGTTATGACTGAAGGGGCTATTATTATTATTATTATCTAGTCATAATATGGATGCTTGCCCTTGAGGGGTCAACCGTTATAAGATGAATGTATATCAATCAATTCATGAATCAAGTTGTCTGATCATCCATGAACATTGATGCTTTATTTGAGATGTCCTGTCGTGTCTTCATCAATATGACTGTCATGAGATTATCTGAGCTGAATAGAAAATAATATATGGACATTTCGTCATGTTGATTAACCTACAAACGTCTATGACAGAGAATGTGTACTCTGTCTGTCTTCACGTCCGTCCAACGTCATTGTCAAATAAATTGTGTATAAATCAATCCAAGAGTTCCACTACTACAGTCTTGGCATTAGTTGACGTGCCTTGTTAATGTTCCTGTTGACCAATTGCCATATAGTTTAACAACATTCGTGTATCAGCACAAAGTAGTAGCCAGCAACAACAACAAACCAACTACTCCAAGAAAAATGACTACTACAGTAATCTTGTGCGAAGGTAGACACATTTAAAGGCCAGTATTAGATACTCTTGAGTTTTGGCCACTGTTGGACCACTACTGCTGAGCTAAGGGGAGGCATTCCATGACAAGAACATGCATGATTTTATAAAGGTAGATCTTTAAATCGCTGGTCTCTCGCGGCAAAGGTGCAGGGATCGAATCACGGTACCGACACTCTCCAGTCTACCCAGCTACAAATGGGTACCTGGCTCTGCTCTTTGAGTTTGGGAAGGAAAAGGCAGCGAGGAGGTAACTGGTAACCCCACCTCTCGATGCTGGACCTAGCATGGTGATGAATCCAACACTTCACTCCACTGCGGCAGTATCTACTATGAGACTACCCTTTTTTTAGATCTCAAAAGAGTTCATTGTTTCCAAAGAAGATCTCCACAGATCCTGGGTTGCCTACCGCTGGCAAACGCCAATCTGAGGGTGCGCTTTATGATGTTGATGAATTCCGCCATCAGTATGTTACCATGAGTATGTCATATCGTGTCTTTCACTTATATCTCGACCATTTATTATAAGATAAGCCTACACGTTCTGTTTCCACACAGAAGTTACATTGTATTAGTAAAACGCTCCTACAGACCACTTTCCCTTGAACACTGGCTTTGTTTTCACTTTCCACCTATATCGCTGACATCATTTGTCAGTTTGCTTTCAACGATTCAAAAATATGTGTTTTACGCAGACACTCTGTTAAATGCTGTCACTGAAGTCGCAACATAACGCTGGTTGTGGGTGAGTAACTGCTATATTTGGCGATGAGGAAAGACTTAACCAAGGCCTATTATTTATGAAGAAATAATGTAGTAGGCCCTATTTATTTTTAGGCAAATTGTAAGCACTCGCAAGAAAGAATGGAAACAGAAAACAAAAGAAATTATCGGTATTCCTGACAATATATCTATTAACGCTATTTGGCGATGAGAAGCTGGGGGAAATTACAGGGGGTCTTTATTGTGGAAAGGGGGTGGGGGAGGGGGCTGAAATGAGATACAAGCTTCATTACGTTGTTAGTGCTATATACAGTTAAGCTCCTCCCACAAAATGTTAGCGACAGCAGCGTCAGACCTTTCACTGAACATTGGGATTAATCGGGTTTTTACGAAAAATCAATAATTCAGTTTAACAAGTTTTATTTGGTAGAAACTGTATATGTGGTAAGATGACAAATAAAAGTGTATTAAACTATAAATCAAAAGCATCAAGCTTCTTAAAGACAATTATTTCATATTCGATACTTGCACACTACGATACATGTCCAGAAAACTGCAGGGAAATAACTCCAACTGAATATTCTGTTCGGAGCAAAAAGGTACGAAAGATAGGAAATTACCAATATATTATAGTTCGCCCATGTCTGTCTATTCTTACACACACACACACACACACACACACACACACACACACACACACACACACACACACACACACACACACACACACAAACACATATATATATATATATATATATATATATATATATATATATATATATATATATATATATATATATATATACATATATATATATATATATATATATATATATATATATATATATGAGAGGCGTGTTCAAATGAAACCCGACCGTGCTGCGCCAAGTGGACATTCGTAGGAGGAGCATGATGACGTCACATCTGACGTAATAAGCACACACAAATGAACAAGTGTGTAAGTGTTCATTCTCCTAGTATTCATTGGTTGTGCTGCAGACCGTTAAAATAATGGCCGGTGTGATAAGGAATCCGTCCAAGGTCGATCAGCGAGCGGTGATTCAGTTCCTAACAGCCGAAGGATGTCGACCAGTCGACATTCATCGCCGAATGAAAGCAGTGTATGGTGACAAAAGTGTGTCTAAGACTACAGTGAAATACTGGGCACGAATGTTTCGAGAAGGACGTCAGTTAACGAAAAATCTTCCGCGGCCAGGTTAGGTGCATATTGTTGCGACAGAAGAAGCCATCGCCGAGATTGATGCAGCAATACGGGTGGACCGTCGCCGGAGCTTACGTTCGCTAGCAGAGGAATTCGCTGTGTCTCTTGGGACAGTTCAAATGGTGGTTAGGAATAACTGAAGTATCGAAAAGTGTGTTCACAATGGGTCCCACGGATGCTGACCGATCACCATAAGGAAGAACGCATGGGGTGGAGTTTGAACCACCTGCTCCGTTACGAAAAGGAGGGTGATGCATTTCTGTTGCGCATAGTGGCAGGCGATGAGTCGTGGTGCCACCACTTTGAGCCGTGCAGCAAATCAGCGAGCATGCAATGGAAACATCCCGGATCACCAAAACTCCAAAAATTCAAGTCACAGATTTCCGCCGGTAAGGATATGCTGACTGCATTTTTTTTACCATGAAGGGCTTTTATTGGTAGACTTTAAAAAGCCTGGCGTGAACATCAATGCCATCCGCTACAAAGACATACTAGACAACCTGCATACAGCCATCAAGAATAAACGACCCGGCATGCTTTCGCGTGGTGTGATTCAATTGCACGACAATGCTCGTCCACATGTTGCGAACATTGTGCAGGAAGCGTTAGCAAGGAAAAGGTGGGAAGTTCTGCCACACCCAGCCTACAGCCCCGATCTTTCATTTGTTCGGACCCATAAAAAAATCTTTAAAGGGACAACGATTCGACTCCGATGCAGACGTCAGGGCCTCGGTGACCAAATTGTTCAATAAGCAACCAAAGTCATTTTTCTCGGACGGCATCCGCCGTCTACCCAAGCAGTGGGATGCGTGTCTGAATGCCTATGGTGACTATTTCTAAAAAACCCCAGTGGGTACTTGCTTCATAACAATTGCTGTATTTAATTCTACTACTCCTGCTGATGTACCTTACATATATTTGTTATAAAGCCACTGGGACGGGTTTCATTTGAACACACCTCGTATATATATATATTGAGTTGGCCACTCGAAAAGCAGCGGCTGGGAGACTTTATCAGGCCATAAATCGAGGATTCCTCGGCAAGAAAGAGGTTGGTAAGAAAACGAAGATGGCTGTATACCGCTCCACCTATGTCCCATTTTTGATATATGGATGCGAGTCATGGGCAATGACTACAACCCACAAAAGCCAGATTCAAACCTCAGAAATGAGGTATCTGAGGAAGGTGGTTGAAGTAACAAGAAGAGACATGGTCCGCAACCAGACGATACGTCAAGGCCTAAAATCCCACCCGCTGCATACCCAAATAGAACAGTCCAACTAAGATGGTTTGGCCATGTCTGCAGAATGGGAGAAGATCGGCTACCACGACAAGCATGGGAAACAAAGATCCAGGGATCCAGACCTCCAGGACGACCCAGAGTCCGCTGGGAGGACAACATTAGACAATCTTTGAAGGACTAGAATGGAACCAGGCCAGGAAGAAGACAGCCGATAGGATAATCTGGCACTCTCTCTTCCAAACCTCTACACCTCACGGTAGAAGAGGAACGACTAAGTAAGTAAGTATATATATATGTATATATATATATCATCAGTTGCCATCTCCACAACGAAGGTTGACTGTAATGGATCTCCAACGTCTTCTGTCTCTTGTCTTGATGGTGCACTCTGATAGACTCTTTCCTGTCCATCTCTTGATGTTATCTTCCCACTTATAGCTCTGTCTTCCCCTTGCACGTTTGCCTTCAACTCTCCCTTCTGTTATGGTCTTCTGCAAGGTGTTATGCCTTTTTATGTGGCCAAAGTATTTTAGCTGCCGAACTTTGACCTCCCTCATTAGTTCTCTTTTCCTACCTAGATTTTCTAGGACCTCCTTATTTGTTTTCATCTCTTTCCATGAAATACGCCCCATTCTTCTATATATCCACATTTCAAGAGCCTCAGTTCTTTCTTCCAAATGCTTATTCATCGTCCATGTTTCTGCACCATACAGAAATGCTGAATATATATATAACACTTTATGATTCTCAGTTTTAATTTGTGAGATAACTGTTTGGATGTCAGTATATGTTTCACGTTGTTGAATGTAGCTTTGGCCATTCCTATTCTCTTCTTGATTTCTGTTTCACATCTGCCATCTTCTGTTATTATATGACCAAGATACACGTAGCTCTTGACTTGTTCCAGGATTTTCCCATTTACGCTTATCTTTAATGTGGGTTTATCGTCTGTTTTGCTAATTATCATAGTTTTTGTTTTCTCAATATTAATGTCGAGTCCATATTCATTACTTATACTGTTCACTTGCTTCACTAGTTCTTGTAACTCCTGTTCGCTTTCAGCTAACAACACGGTATCATCTGCATATCTAAGGTTGTTTATTGACCTTCCACTGATGTTCAGTCCTGGTATTTCCTGTATCTGTTTGAAAATTTTTTCGGTGTATAAATTAAATAGGCAGGGGGACAGCACACAACCTTGTCTGACACCTCTTTTTATGTCTATGTATGGTGAATAATTCCTTCCAGATCTTACTGTGGCAGTTTGCTCCCAATAAAGGTTACTGAGTATTCTTATAATTTTTCCATCAATACCTATGTCTTTGAGGCATTCAATTATTTTCTCATGATGGACTCTGTCAAAAGCCTTCTTATAGTCAATGAAGCACATATACATAATTTGTTGGACCTCTGTATATTTTTCTGCTAATATTCTTTGGCAAAATATTGCCTCTCTTGTTCCACTGTTCCGTCTAAAACCAAACTGTTCTTCTTGGATTTCGCTGTCTACCTTACTTTTTATTCTTTCCTGTATGATTTTGAGCAGTATCTTAATTGCATGACTCATCAGGCTGATTGTTCTGAAGTCTGAACATTCTGTTGCATTTGGTTTTTTGGGCAATGTTATGAGAACTGATGTCTTCATGTTGTGTGGTATATATCCTGTATTGTATATATCGTTGCATATTTCTGTGATTGTATCTATACCAAAGCTCTCCAGAGCTTCTATCATTTCAATTTTTATGTTATCCATGCCTGCTGATTTTCCTTTTTGTATCATATGAATGGCATTCTCTACTTCTGATCTGAGAATGTTTGGGCCTTCATTAGAATCTGGTGATGGTTTTTTTACCTCTGTTGTCCTCGAATAGTTCGTTTACGTATTCTGCCCATCTGTTTGATATGTCTTTCTCATCAAGTAATATTACGCCATTTTTGTTCTTGATACAGCTTCCTCCTTGTGCAAACCGCGACCGATTTGATAATTTCTTTATTTCTTCATGCATATCTCTTGTCATGTGCTTTGCTTCCAAGTCTTCAATTTCCTTGCATTTTGTTTCTATCCACCGTTCTTTTGCTTCTCTACACATAGTACGTATGTCATTGCCTATTGTTTTATATTCTGGAGTGTTTTTTGCTTTCTTTCTTTCTGCCATTTTATTCAAGATGTCATCTGTCATCCAAATTTGATTTTTCTTAGACTCCTTTTTAGGTAAATTTGCATTTGCTGATTGTATGCTTGTTTTTAAGCATTCCCATTTTGCGGTTGCTTTTTCTTCTGGGTTTTCTCTTCTTTACTGCTCCATGCTTTCTGTCAATAACTGTTGATATTTATTTTTGACATCGATTAAATATTTCTGTTTTATATCTGGTTGTTTCAGTGCTGATATTTCTATCTGGGGTTCCTCCTGTCTTCTGTTTCCTGCTCTTTTCAGCTTTATATTTACTTTGATGACGACTGGATTGTGATCTGAATTTATGTCGGCGCCAGGATATGTCTTTGCACTTGTGACACTGTTCTTAAATCTATGATTTATCATGATATAGTCAATTTGATTTCTTGTTACATCTCCTGGGCTATTCCATGTGTATAATTTTCTTGGGTGGTGTTCAAAAAAGGTGTTAAATATAACCAGCTGGTTTTCTTCACAGAACTGGATAAGTCTGTCTCCTCTATCATTTCTTGTCCCTAATCCATACTGTCCTACTATTTTCTTGTATTTTCCTTTTCCTACTTTTGCATTCATATCACCCATTACTATCAACACATCTGTAGATTTGACTGGTTTAAGTGTGTGTTGTAGCTCTTCATAGTATTCTTCTATTTCTTCCTCGCTGTGATCTTTAGTTGGTGCATAAGTTTGTAAGATTGATATGTCGAATGGCTTTGCTCTCATCTTTAGTAACATCATTCTGTCATTGTGTGTCCAGTATCCACATACGTATTTTTCTAACTCCTTCTTTATCAACATTCCTACCCCTCTTTTATGTTTTTCTCCTCCTGAGTGTATAAGCGTGTACTGGTCTCTTATTATGTAGCCTGTATCCAAAAGTCTTGCCTCTGCAACTCCCAGTATATCGAGTTTCATGTCTGTTGCCTCTAATATAAGATTGTCAAGCTTTCCTTCTCCGTTTAGAGTTCTAACATTCCATGTTCCTATTTTTAGGCTTCTCCTACTAGTTTTTAGGTGAGGAACACTCGTCATTATGTACTTCGTTACTCATTAGAGGAGTTGCCTCTTCCCTGTTAATTTGTACAGTAGATTCTTCCCCAGGGGACAGAGAGTTCTCTACATATCGGTTCTTATCTTGTTGTTGTGATCCCATTACGTTCTGTAGGAAGTACGTGGTAAGGCCCCAATCTCTTCCACGGTGGCTAGCCATTGTCTTTTTCTATGTCCGACATGCCTCTAGTGCGCCACACACTTTGCTGTTTCGCTTTGCCGCGCGCCGAGCATTACGCGAAATCCACGCGAATGAAGTGATTTGATGTGTAGGCGTACCCTGCTGTAGCCTCCCGCCATTCCACAGATCCTCAGTCTCTTTCCAGCACACGTTGTTTGAGCATTGTTCACCTCGCGTTTCGTTCGTTCGCTACTTGTGTTGTGTGTACCCTTTGTATCTGTGGAAAAAATGGCTCCTAAAAAGCAATTAAGTGGTCAAAGCAATCCCTCAAAGGTTAATAGAGGGAGCGTAAAGTGCTATCTCTCGACGAGAAAATAAAAATCTTAGATCTTTTGAAAAGTGGCATGTCGTTTGCCGAAGTGGGCCGTAAGGTCTGTAAGAACGAATCGAACATTCGCACAGTAAAGCAGAAAGAAGCTGAAATTCGTGGAAGTGTTAGTGCTGCACTTACAACGGCAAAAATGGTCTTTCTGGTTCGTGTTAAAGTGCTTGCAAAGACTGAGAAAGCATTAAGTGTGTGGCTAGAGGACATGTCCCAGAAGCATATCCCTGTTGATAGCAAAATTATGCGTGAAAAATCACTTATAAAAAGGACTTGAACATCCCCGGATTTTGGTATCCGCGGGGCGTCCTGGACCCAATCCCCCGCGGATATATATAATAAAAATTGAAACCACAACCTTGTTTATAGACATTAAACAAAATTTTAGAGGAGTGGCATAGTTTTTCATTTTTGCAAAGTGTCACGGATTGCCTCCCCTGCTTTGCAGTAGTGGTCCAACAATGGCCAAAACTCAAGAGTATTTTAATGGGTCGTTAAAGGTGTTTACCTTCGCTTAAGATTACTCTTGGCAGAGATGTAGATAGAAGTGTAGGGGCGCTTCTATCCGAAGAGAGTGTTCACAAGATAATTCAGAAGTCAAGAACCATGCGGCATAGCGCTTAGCAATGGTTAACTTATATCTGTCCGTCACCTTTTGTGAAGGATTTAAGCACTGGTTTTTAGCCCGTTCAAGCCCCCAGCTGAATTAATTCCGCGAATTTCCTCTTATTATGTGTAGCTCTGTTTACAATTAAATATAAATGTCTAGATGTATATATATATATATATATATATATATATATATATATATATATATATATATATATATATATATATATATATATATATATATATACATATGTGTGTGTGTGTGTGTATGTATTTGTGTCACATCCTCCGAATGTCACGCACTTGACTGTCTTGCCAGTTGCGCAGGACGGGTCTATCAATGAGTTTCTGACGCCGATGGTGCTGCAACCTGAATCGAAAAGAACAGAAGTAGGGATATCATTAAGAAAACCCCTATTTAATTTAAGGCATCCTGTTCCATCATGTGTTGAAGCTGAAGTGGCTGTACACACCGCCGGAAGACTTGGTAAGATATGTCCGCAATGCAGCGTCGTGATCGCCTTGGGCTGAAATAAGGTTGTGCATTCATGGCAAAATTTAACCTGGTCATAATCAATAGAACAAGACATTGCATTATGTGTGTTAACATTCGTATTTTGATCTTGGTTAATCTGTGTATCAATCATAGCAACGTTTGACTGATGACGCGGTCTACTGTTCGAAGATCTATCTCTTCGTCGCGATCGATTCTGACTATTGTCTCTGAAATTGCCATAATTACAATTTCTGTTTGGGTTACACTCTTGGTTAGCACGCCAATTATTGTTATCACTATTGTGCCTTTGACCATATTGTTTATTTGGAGAACAATGTCTATTATTAGAATACTGTGACCGGGATTGCCAGTTATGGTTATAATTATCTCCTTGATTATTTCCAAAATTATTTCTATGAAAATCTTGTGAACTGTGAGATTGACCCCAAGTAATATTGTATGGAGAAGCATGACGAAATTGTTTCCCCTTATAAGAATCGTAATTTCTGTTATCTCCCTTTCCAAAGTTCCTATTATTGCTAAGAGAACGATGGCGTGAATGATTTTTTTGTTGCATGGCGAACGCAACAGGTAATTTAGCTTTAACAAGTGAATTGCTAACTTCCATGTCTGGATGTGCGGTACAATCATTTTTGCAATTTTGTTCCATTTCTTTCATATTAGTTGGTTTACGTTCATGTAAAAACGAAAGAAATAATGGATTAACTGAAGATAAGACTTTATCACGCAATAGTAAGTCTACCAGTGCATCAAATGTGCGTTCTATTTTTGACAGTTCAACCCATCTTTCAAATGTAAGACGAATTAGTGAAATAAAGTCACCAAAATCTTTCGCACTATGAGGTAATAGAGATTAAAAAATTTTCCTATAACCATTTTCGTCAAGTTGAAATTTTTGAAGCAAAGCAGCTCTGACAATATTGTAATCAATTTTGTCAGTATCTTTCAACAGATTAAAAACTGTCAGTGATTCGCCTGAAAGTAATGGCAACAAATGTGCGCAATACTGAGATTTGTCAATCTTATGAACTTCGCATATTGTAGAAAATCTATCAAGATAAAACAATATATCGTCTGATTTTTCATTGAATATTGGCAACTTTAAATTTACCAGGTTAATATTGTCTTTGTGACGCAAATGAGCGTTATGAGTTTTACCCTCATTCGCTAATCTAAGTTGCTCAAGTTCTAATTCCTTAATTTTTAGTTCATGCTGTCTTCTATTATCGTTCTCAGCAGCTTCAAGCTGAAATCGTCTTTCATTTTCAGTAGTTTCAAGCTGAAATCTTTTCTCATTTTCAGCCGCAGCCAATTTTCTATTCTCAATTTCCAATTTCTTATTCTCCATTTCAATTTGCATTTTTCTCTCGTTTTCTGCACCCTCAAATTTTCTATTTTCCAGCTCTATTTGCATTTTTCTCTCGTTTTCTGCAGCTTCACGCTGAAATCTTTTTTCATCCTTCTTCAGCGGCTAATTTTCTATTTTCCATCTCAAGCTGAAGCCTTTTCTCGTCTGCCTCTAATTGTTTTTCCGTCCCTAATTTTAAAGCTTCCAACTTCTGAGCCTTTTCATATTCCGCAAGTGCGAATTGTCTTAACTCTTCAGGAGGTACCTGAAGGGTTTTAGCCTGTTTAATAAAATAATCCAACGTTGTCAATATGTAATTGAAATAATTCTTCCAATAAAAGTTTTACTCGAATAATTCTTAATTCTTTTTCACCCTAATAAATGCAATACGTTCCTGTCCATAGAACGGCACTCAATATCAGTTAATGATTAAATATATTATTAATCAATGAAACAGGTTATGTAATTAAATGTTATCATAATACAATAGAAGAAACAATGTAGACAATAGTGACAGGACAAGATTTAGAGGACAAATGAAAACTTTCGCAGAAATCAACTAAAATAGAATGAAGAACTAAAAAGTGAATGTTGCAAAAGATGCAATGACAACTGCGAAGGACAAAATAACAAGACAAGTGACATCACAGTGTATAAATAAAAAGGTGTAAAAAACTAAGTAAAAGCACGATTGAGATGGACGTTTACATACAAAATACATCGTGATAATAAGTACGTATAAGAAGTAATTAATACGAAAACAATAATAAAAACCTGACGAAACAGCTAAACAGTTAGTTGTCACAGACAACCAAACACAGTGGACTCAAAAATCCTACAGCTAACAGAAGCTGGATTTCCACTATGGGAAGTCTGCAAAAGTGTCCCTACAGAACAGTCACGAAGGCCCAAAGGTGAATTTGGGATGTTTCCTTCGTGAGTCTCCAAACCCAACCTCCCACGAAAAACATTGAACATAGAACAAGAAATAGAAAGTTGGACATATTTAAAAAGAAAAGGCTCAGCTACGCGTAATACGGTGTAAAAAAAACAAACAGCGTTTTTACTTATCTTGATGTAAGAAAAAATTTTCCCCGGATCCGGGTGCTGTATGTATGAGCCATATATGACCTTAGAAAATGACAAAAGCGACCACGTCCAACGTTGAATCCAACAGTTGAAGACCCTGGGTTGACCTTGAATAACCGTTATACTGAATTCCAAGTCCAAGTTGTTGTCGCCTTGAAAGATCGAATTATTCTTTTCAACCGATTTTTGACTTGAGTTCGGTCCCTTGAAACTTGAAATTTCCAGAGCACACTGGCCACCAAAACTTTAGTCGTCTTTTACTGGAGGTGGTTATAGCTGACGACTATTACGTGCTGATCCGCGAAATTTGATGAGGTATAATATGATAATCAGTCAAATTGGAATTCCAACTGGGGCACTTCCACAAGTGCCAAGACTGTAGTAGTCGAACTCATCGATTGAAATTGGTACACAGTTTATTTGACATAGACATTTGACGGGACAAGACATCCGACCTTGACGTACAACAGTTAAATCAGCATGATGAGAGTTAACGTAATTTTCAATAATCCAATTAGATGGTCCCAGAAGAATCCTTTTATCAACCTATAGCTGGGTATCTGAGTTAATATAATACTGTACATAAATGAGGAGGCAGTTAGATCATAATTTGAATCCTATAACGGTTTACATTTTCAAGGACTTCTTCTTCTTCTTCTTTGATCCTTAGCCGCCTACCGTCAAAGCAGTCAGTAAAAGGACGGTGGTTGCGTTGTGTCTGTTTACAACGTAGCTGTGATATCTGCACCTTTCGGTCGACACATCCGACTTCTGCACGGTATTTTTTAGGACGACGCAGACTGTTTCCAGGACCACCACGTGGAGGTGGAGCACGGTCTTGACCAGCTCTGGTTCGCTGGTCCTGACGCAGACAGTCAAGCTATGAGTCGCTGACTGCGGTCTCTATTGCTGCGTCTTCTGGTCCCATTCTTTGCATCTCAGCCTCCACAGTCCTCCGCCAGGTTGTTTTTGGTCGGCCTCTCTTTCGTTTTCCTTCAGGGGTCCAAAGCATAGCTGTTCTTGTGATGGTATCGGGGTCTCTTCTAAGGACATGACCAACCCAGCTCCAGCGTCTGCCAGCTATGATGGTGTGCATGTCCTCTTGCTTGCTACGAGTAAGCAGATCTTGGTTAGTGATGGTATTTGGCCAAAAGATTCGGTGAATTTTTCTTAGGCATGTTGTGTGAAAAGATGGCAATTTCGACATTTCCTTCTCTGTAACTCTCCAGCATTCCGCACCATAGAGAAGCACAGAAAGCACACAGCTCTGATATAATCTTAATTTTGTGCTTGTGCTGTATTGGGAGGACTTCCAGATGTTGTTTAGGCTAAAGAAGGCTGTTCTTGCCTTATTCATTCTGATGTTGATGTCTTTGCCTGCCCCGCCGTCTGGTGTTACTATGCTTCCTAGGTATGTGAAGGTATCTGTCTGTACCAATTGCTGATTCCTTACTGATATGGGCTCAGGGCTGTTCACATTGAGTGTCATGACCTCAGACTTCTTTAAATTGATATTCAAGCCCACCTGCTGGCTAAACTTATTAAGTCTATCCGTTTTTTCCTGGATGTGTTGATGTGAATGTGCTAGTAGTGCAATGTCATCTGCATATTCCAGATCTTCCAATGTAGAAAATGGTGTCCATCTTATTCCTCTTGGACTGCCCTCTGTTGTCTGGCGCATCACCCAGTCTATGACTGTTAAAAATAGAGTGGTTGATAAGGGGCATCCCTGTCGTACTCCTGTCTTCACCTCAAAGGTTAGGTTGCTCTGCCCAACACTACACGTAAAGTTGGCATAGAGGCTTTTTATGATTGACACTATGCAGCTTGGAATTCCATAAGCACTCAGTATTTTCCATAAACTGTCCCTATGTATGCTGTCGAAAGCCTTTTCAAAATCAACAAAATTAATGTAAAGCTGTCTTTGCCATTCTGAGCACTGTTCTATATTGTTCCTGAGAGTGAATATATGATCTACACATCTCCTGTTCTTTCTAAATCCTGCTTGTTCTTTCCTCAGTTTGTGGTCTACTGCCTTTGAAATTCTCTGTATAATTATCCTGCCTAGTATTTTGCTGGGAACTGAGAGAAGAGTGATTCCTCTCCAATTATTGCAGTCTGCAAGATCTCCCTTCTTGGGCAATTTGACAATTATTCCTGTGTTCCACTCTGATGGTGTTGTCCCCGTTTCCCAGACTTGTGCAAATAGTGGTTCTTATAGTTCTGCTGCTAGCTCAGGATCTGTCTTAAATAGCTCTGCATTTAAGTTATCATGGCTCGGAGCTTTGCCGTTCTTTAACCCTTTGATTGCTGTGATGATTTCTTCTTTGCGTGGAATGTCTGTATTCACATCTAGATAGTTTTCAGCTTCAGGAACATTCAATTGTGTCTCTGGTGGTTCCTTGTTCAGAAATTCTCTGAAGTGCTCTGCCCATCTTGTTTCCTGTCCCTCTGCTGTCGTGATGAGATTACCTTGCTTATCTCTTACTAATGTAATATTGTTTGCACCTCGTTTTCCGCTGATGAATTTAGTTATTTTGTATACTGTGCTTTGTTCATTTCTCAGTGCTGCCTCCTCTGCCTGTCTTGCAAGATCGTCTAGTAAATTCCTTTTGTTGGCTCGGGTTTGGCGTTTAACTTCCTTGTCCAGCTGACTGTACTGTTCGCTATATAGTTGCTTTAACCTCTAGAGATCGACTTGGGTGAAACGACAATAAAAATCTATATAATATTGTTCACTTCCTTCTTGAATGAACCAAAACAACTTACGCTTATGACATATGGCAATGACTTCTAATCAGAAGGCCATGTCACAGAATAATTACATCTGCCCAACACCTAGGGCTAAAATCTCTACAGACAATATGTCTGGCTGGGATGATAGCTTGCCTCTACCAAGCTCTGACGTCATCTGCTTTGTGTGGCAACAAGCGCGCCAGAAATCCCAATACCAAAATTGTGCGCTATTGTGCGCGATAAATTAAATCTACAAAATATATCATCAACATATATGTTGATGCGTAATCTCTTAACAGAAGTAGAACCTGTGACTACATATGCCTGTTAAGGACTCAGAAAGGACGCAACAATATATATATATATATATATATATATATATATATATATATATATATATATATATATATATATATATATATATATATATATATATATATATATATATATAAGAATCTGGCTCATTCGTTTGCTTTCATACATATAACAAAACTGAATCGACTATGATTGTTTAGTTTTAAAACAACAGGTAACAAATTTAATAATCAATTAGTATTAACAGTTTAAAATAAATAATCTGCTGGTGACTTTTATATTGGAATCAAATGTTCTCTTCACAGAGATTTAGGGTGAGGATATAGTTCATAAAAATTATGTTCTTTTTGCTTGTGCCTTTTTATAAGCACTTAACTTTTAGATGAGTCCTGCAGCTGTGATTTTCTTCCCTGCTTGGTGATGAAGGCAATTCTTCACACAAGTTGTCCGATTTAGGCGATTGGTGTTGATTTCCTCTGTTTCACTAACAACTAGCTTCGCTCAACGAACTTTCTGATAAAATAGATGGAACAAAATGCCTCTGCTAAGTACACTGCGTTGGAAGCTTAACAGGCGCATCTTCTCGTTGTCCACCCTCCAATGTTTACCTCTCAGAAGAATTAAATTCTTGAGTATACACAGTGTTACTCAGGAAAGATGAATATAAATCACCACTATTCTTCTGGGGATTAACAGGGAAATTGTGTCTGGACAGGCCAACAATGATTTGCGCATGAACTACCATTAACAAGTTACATACATCTCACAAAATTATATGATACACTAGAGTCACATATGATGTAGTCATCACTCATCACTGCTCCAGTCGGAGTCTGGGTCACATCTGCTGTCGGGTTTTCCCGCACGACTAGCAAGAAGCAATCACCAGCACTTCCTGTAGTGGTTCCTGAAAATACTCTTTTCATATGGTGAGGTTGCCAGCCTCATTTATAACCACTAAGCAGCTAGTCTGCATGTATTATCGAGAGCGGTGTTCAAGACAGCCGAGTCTCGTGACGGGTTTTTTTTCACATTTTCCAGCATTCGCGTACTGTTGTATCCTCACTCCAAATCAATACACCACTGCGTAGGTCGAGTTGACCTTTGGTTTGTCTTCATGTGTGACAACACCTATCGACACTCTTCGAACACGATTACAACCACCACCAAGCAACAGCGGGACTAGTGTGTGATTTGGGAGTTGTGTTTTGGGCGTGGACCGTTTAGGTCAAGCCTCAGTGGTTTTTGGATAGTGTATACCTACGTAGGACTTAAGAAAATGTCGACTTATATATTTCGCTGTGTGGACAGGCCATATTATGTTTAACTTCAGTATGAAGATTTGTGAAGCTGTTATGAAGCTATTATAAGGCCAGGATTTGGACAGGCCGTATTATGTTTAACTGCATTATGAAGATTTGTGAAGCTGTTAGGAAGCTATTATAAGGCCAGGATTTGGACAGGCCGTATTAAGTATTGATGCAGTGTGAAAATTATATACTATGATTCGATGTAACTGTGTTCGTCTATGTCTACGTGATGATGTGAGTTAATAAACAATAATTAAATATCACCAGTCGTTCCATACTCGATGACTCCCGTGTGCTCACCTGTTATGTGAACGACTTTGCCAGCACACAATCACACTCTCTTTACCTATCCCAAACACGATTATTATCATTTGGTGGTTTACAGTCAAGTTGGAACCAATACAGAAGAGGTTACTGCTAAAAAGAGCGGTTACATTTATGGTGGTTTTCAGTTAACAGGATCTGACATCTACGACTATTCGCGTTGATAGCCTAAGTGGCGTAGTTTTCGTATCATTGGATATCATTTAAGATGTGCCTGTGTGGCGTATACGATTAAGAAATTGTTACCTCTACAGTGATATGTACTTGAAGCAAGAGGGTAAAGTGAATCAAATTTTGTCCACCAGACCATAACATATCTAGAGGATCAGTCACTACAAGTTGGAAAGAATACATATGACTTTCACGGGACAAGAGTGTAGAACACTTGACTTTGTTATAATTAGCCCTGTGTGGGCGTGGCTTGAATCTCCTGTACTTCAGAACTGTGACCTAGTTATTATCTGCCTGGGTGGCGCATTTGAGAAACCACGCACGCTTTATTTGGTAGTATGCAACTTTACACCAGTAGGAATTGACGTCCTATTTCATGCCTATAGACTACAACAACGTCTGCAGTGGTCAAGGAAGTTCAATTAGACTTGGACAGTATTTGTACCAGCATTTGTACGGGTTGTGACGGATTCCTGCAATATTCGGGTTACCTGTGCCAGTTATCACCATCACAAGTTCAAGATGTTATGATACACGGAGTTGCCGTGTACATTTCAGACTACAGAAGAGTCAAGAGTTGCAGTGTGTGCTGTATTATGGTTCCTGTCAACTTGTGCATTGGTAAGCACATATCATATTGACAAAATTACCTGAAGAGAAACAAATCAAGTTCCAGTGCTTTCCCGCAGTGGAGGTTTTAGCAGTCTATGTGACATCCAGTGTCGTGGCGGAAAGGAACGGGATCATTGACAGATAAGTGATTTTTTCTTGTGTAAATTGTGTCACTTCATATATATCACTGTGCCTCCCTAATTGCCCATTCTGTTGTTATTGTTGTTTATGTCTAATTTGACATATGATTAAGATTTTATGCATAGGTGTTAATGGCTGTTGACATATGTCGATTTTCCTGATAATGATGTGACTTGATAAAGATGCTATAAAAAGGAATTGGTGATACAGAATTGAGGAATAAGCTCATTTCTTGACAAATAGTTAACTTTGTGAGCTGGAAGGGTAATTGTCAAACCTTTTGCGACAGTAATTAGGAATATGTGATTTGTTCTGATTAACAAGACTATATGGTTATTTGTGATGATATAGATATTATCTTTTGTTATGAGTTTTTTATTGTTGCGCTGTTAATTTTTGTACATTTCAGAGTAATGTTGTGTGCTGTATTATGGTTCCTGTCAACTTGTGCATTGTTAAGCACATATCATATTGACGAAATTACCTGAAGGAAACAATCAAGTTACGCTTTTTAAATGGACATCAGTGGTCGTGGCGGAACTCATTGACAGATAAGTGATTTTTTCTTGTGTAAATTTGCTGATATCTTATCACTCGTGCTCCCTATTGCACCATTCTGTGTTATTATTAATGCCCATGAAACGTTCCTGTCTAATTTGACATCCTGAATGTAGTTTATGTTTGGGGTATTTGAACTGGTCCCCTGTCATGCCTGTTACCATATGAGCTTTCCTGATAATGATGTGACTTGTAAAGATGCTATAAAAAAAGGATTTGGTGATAGAATTTTGAGGAATAAGCTCCAAACATACTTTGTGTGAGCATCTTGTCACGCGTAATTTGTAGAATGAAAATTGATAATGGAGATAATCATACAGAACTTTTTCATAACATGAGCTGGTATAGGTACCAATGTACTAGCCAACAATGTAGAATGAAAATTTGATAAAGGTGATAATCAAAGTTAGTAGAACTCTAACGAGTGATAGGCAAATTTGGCCAAACATGATTATACTCAACTCGTAGGTAAAGTTAGTATAATTTATTAACGTGGTATGAAGACGTTTAACAAGACGCTACAATGTTCCTTGACGGGTACGATCAACAAATTATACATAGTGGTGACATTCCGATGAACGATACGTCTCTGGTCAGTTATATCTACAAATCCTCTCTCACTTAAATAATAAGAATCCAATAATGTTCATGCTAGGTTTGACCAGTAATATAAATGTCCGTTGACCTTGTCTGAGGACATCCAACTAAGTACGTATTCCCATACTACTGAATCCCGCATTCATCCAACAAAAGACTGTCTTGATCCAAGACTTCATTCCTTACAACGTATGTTCAATATAATATCAATGGTGTATACATGAAGATACATCTCGGTTAGTATTTGGGTTTTAACTAACCTCTCCACAAACTCATGCCACGACTTTGGCATTGGCATAACGGCATTTTAATATGAATAATACAGTCCAATAACTTTGTTCCCTCGTAGGTATTCTCCTTCTACGATAGATCACAGAGGCTAACAGCTCCGTTGGTCCATTCTAGGAATAACATAACAATATGTATTCCTGCTAGACTTTATCAAGGAGTAGCCTTAAACTTCAGGTTTCAATATACTAATCATAAGAATACGAAGGGGCAACAACTTACATGTTACTCCCAATATTGGCTTCGACATGAAGACCAATATTCCAACAAAAGAATGGCTTCCACAGACTTGCCACGATTAACGAAATATCACACGGACATATGGTCCGGCCTACCCCTTTCAGATAATGACGTCAGACTCCCTTCTAAAACTAGGTTACCCGTGCGCAAAGAGCAACACATACTCTGCATTGTGCACGTCGGTGCGTGAGTAAATCGAACGCACAAATAATATAACTATATCAAGACTGGTGCGTACATTGGCAGGACCGAAGACTACCCCCATAGGTAAAAACGTATGCAACAGCTCCCTTATCACCGGCCCTTTAAAAAAAATTAATTCTATTAATTTTTTTTTTGAACTAAGTACCCAAGAGAGGTGAGTCAAAACTACATCGATATCTCTGAACATAAATCAAAGTCATAATGTTATACAATATTATGAAAAAGAATATAAAATGGAAATCAATATAACTAAATGAAAGTATGCATTAAAGCACACATCCACAATCGACCTACTTTGGAACGATGTGGTAAAATTCGAAGTAAAAGAAAGTTGAAAATGAAAACCAAAAAAGTATGATAAAAACATACAACTAAATTTTCAAAACAAACATGTGATTTCAAATGAAAATGAACAGCAACGATGATGATAATCAATGACAAGAGAATAAAAAAATGAAAATAAAACATGCAAAGTGAAACAAAGCATAATTAAACACGTTAAGAAGCAACACCCTTAATGTTTCTAACATTAGTAAGGTGGACTAGTTATCTAAAAGTTGAGAGATCAAGCACCATGAGAAGTACATCTACGTACAAAGAGACATTTACAACTATGAAAGTTAGTTAATGTGTACTCTACAATTAATTAAGTAGCTTAAATTGATTTATTTTAATTAATATAGTTCTTAATTACAAACAAATAAGTAATTACTAATTTATTTAAGTAATTGCAATTTCACTCAGTGTTACTGTTCCATTAAGACAAGTTAGTAATCGACGAGAATATGTTCTTAATGTTCCATACACTATGAAAAGATATTCTCTAACACAATATGTAGTTTAATATGTTCCCTAAGAATATTGACTATCCATTTATCACTATTAACAATGTTTCCGTACTAATAAAATGTTACTACACAAGAAGTTATGGTATAATCCAAAAGTAAGTATATCCTGGGATTATGCTGGTACGAATAATTCAGTTCCATACAAAGTATGTATAGAGGTTCAATAATTGATACCGTACAAAGTTCCTTATATTATATCTGATTGATTATCTGTGAGGACGTTTCAACATCTGGAAGTGGTTTAGGTTCGACAAGTTCGCTTGGGCATCTTGACAAACAGTCAGCAAACACATTTTTCACTCCAGGAATTGCACGAATTTCAAAGCTATATGGCTGGAGAGCTATAGCATATCTCGTAGACTTTGAAGATTTAACGTCCCTAGTGTTCAGTGCTGTGAGAGCTTTTTGGTCAGTTTCCACTACAAAGTGTGAGCCCAGTAAATACCGTTCCAGTTTTGTGATTGACCACACTAACGCGAGTAACTCCTCATCAAGAACGGAGTATTTCATTTCGCTCGTCGTCAATTTTCTCGAAACGTACATAACTGGAAACAAGGTGCCTGTATATTCTTGCATCAAAACTGCAGCAATGGTGTACGAAGATGCGTCACTACGAAGAATAAAAGTGAGATCTTTGTTAGGCAACGTCAAAAAAGGCTCATTTGAAAAAAAATCTTTTATATAATCTAACGCGATTTGATGTTCGTTAGACCACTGGATTATGTTAGCTGTCCCTTTTCTCAGTAAAGAAGAAAAAGGAGCAGTTATAGTAGACAAATGAGGAATGAACTTAGAATAGAACTGTATTAGTCCTAAAAGAGATCTAACTTGTTTTTTTGTCTTAGGTGCTGAGATGTTTAAAATCTTTGAGACATTACTGTCTTCTGTATACATTAAACCGTGACCTATACGATGACCCAGAAAGGAGATGTCATGAAAACCGACAAATGCCTTTGAAGGTTTCGCTGTTAAGTTATAATCCCGTAAAGTAGAAAGTAAAGCTTTTAATCCCTGAATATGTTCATCCCAAGAGTTACTGAAAAGACAGATGTCATCTATGTAAGTAATGACATCGGGACGATGAGACAGTACGCGGCGCATCATGCGTACAAAGGTAGCTGGCGCATTCACTAATCCGAATGGCATAAAATTCCATTGGAAAAGTTCATGAGAACTAGAAAAAGAACAAATAACCATTACAAGAAAGAGATGATGACTGCATAGGCTGAGTCATCAAAGAATGTGAAATCAAAATCCAATATAGTAGGTTACTATCTGCGTGACGCAGAATCGGGAACCAATTGTAATCGGAGAGAATGGTGGTGGAAATACACACCATTGTCCCGCTCGATAGCCATGCGAGCATCTCTATTGGTCCTAAAAGTAACCACGGCGTCACCATACCTGTTATTGGTATGAGGTAACAGACGCACGAACCTAACGTCGGCCGTGTGGTTGAGAAAATCTCCTAGTGCTTGCCAACTAGTTCGCTGTGGCAGATTTTGCACAAGGATGGTGCGAGAAGATGCACCTCTACCAATATAAGTGGTACCGTAGTCACAAGAATGTGAACAAGGTTGATGGGTAACATTAGTCCTGTTAGGTATATTATAATATTTATTATTTATACCTGTAGAATTATTCTTAAATGTACCATACTTTTGTACTTGATTATTATTACTTATGCCAGACAAAGGTGTAGGTGTACGGCATGTCGTAGACACCTGCTTGCTGGGCAAAGTTAAAACCTTACTGGCAACCTTATTGGTATTAATTTTCCCAGCTGAGTTACAACTCTTATTTTTATTAGGAACATCCTTTCCCTTTTTCTCAAACGTAACCTTTTTCTTACGATCAGTTGCCTGCTGATCAAGTCGAGGGAAGGTATATGTCCCCCGGAATGACTTACTAGTCTTCACAGGTTGCGTTGAAACCTTAATGTCCTTCTTAAGAATGGATGCATGTCGTAAAGGTTGTAACGAATTAGCCACAGTGGCGTAATGAACAGTGGAATCATTTTCAATGCTAGATTCCAAGACCTTATCATTACATAATAGTTTAGCAATATGTGCATGTGAAACAAATCTAGGAATAGCAGTAAATACACGGGCATCATGTATATTTTGCTCTTCCCAATCAGCAATCTGCTGTGGTGTACACTCTGTTATACCATGTATGCGACCTAGAATGACATCACTAATTGGATTCGGAAGAAGACAGGCGTGGATCTTTCCTGAAAAGAATGGTGTTTTTAAATCAATAACAGCTGTGGGAAATGTTTCCACGGTGCCACCAAAAGTCACGCATTTCACAACATTGCCCGTAGCGCAACTTGGGTTGATCAGCGAAGTCCGTACGCCGACAGTGGTACAACCTGAATCAAATAAAAGAGAGCATGAAATGCCATTTAAAAATCCATGATTTAATTGAAGGCATCCCGGTCCATCGTGTGTAGCTGAAATAGCCGTACACACAGCCGGGAGACTTGGCAAAACATGTCCGTACCGTAGCGTCGTGATCGCCCTGGGCTGGGATAAGGTATTACACTCATCACAAGACTTGACCTGTTCGAAATCCAGAGAACATGACATAGCACTATGTGCATTAACATTATTATCCTGTTTATTGTTAGAATGTGTATCACTCAAAGCAACATTGGAGTGTTGTCGTGGCTTGCTCGACGATCTATTACTTCGCCGCGATCGATTCTGATTATTGTCATTAAAATTGCCACAATTGTCATTTCTGCTTGCGTTAAAATCTGGATGAGTACGCCAATTATTATAATTAACGTTATGATGTTGGTTAAATGATTTATACCAAGAACCTTGTCTGTTATTGAAAGATTGTGATCTAAATTTCCCATTATAATGATAATCATTGCTTTGATTATTTTCAAAATTATTTTGATGAAAATCTTGTGATCTGTGAGATTGGCCAGAAGAAACATTATATAGAGAAGTTTGATAAAATTGTTTCCCTTTAAAAAAATTGCAATTCTTGTTATTTCCCTTTCTGACTTTTCTATCTCTAAGATTCATTATCAATTTTTTCTGTTTTTCAGCTTCTATTTTCAACTCTACATAATCTGACTTCAATAAGTTAGATGTTCAACATCGATAGTGTATTTCCTGATATGTTCTTTATTAATAGCCTTTTCTCTTTCAAGTGCCTCAATGGCATTTTGATGGCTATTCGTAATCTCCTCAACCATTAATTTCAAAAGAGGAATCTCAGATGTCAGTTCTTGAATCTGAGCCAAATGAGCATGACAGTCTGTCTTTATAGCCATATTTAACTTATCAAATTCTCCAATGACCTTATTCTCCTTGTCAAGTAATTTTTTTACTGAGCGTACTTCATTCTCTAACTCATTTTTCTCCATGAGTAATTTTTCAATATTTATCTGTTTTTCCTGAGACACTTTCTCCTGTTGACATAGCAGATTTCTGAGTTCTTGATTTGCCAGGGTAAGATCTGCTACCTTCTTATCCAAAACTTTCATGTTTTGTTCCATCGTTTTTTTCCATATTACCCTTTTCTCTCAAAAGAGTTACCTCAGATGTCAGGCTCTGAATTTCAGCCACGTGTGTATTGCAATCTATCTGCAAAGTAGTATTAATAGCAATAGGTTTATTTTCATCGTCACTATCTTCTTCGAAAAATATGTTCATTAAGGAGGTCACCTCATTATCTAACTCTCTTTTCTGCCTAAAAGAAGAGTCATGAAATTTCTTATTATCCTCTATCAACACCGTCACTTTATTCTTCAACTCAGCATTTTCAAAATCTATAGCCAACAACTTCTTCTCATATTCCCCTTTTTGCTGTAGCAGCTCATTCGTAAGGGCAATCTCCCTACCCTTGTGCTTCGTTATGGTTTTCTTCAACTCATCCACCTCAATAACACTACTGTCTTGAGTAGTTATTTTTCCTTCATCATAAAAAATGGTGGATAATAATTTAGCAAGTCTCACTGATTTCTCTTGTGAAAAGCCATATCCACACCTAAGAAAAGCAAAATTCTTGAGGTCCTGGGTAATTTGAAGTAAGAAATGTTCAATGGCATATTCCTCACAACTTGAACCCCATTTACCTATTCTATCTCCCTCCCGGAGAAAATGATCCAAAATATCCATTATGTCTAATAATTTTTTTCACTCTAATAAGTGTTACTCAGTTAATATCCAATTAATTTACACCCTAATCAAAGGTACACGTTCCTGTCCAAGAACGGTATGTAATCAATTAATTATTAAATCTATAATTAATCAATAAAGTAATTGATGCAATGTAATGTTATAAAAGCAACAACGTGACAGACAATAGAAACAATACTGACAAGACAAGATATAATAAACGACTGAAAACGTTCGCATAAATCAACCAAAATAAAAATGGAAAAATTAAGAAATAATGTTGCAAAGAATGCAATGAAATATGCGATAAAAACTTACACAAGACAATTGACAAGACAGTGTATAAACATATGTTTTGTAAAAAACTGAACGAAAGCCAGGTGAGAAGGACGTAATATACAAACAAAATACATCATAAAACTAAAGTACGAGTAAAAATAACTACGAGAACAACAATTAAAACTTGACGGAACAGCTAAACAGATACTATTATAAGAGACAAGTAGCGATCGGAACTACAGCAAGGTTTCTAGCCTTGAACCGGAATTATCGCTCAATTGAAACTTACAAATTAAATCCTATAGAACGTCTGACAAGAGCCCGAATCAGCTTCGAGATGAACTAAATATAAAACACATATAACATGCAACATGACTAGTAAGTGGACATATAAGAGAATAGGCACAGCCAAACACAATACAGCAATAAACGATACTTCGTTTATACTTATCTCGGCTGATTGCAAAAACAAAAAAATGTGCCTTGTCTCTGTAGATGTACGTTTGAGACTTCGAAATACTTCGCCTTGAGTATTTGAGTAATGCTCGTACGATAATGAGGACTAAAAGATGAGGTCCAACGTAGTCATTCAATGTAGAACTTGATGTGGAGGTTCACTGTTGACCTTGACCTTCTGGTAACCGTTAGTTGATTCTGATTCACCGTCACACTAGGTTCCAAGTTCGATATGTTGTCACCTTGAAAGTTCGAATTTTCTTTTCAACCGATAGTTGGATTGAGTACGTTCCCGTGAAATTATTTATTTCCAGACCACACTGGCATACCAAATACTGTTGCGCTCTTTTCAGGTAACATGATAGCTGGTAGTAGATGTACCAGTGTACTAGCATCTTGACGCGAATGTAGAATGAAAATTGATAAAGAGCTAGTCAACAGAACTCCAACGAGTGATAGGCAAATTTGGCCAAACATGATTATACTCAACTCGTAGGTAAAGTTATTATAATTTATTAACGTGGTATGAAGACGTTTAACAAGACGCTACAATGTTCCTTGACGGGTACGATCAACAAATTATACATAGTGGTGACATTCCGATGAACGATACGTCAGTTATATCTACAAATCCTCTCTCACTTAAATAATAAGAATCCAATAATGTTCATGCTAGGTTTGACCAGTAATATAAATGTCCGTTGACCTTGTCTGAGGACATCCAACTAAGTACGTATTCCCATACTACTGAATCCCGCATTCATCCAACAAAAGACTGTTTTGATCCAAGACTTCATTCCTTACAACGTATGTTCAATATAATATCAATGGTGTATACATGAAGATACATCTCGGTTAGTATTTGGGTTTTAACTAACCTCTCCACAAACTCATGCCACGACTTTGGCATTGGCATAACGGCATTTTAATATGAATAATACAATCCAATAACTTTGTTCCCTCGTAGGTATTCTCCTTCTACGATAGATCACAGAGGCTAACAGCTCCGTTGGTCCATTCTAGGAATAACATAACAATATGTATTCCCGCTAGACTTTATCAAGGAGTAGCCTTAAACTTCAGGTTTCTATATACTAATCATAAGAATACGAAGGGGCAACAACTTACATGTTACTCCCAATATTGGCTTCGACATGAAGACCAATATTCCAACAAAAGAATGGCTTCCACAGACTTGCCACGATTAACGAAATATCACACGGACATATGGTCCGGCCTACCCCTTTCAGATAATGACGTCAGACTCCCTTCTAAAACTAGGTTACCCGTGCGCAAAGAGCAACACATACTCTGCATTGTGCACGTCGGTGCGTGAGTAAATCGAACGCACAAATAATATAACTATATCAAGACTGGGCGTACATTGGCAGGACCGAAGACTACCCCCATAGGTAAAAACGTACGCACCAGGCCTGTATTGGCTTATTTGTTGGGAGAAGGTAGAGATTATCAAGAATTAAAAGGCCCAGAGCTTGAGGAACATGTGATAGACAGATTTTTGGTCAATGCGTCAAAAGCCCTAAAATATTTTGCTGAGGAGAACTTTCACTCTCATCCTCATCTAAGGATGGCTAAAGATTTAGCGCAGTTACTGGTTATGGATCTTCGATTGTTTTCGTACCACTATATGGGTGTTGAACGCGATCAGATAATGAAGAGTATACGCAAGATAGTGCGCAACGACATGGCTGATGATCAGAAAAAGGAGTTAGAAGATGAAGAGCAAATAAGAAGGAACAAACGGAGTGCTCTACAGGAAAGGGACAGTTGTGTAAAGAGTACTGCTGAAATGAATAGGCTACATGAAACAGTCTCTAAACTTACAAGTGATTTAGATAAATCAAATTCGGAACTTGCTGGTGTGCAGGCAAGTTTGGATTTAGCATTGTTGAAGATAAAGCAATTGGAAGTCCAGATGAAAGATAAGCAAATTGAGGTAGAAAATATTACACAGGAGGTCCAACAAAATAAACAGATTTATGAGAAATTGAAAGTTGAGACCGATAAACGTGATAGGGATTATACAGAGTCACTTCTTGATTTGATGGATGATATTGCGAATCTTGGTCTCCAACAGGAAGAAAAGAATGCGATGATTTCAGAAAAGATTGATGAGCTTAATAATAGCAATGATTATATTAAGATTCAGTCACTACAACTAGAGTTGACTCAGTTGAGAGCAAATAAAGAACAGTACGAGAAAGAGACATTAGTGGAGTTGACGGCTGAGAAAGAGAAGGTTGCTAAGATTGAAAATTTACTAGCAGAGCAAAGCTGCAAAGTTTTAAGAGTTGAGAGTTTAAACAAGAAATTAGGTGAAGAGATCTCACATAGAGATGTGGAGATTGCACAGGCAAGGAAACGAGTAGATGGCCTGCTTGACATCGTCTTGAATAACAATATGTGGTCTTCTATCAATGTTGACAATGATAGACAGAAAGTTGCGAAAAGTCAGCCCCATACACTTTTTGCTCAGAGAGATGTCATACATAGTAAATATAGATCTTTTCGTGGGAAATATAACTTTCCAAGTTCTAGTATTACTGATAGTTCCAATAATAATTTTTGGCGTCAGACAAACAAAGATTCTTGTGTAACAGCCAGTTCTGTTGGTCAGGAAAAGAAAGGGGATATATTTCAGGACAAGACTCATAAGAGCAAATATTTCTCGACTATTGGAAATTCTCAGAAATTAATAACAGGGGTTAAGGCTATTACTACTTGTTCCAAAGATGAAACCCATATGCGGAACAATAGAGATACTATTGTTTCTGGCAGTTGTCAAACTCAGCACAGTCAGTTTGAAACAATTGGTAAATATATTCCCATAGGGGAAAAGAAAAACAGTTCTAGTAAGAGAGATAACCCCAAGAGTAAACAGTACCAAGGGAGATTAGTAAATAATAATTTTCCTTCTCCAAGAAGCAGTAAACAATTTAACAAATGTCAAAGTTACGATTGTAAGAGTATTGGAAAGTGTGATAAAGATTATAGCTTTTCAAATGTTGCTTTACATCACCAGAGTAATGTTCCTCAACAAAAGACTAAAGTCATTATTTGTAAACAAGGCAACGGTAATAATAAGTATTTTGATCATAGAACAAATAATAAGCGCAATTGTGCTAATTTTGTTCAACATGAGCCCAGTGTCATTTATAATCAAGGTAAACAGAGTAAAAATAACAGTGGATGCTTGAATACTATTGCTTGCTCTACTTGTTGTTGTGAATGTGAGACTTTGTTTCAGCGTACGGCAGCGGCTACATTCAAGGTCGGTCATGTTGTCCCCAAGTATTCTGTGATATCTACATGTGATAGGAAGAGCTAGTGACATCGTGAAGAGACCGGTGCTTTACACAAGCCGGTGCTGGGTAATTGTCAATTTGATTTCTACGTTTTTTCTTCATTAAATTTCACTATTGAGTAAAATGGAAATTTTCATTTGTATTTGTTGACAGAAGCTACGTTGCGATAAGAGTCAAGGCTTCTGTGACATATTGACGGTCAGAAATGTTGGTCAACTTTCCGCTCGAGTGGTCAACCGAAACCTGTCAGCGTCTAACTAGAATCTGAGGTGTTGCTTACTGAAGGTCAAGCATGTTTACAAGAGAGTGGGAAATTTTGCGGCTTATATTTTTTTTTTTTTTTTGAGATAGTAAATATTTTTGTATTCTATATTAGTACATGACATGTTGTTATTTTGAAATAACATATAATTTTGTTGTAATGATTATTTCTATGCATCTTTTGATTGCCATAATTTTTTTTTAATTGTTGTTATTTTTATGTCGGTAGTTTGATGTCATGTTAATACATTTTTATGCTATTTATATATTATTGTGAAACTTTGATTTTTCCAGAACTTGATTTCTTGCCAGTCAGGCATGCAGATTATTTTCTTAGCAGATTATTTTTTTTTTTTTAAACTAATTTTTTTTTTTGTAGATATTTTTATAGAACCTTTTGCATATGACATATTAGCAACAAAGTGTAGATTTATTTATAATGTATATCTTATCGATTTGAGTAAGAGATAAAGTTATAGCTAAATAGCATTGTACTGAGCTGACCGTAATTGTCAGCAGAAAGAGCTTAAAGGATAAATTAAATTTACATATGTTAATTTAAAGGTTTCTTCGAGATAGGATTTTTGTTTTATATTTCACTCATTTTGTTAAAATATTGATTTCATTATTAGGTTTTAGTGGTCTTGAATTACTTAAAAATTAAATAGTGTTTTTATGTAACTTATCGTTAAAAAAATATGTTTGTACGGTACTTTTGAAAAAAATGAATTTTTTTTTTTTTGGCATTGTAATTTTTTGTTGTGTGTGCCCAGCATTTGACTGCGTGATATCACTGATATGTAGATTGATTAGTTCTTGTAAAAAGTTGTTTTTTATTATGATGTATTTTTTATTTTAGCGCTTGATTGTGCGTTGGTCGTATTAGTTATAGCAATGCTATTACTTGTTTGTTCGATGCCTATAATTTATTTATTTTAGTTTTGTATAACTCTTGTAATTTGGTTAAATTACTTATTAGGTTTTGTTTAGTTATAAATTATTTTTGATGATGTTAGTATAGATATACTTTGATATTTTGTGTTGTGCCTTTCGATCATGTTTATATATTTATTTTTGAATAGGTTATCTGATCAAAACATTTATTAGTATGTATTGTTATTGACTTTCTCTACGTTCGTGCCTTTACTTTCTATCTGTCTTTGGTAACTATTCTTCATTTCATTCCTTCTTTTCTGTTGTCTTTTCGGTATGGATTTCATATCTTGTTTATACTTTCGTACCTCATCTTCGTTTTACTTGATTCTACTTGTATACTTTGTCTTCTTTCAAGATTTATACTTCCATTCTTTGTATTGTTGGAATGGTTATATGACTTGATATGATATATCTACTTATGATAGTTGTATTTATTTTACATGTAATTGTCCAACTTAATTATGAGTATATGGTATTGTTGAGTTCTTACTTTCCTTTTTTACAGATCATTCTTCTTTTGATTGATCTTGTGTTTTCTCTTTCGATTGGTTGTTTTCGGTTTGGTTTGTACTAAATATACGTAACTTAATTTTGGAACTGATCATATTTGTATATTTAGCTAATTACTTTTTATACTTAGCTGATTATGCTGTATGCTTTAATTGCCACTTTTCACTTTAATGCTGATATTTGTTGTAGATATAATTTGATTTAAAATAAGATGATTTTTGTAAGCATATGTTAGAACTTCTTTGTCTTCTAAATTTTTTTTTTTTTTTTTTTGGGTTAATTTTTTCAAAAAAATGATAGAATCATTTTTTTCCCGGAGCGGGTGGTAACTGTTGCAAGTAGATCTTATGGAAGGGGAAGTTTAACTGCAGTATGAAGATTTGTGAAGCTGTTAGGAAGCTATTATAAGGCCAGGATTTGGACAGGCCGTATTAAGTATTGATGCAGTGTGAAAATTATATACTATGATTCGATGTAACTGTGTTCGTCTATGTCTACGTGATGATGTGCTGTGAGTTAATAAACAATAATTAAATATCACCAGTCGTTCCATACTCGATGACTCCCGTGTGCTCACATGTTGTGTGAACGACTTTGCCAGCACACAATCACACTCTCTTTACCTATCCCAAACACGATTATTATCATTTGGTGGTTTACAGTCAAGTTGGAACCAATACAGAAGCGGTTACTGCTAAAAAGAGCGGTTACAATCTCCTTGCACAGATTTACTGGACACATCTCTGTATTAGATGCTTCGAATCACTTAGGTCAGGAAATTAGAGTTAATTCCTCTGACGGCGGGTGTTCTGCGAAATCACTGGGCCTGGGAAAACTTTTGTTCAATTATGACTTGTGATCAAATTCCTAGGTTCCAGTCTTGGTAATTGAAGTCCTGGTCCTTTTAAGTTTACATTCTTGTATTAAAATGCGGGTTTACTTGTAAAAGCCAAAGTTGCCCAATACTCGATCTGTCGCTGTTAATAATGGAATTCTAGGTCCGATCCTTCTCTTTCTGCCTTTTTGGCAGTTGATCGTATGAAGTTGCGAAGCTGTCTGTTCTGTGTCTCTGAGTTCGCTTTTATATCTCTCATTCTCAGTTCAAACCACAGATTGTGTTTCCGCCGAATGTTCCAATAGAATTCATTGTATATTCCGGCTCTCACTTCAAACCAATCAAATATCTCTAGCACTTGGTTGAGTGTTTCATTTAAAATATCCCCTCGCGTGTTTTAAAATATTAATTTTAATATTCCACGCGTCACCTCTTTCTAATCATGCCGTAACATTTCCGGTGACATCTTGTGCACATCTCATAAACACCATCTGTGAACTCATTTGATGTCCAGATGCTACCTATCGCCAATATTGTTTCTCCAGACACAATATCGTGATAATCACACTCAGGGATGGTCCCGTGAAACGATTATCTCATGTCATCTGTGATCGTGCGTTCTCCAGACAGATAATCTTGGGCACCTATTCATCCTCCTACGAGACCATATTGTGTTAAACGAGGATCGTCTTCTAACAAAGGTGGCCGGCGACTGAGTCGATAGATAAGCGTGTTATCGCTGACCAGTGTAATTACCTGGCGGAACGTAAATACGTCTGAGGAGTGGTAAACAAGATAACGACAATCCCATAGCACAGCATTTTTCAGCCTGGGCGCCGCGGCGCCCTGGGGGGGTGACAGACGGTCAGGGGCGCCGTGGTTGGGCGTGGATTTTTTTTCGTATTTAGCTGTAAAGAAAACACAGAGCTGTGGGAAATTTCATTTTTGGTGTTTGTCAACCTGAGTCCCCCCGGAGAAATTTCACTTTTGATGTTGGCCAGTCTTTGAAGTCCCGCTTCCCCCCCCCCCCCCTTCCCCCTTTTTCGACCCGGCTATCAACTTTCCGCGCATTTTCCTCGCGTGACCTTAGTAGGAAGAGAAAAATCAATGAAGGAGGAGAAATGGACTCCTTCCCAGGTTTGCAGCAGTTCATTACGTACAATGAAATAGATTTTAGTGCAGATATTGTTTCTATAATTCAAGGACACTTATCTCAACTCAGTGTTAATTTTGAAGAAAAAAAAACTTTCCTGAAAACTGTGACAGGTTTCAGTGGGTTCAAAATCCCTTCAGTAGTGATCCTCCTTTGGACTTCAGTACTACAGAAGAGGAAGAACTGATAGAACTTTCATCAGACCCTTCACTACAAGCGAAGTTTTCATCCATGGCATTGCCAAAATTTTGGTAATCAGTAAAACAGGAGTTTCCAAGCTTGAGCAACAGAGCACTGAAGATATTAATTCCTTTTGCAACCTGCTATCATGGGACAAGCATGGGAAACAAAGAGCCAGGGATCCAGACCTCCAGGACGACCCAGAGTCCGCTAAGAGGACAACATTAGACAATCTTTGAAGGACCGAGGACTAGAATGGAACCAGGCCAGGAAGAAGACAGCTGATAGAATGGTCTGGCGCTCTCTCTTCCAAACCTCTACACCTCACGGTAGAAGGGGAACGACTAAGTAAGTAAGTAAGTAAGCAACCTGCTATCTCTGCGAGGCTGAGTTTTCAGCAGTGGCTGTCTTAAAAACTAAGTTCAGATCAAGACTTGATGTGGAGAAGAAAATGAGGGTAGCTGTATCTCACTTGGTGAAAAGATTTGAAAAGCTGTGTAACAACAAGCAAGCTCAAGTTTCACACTGAGGTGACTGGTACTTTATTCATCATATTTTTTTTTTAGTTTTACTGTACAAGGTTTTTGTTATGGAGATTGAATCATGAGTGCAGTATATCAGTAAATGATTTTCAGACAAAAATATAAAAAAAAAAGTTAGAAAGAAACTACTTTATCTGTGTTGATTTCTTTTTTATAGTAAGGGTTTTCAAAGTGCACTTTGTGTATATTTTTTCTTGTATGTGTAATTTTTTCACAGATTGTCCAATTGAATTTTTTTTTAAATTACATTAACAAATTACATTGTTTAAAAGCCTTTACAAAGCTCTCCTGCTAAAAAAAAAATAGGCTACTGCTTTCAAGACCACCTCTTTTGCAGGATATGGCGTCTGCATATGGTACCTGGATGGATCCTCTTATGAGTTCTGTGACTCCTGTGGTGAAAATTGTTCAAATTATGAAGCGGAGGCTGAGGCCATCAAGACAGCCATTGAATTACTACACCAACAGTTTGACCTTATGGAACGAAAGCCATCAGATATAGTGATTTTCAGTGACTCCATGTCTGTTCTGGAAGCACTTAAACAGACTCCATATGAAAACAAAGACATTTTTTAAATAGGAAAAGCGGCTCATAACTTGATCACAGCCTACTCCATCAGTGTGACTCTACAGTGGATCCCTGGACACAGTGATCTAACTGGAAATGAGACAGCTGATAGACTTGCTAAAACAGGAGCCTCTAAACAACAAAAGGACAGACCCTGCAGCATGAGAACAGTCAAACAGATTCTCAAAAACAACACAAGAGAAATCTGGCTGAACAGATGGGCGAACGGGCCGACTGGCCGAAATGTCTTTAATGAAATGACCTGCCCAAAAGACAACGACAACATAAACAGACTCAGCAGGAGAAATCAAAGTCTTATCTTTCAGTTCCGAACAGGACACACCAGAGTCAATAGCCATCTAAACCGTATCAACCCTCAGCACCTACCCATGTGTAGACACTGCTCTCATCCCTATGAAACAACCAGACACCTCCTGGAGTGTCCATCACTCACAAACGCCAGGAAAAAACTTTTACAGACACCTCTGACAGTCACCAACTCACTATACGGAACGTTAAAACAACTGCAGAAAACCTGCACTTTTTTAAGAATGGCATTGGGCTGCCAAGAGTAGATATGCTCAGCAGCATGGGATATCGACGACAACAACAACAACAACCAGCTTTCCCACATGGAGCCGCAGAAATAATGTAGTTAGTCAGGGGCGCCATGGACTCAAAAAGGCTGAAAACCGTGCAATAGCAGATACTTCCGTAGAGGAGTGGAGTGTTAGAGACTTAACCCTACTAGATCCAGCATAGAGTAAAATAATGAATGAAAGGGCATACAAATTATGCGAAATAAAAGCGATTGGAGATAAAATGAAGAAAAGAAATGATACTGCCGTAGTGGCTAAAGGTGTGAGAGAGAACCAAAAGAACACGTATAGACGTTTCGTCACACTTTTTGGACTGGATTAAGAACTCCGGAGGCCCTAGGCTATTAAGATATTTTGGGGCCTTCTCCAATCTTTTAAAAGGAAAAGCTAGAAAAAAAAACGAATGGGTTTCAGATAAATGTTTTCATATAATAATATATTAAGAAAAAAATAAGTAATAAATCCATACAAACATCAGAAAATCATTGTGAAATATTTAACTTGTTTATTGATTTTTTTTTTAATTGCAAAATTTTTGATTGTGTTATGAAAATCGATACCACGAGGCATGTTCGTTTCTACACAGAGTAAAGCAAACAAATTTAGTTTTTCCTGAGTCATGTTTGACCTATGAGGTTTTTAAAACTAAAAACATTGATTTGTTGTAATTAAAGAACGCAAATTTAAAATTCTAATCAATCACGTTATTTTAAAAAAATAATTTGCACAAATGCACACTTTAGGATTTATCAGAACCGTCAACAACTAATATTTGGGACAGGGTTGCTAACTTGAATGTTTTGAATAGGACCAAGTGTGCAACAAAACAAACAAAAACACTAAAACGCACTACATAATTTTTTTGAACCAATTGATTTAAAAAAACTATTTGATTATTACCGAACTTTAATTATTTATGTTAGAACAGAAAAAAATTAAATGCATTGAATTTTTAAAAATTGTTTAGGGGCCCAGACATTTTCTAGAAAAAAAAACTCCCATTTCTCCGTTGATTTTTTCGCAGGGGCCACCTGAAAGCCTGGGGCCTTATGCCCGTGTCTAGTGGGCCTAATGAATAATCCGTGCTGTTCAAAGCTCTTTAATGTCTGGCAAAATAAAAGATAGACGGATTCGCGTGTCTTTTGCATTCACTCAGATGCGGTAGTTTGTTATAGTCATCAGCATATGGTGAAATCCGGTGCAATAAAGATATAGGCATATAGTTGTAAAGGTCGGAGTATTTTAACATCTTTTATACATATTTTGAAGTTATGTGATACACGGCGGGAAATGAAAAAGGTTAAGAAAGAGGTTCCTGAAGCAGCGTGGCAATACAGTATGGTGAATAAAAATATTTGAAAGAAAATGAAACAAGCCAAAGAAAAATGGGTAGCTGATCAATGTGAGTCCATTAATACGGGGCTAAGAAAAGGTAACAGCAAGGCAGCTTTTGACACATTAAGAAGACTATCAAGGTAACTGTCATAGAAGATAGCAATGGGTCTCTGCTCAATGAAAAAACAGCTGTAATAAGAAGGTGGACAGAATATTGTAAATAATTATATAACTATAAACTCGACACTGACTATAGCATATTAAACAACATTAAGTGTGAAAACAGGGAACTCGGAAATGCAGCAATATTACGGGAAGAAGTGGAAGAGGCTATATGTTCGATGAAAGGAGGGAAGTCACCGGGTGTGGATAATATCCCAGCAGAGCTCTTGAAATATGGAGGACCAGATATATTAAAAATCATGACAACAATTTGCCAAAAGATATGGAGTACAAAAAAATGGCCAAAAGAGTGGACGCAGTCATTAGTAATACCGCTTCCAAAGAAAGGAAATCTAAAAATGTGCAAGAACTACAGAACCATTAGCCTAATTAGTCATCCAAGTAGGGTGATGTTAAGGATACTCTTGAACAGAATAAAACAGAAATCAGAAGAAATCTTGTCTGAGGAACAGGCTGGCTTTAGACCAAAAAGAAGTACCTCAGAACAAATCTTCAATATTAGATTACTGATCGAAAAACATCGCCAGCATCAACACGATTTATACCATCACTTCATCGATTTCACAAAAACCTTCGATCGAGTCTGGCATGAAGGCTTATGGCAAATAATGAGAAAATTCAATTTTGATACCAACATCATAGATATCATTGAAGCACTATACAAGGACGCAAGCAGTGCTGTTTTTGCAAGCAATGACATTGGATAATTTTTCAAAACAACTGTAGGAGTTCGCCAGAGATGTATCCTGTCCCCAGTGCTCTTTAATATATATCTAGAACATATTATGCAGAAGGCTCTCTACGATTATAAAACAACCATATCGATTGGAGGCCGACCTCTTTGCAATCTACGTTTTGCTGATGATATTGATCTTATAGCTGGAACAGAATCAGAACTTTAAGACCTTACCTCTAGACTGGAGAAAGTAACAAGAACGTATGGGATGGAAATTAATATAGAAAAAAGCAAGATATTGGTGAATAGCCATAAGAAACATGTTCCGACCAACATTACGTTAAATGGGCAAACGTTAGAAGAAGTTAACACCTTTAAATATCTCGGGTCCACTATATGTAGTGATGGAAGATCAAGTAAAGAAATCAAGACAAGACTTGAGATGGCCTCAGCTGCCATGACAAAGCTGAATGTGATCTGGAAAAGTAACATCAGTTTTCCTGTGAAGATCAAATTATACAAATCACTTGTATTATCTATTCTCTTGTATGGATGTGAGGGCTGGACACTCACTGCAGATACGGAGCGAAGGATTCAGGCTTTCGAGTATAAATGTTATAGAAGACTTTGGCGCATTTGCTATAAAGAGCACAAAACAAATGTCTACGTTAGAGAGAAAATAAACACCTATGCAGGCCACCAAGAACCACTTTTATCAGTAGTGAAACGTCGAAAGCTTGCCTGGTTTGGGCATGTAACTCGTCATGACTCCCTTTCGAAAACGATCCTCCAGGGAACAGTCGAAGGTAAACGGAGAAGAGGAAGGCAAAGAAAATCCTGGGCTGATAACATCAAAGAATGGGCAGGACAAGGTTTTTCCACACTTTGCTAAGCATGTACTGTCGAAGAGGAGTGAAGTGTTAGAGACTTCACAATACTAGGTCCAGCATCCAAATGTGGGGTGACCAGTTCCAAGTTGTTGTTCATTTTAGGACCTTGCACAAAACAATGGATTTTGTTTTGTGCATGGGATACCTGTTTCAACCCCATATGGATTATAATTTGGTTATATAGTGATCTTTTTTCTATATGGTACATTACATTTGTTGTTTTTTCCAGACTGCAAATTCTCATGTGTTTTGTGTAGCGTTTCTAAGATTTGTGTGTGGTGTATCTCTTCCTTGTCCTTGAGTATATCCCGTCACCCTGTTGAGTTCTGAGATGTTTGTACTTTGATTTCGTGTATGTTACCCTCTTATTTACAGCCCTTGAATTGATCTCACGTACCTTCCTGTGGCGAATTAACACCGGGGAGGTTAATGATGGTATTTAAATGCAAATATATGTGTCTACAGCGTGAGGTCAAGCTATGTAAGACCCTGAGTCTAATAGTTGAAATGGTGTTGATGAGTTCTCAGGGGACCTAACGCTACCTCCCTCAGATCTCCCGCTGCGCAATATTTTTATAGATTGTGGGATATTGGTTATATGGCTACGTGTCTAGGGTAATGCAAGTGTAGTGATAAATGCCAGAAAATAACAACCACAACGTTAACTTATTGAAAAGTAAATCAACAAGACTGGGGTTAAATTTAAAATATTATGTTACAATTTTAATTTCCTGTACCGCAAATCTTTTGGGACAGGAATGTTTAAAACTTAAAAAAGAAGTGTGTTTATATACAACATTTAAATGAATAGGAAGGACATCTTGTCCATAAATGTCATGGCTCACTGGGTAATATATGATTCAACCCTGGAACAATCCTCCCTAAGTACTCTAGTTATGTATCTCCAACACTAACAATTTAACATCATTAAACATGTATTGTGATCAGATAAAAGAGCTAACCAAATTAGCTACATTCCCTAATTTGATTTGTGACTGCTTCATACTCAGGGGGTATCTTCTTTTCCCAACATGGTTTCAACGCCCCTGTCAATATAATCTCTGTTATCGGCAGTATCATCATCTGGGGTACAATCTTTTCTTTTCTCTCTAGTGAGTTGTTACTCAGGTAGTATGACATTCTATTTATTTTTTTCAAAATTATTATAACAATGTGATCTGCAGTAGACTGCCAGTGACTTTCTGGTCTTACAGTCTTTATATTTTATATATATATATTCATTTCCAACACAATGTACTCTTATTTGCTTCATAAGTCTACTTAGGCATGCCTGTGCTCCTAGTATGTCGCAATCTTCCACAAAGGCAAATGTCGTACAACCAAAACTTGTGTGGGCGCCCTATCTGGGTTGGCCTCTACATATTAATAATAATATAAATACATTAATAAAATTAGTCATCTTACCGCAATCAATGAAATATTTCACAAGTATAAGGTTAACTAGCGATTAATGGCACACATTCAGATCGCCGAAGTTCCAAACAGCAAAGGCAATTGGTCACAACTTTACTTTGCGTCTGCTCTTAACCTTTCTTGTAGGAAAAATTTTGCAAGTGGCATTTATGCTTAGCAAAACATTCGTTTTATCCCTTCTTTTTCATAGATTAACCTCAACCAATGAAATCAAGTTACGCCAATTTGACTGTTCAAAAACGCGTCCCCTAAAATGTAACTCCGAAGATTTTCAAAGTTGAGCGGTTATCACTGTGTATGTCTGTATGTCTTCCATTTCTATTTTCTTCAATATCTCCTTCATTATTAAAGTTATTTAAAAAATAGAAAGTGATTATTAACCAGACAATTGTCCTTTATCTAGCCAGTATATTTTCATTTACTTCTTTATCATAGTTTTCATCTTAGTACTTTTCTTCTTTCTTTATTCAGAACAACCTATTTTTACTCTAAAGCCAGATAACATATTATAGGAATGAATATGGGATTCTAATAAACAATATTATCGTTCCTGTTATTTCCTTTTTATTTCCTTCTATAGAATCCATTACATTATCTACGTTTTCTTTACCCCTTTCTCTACCCTGCACACAATTGGTTCGCTTGTTTCAGTTTCAAAATGCTCAAGTTAGGTTTTATTTTGTCACTTTAAACCACCCTCTTCCCTCTCTCTCTCACTTTAAACGTGATTAAAAATTTGGTTCGCTGCCAATTGTCTATCTTAATAGTTTTCTATTAAATAAAAATTTTTCTAAAATTAGTACGGGTATAGAAAAAGTGGGGGTTTGAGGGCGGGACTTGCCCGCTGGCTAACGAAAGATTCAAATGCTTTATTTTAAACCTTGGCGGTAGTGGGAAAAAAGAAGAATGCGTTTGCGGGTGGTAACCCTTTTAAACACTTCCTCGCTGCCTTTTCTTCCCTAACTCAAGGGCAAAGTCAGGTACCCATTGACAGCTGGTTTAACTAGAGCGTGACGGTACCGTGAATAGAACAAAGCTGCGCTCTAACCACTTTGTCAACCGGACAAGCGTTTAAAAACACATTTAATATAAATAATAACTTCATATATTAAAAGGCTCATTTTCTGCTGTCACATAGATGTCTGCTATATTGTACATATTAACAAGGAGAAAACTAAGATAATGAGAATAAATGCAAGAAACGATATCAAAATTGTACTGGAAGAAACACCACTACAAGATATACAAACATAAATAGTGTTATGTGATGCCTTTGCACACAGGCGTATGCCCATTATTTTTCGGAGATTCAGCTGTATGCATTGACAATTTAGCATGATAATAGCTCTTCTCGCTCTTTATCTATCTGCATAGATTTTTCTTCTCTTTCCTTCTCCCTAGCTTCTGCTTGTTTCTTCTCCGCATCATATCCGTCAAGTTCTTCGTTGACAAACGCCTTTGCTTCTTCTCCTTGTAATCCCTCTTCCCTTGCTTCCTCTCTTAGCATTGCCCTAAGTTGTGCACGCTCAGCCATTGCAACTAACTGACTGTGACTTACCCGAGAAAGAAGTAAGAAAAAGGATACACTGGTTCCCTACCAATTGCGAGAAAAATACAAACAAACATTCTGTAATTTAACTATGATACCTCCTCCTTGTTATCAGTTATCTAACCTATCGCTGTTATTATCTGGCAACTAGGCTCCTAATACAGACGACTAAGCCAAATAAATGGTAGATCAGGCTAATCAACTGACAAAAAAACTATGTTACTACAGTGAAAACCCAAAAAAAAAATGTTATTTCAAAAATTTTAAGGAGAAAAAAAAATTCCCTTAATTTTTAAGTCCACCTACAAGTCCACACCTGAAGTCAGTTAGGGTAAGGGGGGCTATTAACTTGACCGTGTTGGTCTGAATGCACTCCTTAGCTTAGCTCAAACACCGCTGCTTCAAAAAAAAACCCTGGTGATTGTCAGACAATCACACGCTTCCAGCGGTCTTGTATTACAAAATCATTACATAACATCTCTCCGACAAAGATCTCGTATATACTCTACAATGCTGTGGGAAAAAACAATTGATATATTTGTGTGGTCACAAGCCAATAAACAGAACGTTTGTCTGGGGGAAAATTATTATTAGTGTTTCTTAACTCACGAGACAACCACATTCTGCTCTATCTAGACTATTTTAAAAAATTTAAATATTAGACTTTAGTCAATTATCTAGATACAGACTAGATCCAAATTTGGAAACAACTCAATCTGACGAACTAGAAAAACACAAGTCTAAGGACTTCGCACCCTTTCTGTGGTACTAGTTCCAGATCTAGCTCAAATTCCCGGAAAACGAGCGACCCATTCTGTCGTAGATTTTGGATAGGTGAATAAGATAGATTCTGGTCCCGTCTGAATAGAACTGAAAAAGTGGAAACCCAGTGAGAGATAAGGTAAGAAATAGATTTCACGAGTGAAATGGTGAAAAAGGTAGAGTCTGTCCCTGGATTAGTCCAGCCTAACTCTACGACTTAAATTTGTTTATCAGACAGTTTACCTTTCTGTATATATTAACATATATACTATAACCACTCACATACACACACACACAGATACGTGATGACAACTTGACGCACAAACGCGAAACTATAGTAATGGAGTAGGGATATTGGGCCGAGTGGACCAACACAGGTAATTAAGTTTTATGTTAAGTTTATTAATCATAAAGAAAAACTTCACAACATCCAGTATCCAATATCAAATATTAAAAAAAAATCATAGGTTACAGAAATAATAAAGAAATAGACACATAAGTGCAATTCCCTCTGTTGAGACAAGATCCCGTTAGAAGAAGTTATTAACCCCCAAAAGGTCAAAAGATTAGCACTATGGTATAGAATTTGAATATACTGTAAAGAACAGAGTTTCTAAATAATCTATCCTGGAAATAACAGTATTAGCAAACATAAGGAAGAAAAAAAATGAGTACAATGATTATACAATAGAAGAATTATTCACTCCTTCTTTCTCTCGCTTCTGACAAAACCTGTGGCCACATTCAGTTACGCTTACCTAATAAGTGATTTCACAAAATCTGGAACATATCTCCATGATACAATCACAAATCCAGGGTTGGGTTTTGGCAAAATAAGCACCAGTTCCTCCAAGACTGATTTAATCCTCTTATTGGGGAACGCTTACTTTGTTACTGTTAATGTCACATCAATTAGTCCAGGTAGGTGTACTCTCCATTGTAGAAATCTCCTGCATGCGGCCATCCAGTCAAGAGCCAGTATTAAGTCTGGTGCCCAAGTGATCCCCCCAAGCTCAGTGTGCAATGCTGGGTTCTCATCATGCTGCAACACAGGAGGGATTGTGATGCTCAGCCATCTCTCTCAATTCTGCACCGATAAGTGACATCGGGGACTTAACTTTGCCTCAGTACTGGGAGGCCCCGTTTCCGGGTACACCACACACAGCCAATTGAGGCAACGGTCGCCATGGGCGTGATAGACGACAAACAGTGAAGAATGAGGCAAGAAAGCATTTAACCCATGAAGTGGGGGTGGATTGGTGCAGACCAGAGCATGTACCACTCGCCGGTGGGTTCTGCATCTACACCTATAGGGTTCCACCCACTCCTCAGCCCATTTAGTCTGGCCCCTCACCCAGGACCTGTCCGGCTTGGGTGACCCTGCCAGGAGTAAAACTCCCGCCGGCATAGCTCCCGGGATCATTGAGGCGCTCAAGCTCTCCAACCACGGCAAGGTAGGCTTACATGTGGAGAGAGTCCAGGTAGGAAAAACCACATACGAGATCTAGTGTTCGCAGTGTACAATTGCTTGAAATTTCGAGACTTAAAGAGAATGTCAGGTAGATAAATCTCTCTGGATAAGATCCTAGCCACAACACAGTGGTCGGTAGTCGGGGAGTGTTAAATTTGATAACTTCGCCACAGCGGGCTGAATGTAAATGGAAAAATGGAAAAGAAAGCTGGGTAGCTATATGACCAGTTAAATTAATTCTTATAGTCTTTTGTTGGTACTCTCTCTCTCTTTCTGGGTGAAACAAGAGGGCCAAACAGGTCAACCTCGAAGACCCGATATTTGTATAAGAATGGTTTTTGGTACTGTTGGACTTAGACCCGTTTTCTCAGATTCAGGCCGCTGGTAGGTTTTGGTTTGTGACCTGTACTGAATTTTAGGAAGAAAATACAAAACATTTAGTCACAATATAGTATTCTATCCAAACCCGCGTAAAGGTATAATTTATTATCCAATCGGTTATTAGATTTGATTAGAAAACACAAGTGTATAGCTTATCTTATCGTTCTTATTAACCCGTGAAATAAATTCTAGTCATTTACAAAAATTACACATAATGGATTAGAGATAAATATATATTTCGTCAGTACTAAATTGCTTAGTGCATTTACTAGTCAATTAAAATATCTCTTTTCTGGGTGTTAGCGAGTAATTAAATTAACGTTACAGCCGGAACAATTAGCTATAAATTATTCTAATTCGCTAGTCAATTAACACCAAAAAATCCTAGTGAAATATGATGACGAACTTTAACAACTAAATCACTCAAAAATGCTAGTACCACAGAAATTTAAACTATCCCAATCGAAAAACTTAGTAATTCCACTAGTACAATGGTCTAAGATTCGAAGCTAGATGTTCCGAAAATTCTGAGGCGACTAGATAATTGAGTTTAAAGGATGAGGTATATATATGAAATAGGTATTAATTCGCTAGCTCTTGCGAGATATCACGCCTTGTCCGTATTTTTGGGGAAATCTGCGGTCGATTTCTGAATGAAAGCTTTATTTCTCACTTCTGCCGACCGCATAGACTTTGGCAACGAGCAAACAGTCTTTTGATCTCCGCTCGTTCCGTAGCGAATTACATTCTCTGGGACTCACGAACAGACGGCTGAGGTCGGTAACTGTCGTTATCGCCCCTTTGATTTTCTCTCTACGTGCATCATAGTCTGATCTGTCACTATTTCAACGATTGCCCAATCGCTCGCATGATAATCCAGTTAACGGCTCTTACTCGCTAGTTGTTTACCTATCCCATCGTGGACTAGTTAATAAGTCTGTTTGTAAACCTTCCTAGTGCCTCTAAGACAATCGAGAAAAGAAAAATAGGCGTGGCTACAATTATGAGTTTGACAGATATAGAAGTACATGGGTTCTGCGTTAATTAACGTGCATACTAATAAGGAAGCAAAGGTGGGAGCAAAGACGTGCTGATATATGTCATCTATTTACATAATCTATCACAGGGAGAGAATAGAAAAAGAAAAGCTGGGCAAGAGAAAATTCAGAAAGAATGCAGTTAGACTCAGTGAAATATGTGCATATATGTACTTGAATTGCCGAAGCGCCAATCAACGGGCACCAGTTGTACAGAAAATCATCTACGATTTTAAGATTGCTGGAATTGGGCACCAAACGTAAGACTGGCAGAGATCGACATATGAGAAGATGCATCCTTCATGTTTACTGCCAGCGCGCTACGGGAACTGCTGTTATACCATTCAACGTTTGCTGAGTGACTGAGCAATTATAGGTTTGCCCAGTCTGCAGTGTCGTAAATTTTCCTGAGAGAATTCTGGTGGATAGTGGTCCCATTAGAGTGTAGAATGATAGAGAAGGCTGTGTGAGAATAAGGATTTAGGAAAGAAGGATCGTTGATTCAAAAGTTATGGGAAGAGTAAGGACAGTCTCTTTTACGACAATATTTGTCTCTCAACACTACTCCTACCACTCTTCTGAACAAACAATTGTTTGCCAGTTTCCAGACACTCAGGTGCACACACCAATTTGGTGATTCAAACACACAACGCACGTGAATACAGACTACGATAACGAATATGGGTAAGTTTTGGGTTTGGGCCTGCCAACACAAATGCTAAAAGTTTTTATTACTTTTATTTAACATAAAATCAAGTCACAAACAATTATCAATTTTCATGCAGAAATCAAAGGTTACAAAACTACAAATGACAAGGTGGGGAGGGTTTTGGAGGAGAAGTATTCAATACACCCTTCCCGCTTGTTTTTAACAAAGAAAAAGGCCCGGTCCCAAAGACGGGGGGGGGGGGGGGGGGGGGGGGGGGGTGGGAGATGGTGATCAGAGATAGGCAATTTAACCCAACGGTAAATTTATTACTCTGAGACGAGGGTTTACAGTAACTAGTGTGGGGTAGAAAAAATCCTATGGTTCTCAAATGTTTCCCCTGTATTCAACAGATTTACGGGAGGGGAAAAAACACAGTTAATAAATCCCACTTGGAGAAATCCCATACAATGAATACAGTACAAACTTAATACTAGGTTTAACTAATTAAAATAGTAGAAAGATTAAATCTCCTTTCGTTCAAAAAACACGCTTGTGAAGGCCCGCACACAGTCACGCTCACACACTTACCGAATCGTGGATTCTGGCACTTCATAGAAATTTTGCAACAACAAATAAACACTAGACCAATGGAAAATGTCTTGTTACTTCTGTGTCAAGAACCAGATTTATCGAGGTTGGCTGGTAGCAAATGGTCTCGAAAATCGTTAGACGATGAAGCGTAAGTGTTACTGTTGGTTCTAGATAAAGTTCCTAATGAATGGCACAGGCACTTGGCTAGGTGTGGGGAATGGTGTGGTCTCTTAGATTCGCAACGCTAGTGGTGAAACTCTTATGGCGTAATGTCACAGACTAAAAAAACCTGAGGTAAGTTCTTCTTCGGGGGGGGGGGGGGGGGAAAATCCCGATGAAAAATACTAGGCAGACGGTGTTCAGATAAATCTGTGTTCTCTTCCACTAATAAAGCAGTAAATAAAAGTGGCTACTGGCAAATGTTCTTCTCCAGTTTACTTTAAGGACTATATGAATTAGTATTTTAAAAGTGTTTCTTGGGTGGCTTTATTCTCAGTTAAATTCAGAGGAGCGAGACCCGCAACAGGTCGCCACAAGTTTAGCTTTAAAAAAGTTCATACGTCACTGGAGTTATCGAATTGAGTCGGCAGGACTCTGTATATAATTTAATTGCTGGGAGGCAAGGTTGAATGATCATTCTGGATGAAAGATAGAAAAAACATGAAATGCAATACAAATCATATTATAGTCTGACGCGCGATAAATTTACAGTTATAATTCCCTTAACGGCTGAAAAATTAATTTACGCGTCTATTATATTTGGAAATTAACTTATAGATGTATCATTTAGTTTGCACTAGAACTTTGAAAATGGGTTTATTTAATAAGTTTAAATTTACACCACAATCCAGTGAAATAAAATGAAATAACTAGACCACTTATCACTCGAAGCTAATGTATATATTACCGTCTGCACAGAAAGGAATTCACTATAGTATATATCCGAAAGATCCAGATGGAATCTAGCAGGATTCTGCTATAGGTAGTGCTTCTTAAAATCTGGCAAAACGAATGATAAAATGCAGTTTTTCAGAGTCTTTATTTATACTAACTGGAATGTAACTTAAAGGGGTCGTGTGAGAATTTTACACTTTTCTTCATCTTGAGGAAAAAATGAGATTCTACGCCGCCCGACATGGCCTGTTACTCCATTCCCTGGTCACTCGGGTTTCTCCCGTTTCTCAGTCTTTCGGGCAAGCCTGCCGGTTGACACAGAGGTGCGAAGTCTGCGAGAAGCTTGCTTCGTCCACTCTGGTTCGCACTGCCGTGTCATCTCAGCAGCAGGAGACTTCATCTTCTGTTCAAAGAAATCCTCAGTGTCTTTGAGGTTAAGCCGCTTCCCCGCTAGGCTCTGGCGACACCCATAAGGCAGGTTCTAACGAAGGTTGTAGCTAAATGCTTGCATATAATCGCTCTTAGAAATAGCCGTGGGCGTGGTTTAACCTGCCCTACGACGAAGCGAGATTTCAGGATGCACGCATGAAATCGTCTACATATTTAATGAGCAAACGTGGTGAAGATTCTACTCTGCGCTCGTGCATACTTGTTTTTTTTTTTTTTTTTTTTTTGTTCGTCCATCACGGGTGATGAAGACCACTCTGTCCATCCAATTATTAAGAATACGTTAGGATAGTCTATGAGTACGAAGGTGACTGATGAGCCCGATGCGGGCCTTGAAAGATCTCAGACAGTGTGGGCAGGGAATGTTTGCATCATGTGAAGGTTTTAGGGCTTATGTCAAAGGTTTTTAATGAAGTCTTAAGCGCGTCTTTGAGGCGCTTCTTTTGGCCACCATGGGAGCGTTTACCCTTCTGCATCTCACCATAAAAGAGTATCTTTGGCAGTCGATGGTCTGGCATGCGGACTACATGACCTGCCCAGCGAAGCTGTGACTGCATCAGTATAGTATCGATGCTAGGGATACTAGCTCTGTCAAGATTGGCGGTATCTGGGATCTTGTCTTGCCATTTGATGTTCATTACCTTCCTGAAACAGACTGTATGGAAGTGGTTTAGCTTCTTTACGTGGCGCCTGTAAACAGTTCATGTTTCACATGCATAAAGCAGCACTGGAAGCACCGCAGCTCTGTACACCTTCAGCTTTGTCTGTAGACTAATGCCACTTCGATCCAAACGTTGGTGTATAGTCTGCCAAATGTGCTGCTGGCTTTGGAGATCCTGGTGTTCACCTCATCATCAATGACGATGTTCTGGGATAGTTTGCTACCAAGGTATGTGAATCTGTTCACAACATTCAGTTTCTCACCATTTACCTTGATGATTGGCTCAGTATAAATTGTGCCAGGAGCTGGCTGGTACATGATTTCTGTTTTCTCCGTGTTGATGGTAAGCCCAAAGTTGGAACAGGCTTCGGAGAATCTATCCACGCTATGCTGCAGATCAGCCTCTGAGCCAGCACTGAGGGCACAATCGTCAGCAAACAGAAGATCCCTGATGGTGTCTGATTTGACCTTGGTTTTTGCTTGAAGCCTCCTAAGGTTAAACAATTTTCCATCAATACGATATCTGATGTTGATTCCTGTGTCCCCGTCTCTGAAAGTATCAGTCAGCATAGCAGAAAACATGATACTAAACAGAGTCGGTGCAAGTACACACCCTTGTTTAACTCCATTTGAGACTGGGAAAGGCTCAGATAGCTCACCGTTTTCCTGAACTCTAGCCTGCATTCCATCATGCAGTTGCTGCACTATTGAGATAAATTTCTTTGGGCAGCCGTATTTTGCCATGATCTTCCATAGACCCTCTCTACTGACCGTGTCGAACGCCTTTGTCAAATCGATGAAAGCTGTGTACAGGCCACAGTGCTGTTCTTGGCATTTTTCTTGTAGCTGTCTTGCAGCAAACACCATATCAGTGGTTCCACGTTCTTTCCGGAATCCACACTGACTTTCAGGTAGAAGACCTTTGTCCAGATGAGCTGTAAGGCGATTAAGAAGGATTCTGGCGAATATCTTCCCAGCGATTGATAATAGGGAGATGCCTCGATGGTTGTTACAGTCTTGGCGATTACCTTTACGTTTATAAAGATGTATAATTGACGCATCTTTGAGGGGATCGTTTCACTCTGCCACATTTGCTGGAAGATCATGTGAAGTTTCTCTATCAGAACTGTACCGCCATCTTTATAGACCTCAACAGGAATTGAATCGGAGCCGGGGGCCTTTCCACTAGAAAGTTGACGAATCGCTTTTTGAGTTTCCTCCAGAGTTGGTATATCATCTAGTGCTTCATTTATAGGAATTTGGGGCAGTCGGTTGAGGACTTCGTCGTTAATAGATGATGGCTGGTTCAGAATATTATTAAAATGTTCGACCCAGCGTTGGAGAATTTTTTCCTTGTCTGTAATTAGTGTTTTTTCCATCTGTATTAAGGAGGGGAAATGATCCTGATGATGTTGGACCATAGACCGCTTTGAGTGCATGGTAAAAAATTTTCAAGTCATGGCTGTAAGCAAAGCCTTGGAGCTCATCTGCTTTATTGCTCAGCCATGAATCCCGCATCTGGCGTAGTTTATGTTGGACGATTCTACGCATGTTGTTGAAAGCGTCTTTCTTGGATGTAGATTTTGGATCATTTAAATATGCTTTATGGAGATGGTGTTTCTCAGCCAACATCTTCTTTATATCATCTGAGTTCTCATCGAACCAGTCATTTTGTTTCTTGATGGCGGGACCCAGGACATCAGTAGCAGTGTTGAAGATCTGCTCGCTTAGTGCTGCCCAATTTGTTTCCGCACTTTGGCCGTCTAACGAGATAGATTTGAGACGGTCTTCTAGGGTGTCAGTAAATGACTGTTTGATTTTTGTCTTCTTTAGTTTGGTGACATCCAGCCTTTTTTGAGTTTTCTTTCCCTGAGGGCGCCTGGCTGGTTGGATACGAATTTTAAGTTTAGACACAATGAGGCGATGATCAGTCTAGCATTCGGCACCACACATGGACTTGGTCACTCGGACATCTTGCCTGTCCTTCTTCCTAACAATTACATAGTCAATTAGGTGCCAATGCTTTGAGCGAGGGTGCATCCAGGAGGTCATGTTGCGGATAGGAAGTCGAAAAATGGTGTTGGTGACAAGGAGGTCATGTTCTGTGCAAGTCTGGAGAAGAAGAAGTCCATTGCTGTTACAGCGACCCACGCCGTACTTTCCGATAGTGCCATTCCAGGAGATGTTATCTGAGCCTACTCTTGCATTAAAGTCACCAAGAATGATAAGCTTATCTGCTTTAGGAACTGATGCAATGACTGCATGTAGTTCTTCGTAAAACTTATCCTTGACGTCATCCTGGTTTGTCATAGTTGGTGCATATGCGCTAATGATGGTGGCATTTTTTTTTTTTTGTACGCCCGCTAATACTCGAGGCGAAATCTCAGGTTATTATTATTAATGTCTAACCTGACATTGATTTTACGTGAGTATCCCTTTTCTTGTACAGAGACAGGTGTCCCTCGCCATTCAGGCAGATACTCGCCGATTTCGGAGGTATCCATTAGAGCTGGGTCGGCTCAGGAGCCGCCAATCCCTGGTCGACGACACTCCTTCAAATGTCCTCGCCAGGTCTCGAGTTAATCCAGTCCAATTCCCGGTCGACGAAAAATCCTCAAATGCCGTCGCCCGGGTTTGATCCTGAATCACCCGGTCGCCAGAGCGGTGTTGTAACCACTACGCTAGCACGGCTCCCGATGGTGGCATGTTTCCTTCCATAAAGCAGGGGGATCTTGACCGTCATGGGTCGGTCATTTATTCCCTTTGGGGGCCCCGCTAACTTGCCAACAAGTGCTGTTTTGATTGCAAATCCAACCCCTGCTTCTCGTCTTTCTTCAGTTCCTCTCCCGCTCCAAAAGAATGTATAACCTGCACCCTTTTCGCAAAGTTGGCCCTCACCTGCAAATCGAGTTTCACTCAGTGCTGCTATGTCAATGTTGTATCTGGCCAGTTCTCTCCCAATCAGGGCAGTTCGCCTCTCGGGTCCGTTTGCGTTAAAGTCTTTGTCAAGTAGAGTGCGCACATTCCATGCGCCTAGAATGAGGGGGAAAAATCTGTCCTTTCTTTTTCTTATGTGTCGCCCGCTGAAGTAGGGTATCCACCAACCGCGGTAAGCTGGTTAGGTAATGGTGGAGCAGGCAATGTTTAGGGCACCTTTTCTAGCCCCTTCCTCATGCCATGGAGGTGAGCAGTGCTTTCCTAAAGAGGGCTGCTCAGTCACTCAGGGGGCTGCCGAATCCCACTGCTGCTCCGATCAGTGGAAGACGACCATATGGCCTGAGCCGCCTGTGTGTAGGTCTGCGACTACGACTGCCAGCGCACCCACGCCTGCCGCTTCGCCGCTCGCCCATCGCCACAGGACTTGTTGTGAGTGGATGGATGAGTGGATGAAAGAGTGACTTGCGCAGTGATTTGGTTTAAAGTGAGGAAGAGTTGCGCAATTCGTCGACCTCACTCTCTCGCCTGGGTCCATCTTAATCCAGTGGCAAGACAAGTCAAGACGACTGGAGATGAAGTCAGGTGCAGTGGATGACCAGGGCTTTCTACGTGCCTCGCCCTGCTCCTTACGCTCCACAGCGCGTTGCTGGTAATCGCCGCCATGCCCGTTGAACCAACAGGTGGTTTCTTCCGCGCAGTCTACCGAATCCAGTCTTCGCATGCATGAGTAGGCAGACCCTAACTCACCGAAGGTTTATAACCAGTCGGCTACCCTCACCTAGTTTAGTCGGCCTGTCAAAGCCGTTTCCCGGTGGTGGCCGCTGTCGCATGCTGACAGCTACGAGGAGCCACAGGTGAGAGCTGGATGCCAGGTTTGGACCAAAGGTGGCCGAGCTGCCCTGAAAAGGGCATGACAGCTCCTTCACCAGAGGTACTACCAATACCTGACATCCCAAACCCCCGTGCATACTTAATGAGTCCACGTTGAAGGTTACATACTAATGAGCCCAGGTGGAGAAGAGTTCCCGGTTGGCGATAAAATGACAACAATGTTCAGGGGTTCTGATGTTATACGAAGGGGAATACCCTGTCATCCAATAATTCAGGTCAGCTGAGTTGTCCGTCACAATCGTCCCCTCTTTTGAGACATGGAAACTCGTTTTCATGTTTCTTTCGTGACAATGAAGCTGCCCTGAACGGTAGCTTTAGGATGATTGGTATTTACAATTTCGTCCTCTTCCTCCGTAGTCCACTTTCTACTCAGGAAATCAGCCCCAACATTCTGTTTCCCCGGAATGTATTCCACTTTGAAGGAGTAGATACTTAGCAGCAGGGCCCAACGCATAATCCTTGCGTTGAATTCCTTATTGGCACCAAGGAAAGCTAATGGAGCGTGGTCGGTTTGCACCGTAAAAGATGTTCCATAGAGAAACTCATAATGGCGCCTGATGCCGTGAATCAGAGCGAGACATTCTCTTTCAACAACGCTATAGTTCCGTTCAGCTTTGTTTAGTTTCCGACTGCCGTAAGCTACTGGGAATAGCATATTCGAGTCACTGTCCTCGGCTTGCAACAATGTTGACCCGATGCCCTAACCTGACGCGTCGACTCGCAATACGAAAGGTTTGTTAAGGTCAGGTAACCTGAGAATGGGGTATGCGGACAACTGTCCTTTTAACGTGCTGTAGGAGTGTTCGCATTTTTGATCCCAAATGACCTTATCAGGACGCCCTTTCTTTATGAGGTCAGTCAGAGGTGCCGTGAGTCCGTTGAAGTTCTATATGTATTTCTGGTAATATGCACATAGTGATAAGAAGGAACGTACGTCTTTCTTCGTTCGGGGTCTTTTTGCTGCGACTATTTTCTCCACGTTTTTCTTAACAGTCCAACTGCATCCGTGAGAAATAGTATGCCCCAGGAAGTCAAGCTGTTCAAACCCGATGAGACATTTGCTAGGTCTGGCTGTGAGACCAGTTTCCTGTAGTCTCCTGAGGAGCATAGCGACTGTAGCAATATGTTCTTCGTAGGTTTCCGATGCAATTAAGATGTCATCCATGAAATTATGGATGTGGGGATTTTGCACATGTTCTAAAAGCTTTCTCATCATTCTGGTGAACACTTCTGGTGCGTTATGCAATCCGAACGGCATCACATTAAATGTGTAATGTCCTTCACTAGTGCTGAAAGCTAACAAGGGTTTAATTTCCTCCTTTACTGGTATTTTATAATAGCCTTTACTGAGGTCTATCTTGGAGAAAATTCTTGCCTTCCTGAGCTTAGTGAACAATTCAGAAACAGTCTGGAGAGGTTCGGGCTGAAATTCCGTTACCGCGATTAGCAACCAGTAATCTATACACAGCCGAACGTCCTTATTGGGCTTCTGCAACAGCACTACACTCGAACTGTAAGGAGATGTAGACTCGCTGATAATTCCTGCCTGACGCAGCTTGTCTATTTCTCCGCGAAGTGCATCAGCTTTGGCGTACGGAATGGGGTAAACTCTGGTCCGAACAGGAGTCTTGTTTGTTAATTTCATATCAAATTCGATGAGATTTGTTCGACCAGGTACATCCGTTAAGACTGCACTGTACTGCTTTAGTAGCGCCCTGGTTTCTGTTTGTTGTTCTGGTGAGAGATTGTCGCCGAACTTGACATCTTTAAAGGAATCTGTGGGTTGCAATGGGTACTCCATGCAACCATCATCATCTTCCTCGTCTTCCGTTGCTATGGCGACAGCCAGGAGATGCTCGGAGGATGGCACTGGTCTTTCTAAATATTTCTTAAGGAGATTTATGTGAAAGACCTTCTCCTTTCCTTTAATGGAGATCTTGTAATTGGTGCGTGAGATCTTTTTAAGGGCGGTAAAGGGTCCTTGCCATCCGATGCGAAGTTTATTGCTTCCGGTTGGAAGTAGCAACAAGACTTTCTCCCCTGGTTGGAGTTCTCTCTTATTTGCAGCTTTGTTGTATCTTTTAGCATGTTTAGCGCGGGCTTTCTTAAGGTTGGTCGTAGCTAGATCCCATCCTAGCTTTAGCCTTTCCTTGAGCTCAGATACATACTTGCTTGCAGAGACGACTGTCTCGTCAGCCTTTTGGTCTGTCAGGGACCGAAGTAAGGCTTCTAGTGGCCCCTTAATAGGTCTGCCAAATAACAGTGTAGCTGGCGCGAATCCCGTAGACGCTTGGGGAACCTCTCTGTAGGCGAATAAGGCAGCAGATATATATAGGTCCCGGTCTTCCGGTTTCTCCTGACCCAGCTTACGTAACATCATGGTGAGGCTGCCCTTAAAACGTTCCACGAGATCATTTCCGGCCGGATGGTAGGGACTTGTGTGGATATGTTTGGCCCTCAAGATCTTAAAGATCTCCTCCATTAACAGGCTACGGAATTGGGATCCATTATCCGTCAAAACTTGTTGAGTGAATCCCAACCGTGTAAAAATTTGCACGAGGGCTTCTGCGACATGCTTGGAATCTGTGCATGTTAGCGGTATAGCTTCGGCCCACATTGTGCAAGTGTCGACTAAGGTCAGGATGAACCTGTTCCTTCTTTTGGTCCTTTCCAGGGGTACAATGATGTCGACAGCAACCCGTTCAAATGGAGTACCTACTATTAGCATTTGCCCCATAGGTACTGGGGGTGTCAAGTGCTTGGGTGCTACCCATTGGCACCGGGCGCAGGATTTAACGTACCTGATAATTTCAGAGTTCATTCTTGGCCACCAATAGTGGTTTTTTATTCGCTGAATAGTGGCGTTTTGTCCCATATGTCCGCTAAAGGGAAGAGAGTGCCCCATTTCTAAGATCTGGCTTCTGTACTGCGTCGGTACTAGGAGCTGGTTATTCCCCGTGTCCGGGGTGCCCGTTCTACGATACAATACGCCATCCTTAGAAAAGATGTCTCCGTGGTGTCTGGGGTCCTTAGCCATGGGCAGTTTTCTAAAGCAGGGCTCCAGAGTAGTTCGGCAACAAATTTGGCGCAGGCTCCCTCTCCTTCTTAGTTTGCCCTCTTGTGGTTACCGCTGCCACAATCGGCTCCTTTGGTCTCCCAACAAACACATATCTACATCCCAGGATAACTGGGTAGATCTGATCATCCATTATGGCCGCTTTGATAACACCTCTGACAAAATCATAGTGTATCTCTACCAGTGCGATAGGAAGTGTCCTGGGTGCATCACTCTTGAAAACTCCACTCAGTTTGACGGTTTCCTCTGTCTCCTGACCGGGTTTCACTAGGTGCCTAGCGACAATACTATTAAACCTTAATCCAGTGTCAAAGAGACACGTAGTTGAGGTACCATTCAAAATTACAGTTCCTCGCGTTGAGGGTCTGTCCCCCTCAGGTTGAGAATCACTGACATTGACTCTACCTTGCGAGGCTGTATGCAGGCATCCGATGTGGTTTGGCCCGGTGTGCTTGCCTTGATCAGACGTCCCTGGTGTAGGGGTCTTCCCTTTTCCTTGACCTTGGTGGCCGTGCTGCCACGTAAGCTTGGTGGGTTGATCAAAATTGTTGTTTGGGGGAAATCGGGTTTTGTAGAATTTCGATTTTTCCTGGGGAGGTCTCTGGGTATTATTTTCTCGTTGGTTATAATTCTGAGAGGAATTAGAGGAATAGGATGACTGCTCTAGATTTTGTTTTCGAGATGGCTCATCTGTGGGTTTACGTTTAGTGCTGGGAAGTTCAAGCCTGACTGCCCCCTGTTCAGCCAAAAATCTACGTGTTTCATTCGACAAAGTGGACTTTATCTGCTCCACAAGAACAAGTTCAAGTAGTCCCTCATATGAAAGAGGTAATTCAGATAATTCTATGCTTTTTGTCAGATAATCCTTGAGACGTGAAGAGAACTGGGGAAATGTTTCCGTGCTCTCTTTTCGGCTGTTTCTGAACAAATGCAGAAACTTTCGGGCGGTCATCTCAAACCGCTCTAGCAAGGCCTTCTTCAGCATGTCGTAATCATGTTGGTTCGGTCCCAGCTTTGTGTATACGTCATAAGCATTAGCTTTTAGTGACGTTGAGAGTTTAAGTGCCCAGCAGGAACTCTCTAACCCATACAGATTTGCGAGCCTCTCGAATTTTTCTAGGTAGCTGTCAATTTTCTCATTGTGGCTAGGAAAAGACTCTAAAGCAAAAGACATCGCAGTTAATTGGGCAGATTGAGTGCTGGAGAGATCCGTTGACTGAGACTGGGGCGAAGACGGCTCTCCGTTATTCGAAGTAGAAGCGCCCCGACACTCTAAAGCCTTAAGCGCCAGTTCGTGCTGTCTCTCCCTTTCTCTCTCTCTTTCCCTGCGAGCTTCCATCTCTGCCTCGATTTTCTTCTGCTCCAATTGACGCTCTTCCGCTTCTTTCTTCCTAGCTTCTGCCCTCTCTTCTGCTTCCTTCTTCTCTGCTCTATCCTGTGCTTCTTTCCTCTCTGCTCTCTGTTGCTCCGCGTCATACCTTTCAAGTTCCGTGTTTACAAACACGTTCGCTGCTTCGCCCTCTAATCCTGATTCCTTCGCCTCCTGTCTCAACATGGACCTCATCCTAATTCTCTCTGCCATTGTTAAAGAATAGGATGTAGTACGACTAGAGAACTAGTAAGAAGAAACAAGAAAAGGGAAAAAAAACTCAAAGCCGCTACGAGAAAAAAACACAAAGTATGAATTTACTTGTGTTACCTCCTACCTTGTACTGTGCAAACTTATCGCTGCTATTATTGTCACTTAAGACTCTTAACGCAAGCGACTATGCCACGTTAAAATGGTAAGTTACACTAGAAAAAAATCTACTTTTACTAACAGTAGAGAATAAATTATATATATATAAAACAATTTCCCAACGGGCTGATCACCCGTTTGCCAGTCACTTTAATTACGGAAACAACGACAGACGGATTGATTTGTCGTTGCCCTAAAGACGCCATTAGGCGTGATGGGAACAACGGCAAAGAAAATCTATTCGCTGTTGCCCTTAAGACGCCACTAGGCGTAATGGCCACTGACTGCTTTGCCGGTCATTGGCTAAGGACGGAAGAAGAAGAAGAAAACAATTTAAAGGAAAAAATAATTTTCCCTGAAATTTTAATTCTCCACTACAAAACTCCGCCCTCTGAAGTCAGTTATGAGTTAGAGACGATATTAACAGGATCATAAAAATCAGAATAAGCGTCTTTAGCGTAGCTCAGCTTTTGCTAACTTCAAAACCCTATGTGATTTGTTAAACAATCACGCGATCCCAGCAATTTATATAACAAAAAAAATTCAATTTCCTCTGCCAGAGAATAAAAAGGTAACAAAATTTTTATTATCAGTAACTTCCTGCTCCTGTGGAAAGAAACAAACCTGTAATAATTGTTGTGTGTGGTCGGCCCAAATACTAAAAGGCTTGGTATAGGGGAAGTAATTACTTTTTTTAAAAATTACACCCTACTTCACATAGACAATCAAACACACTCTCTCTAGATAGACTCAAAATACCAGCGAGCGCCTTATTTATTTTCGTACTCGCTGCCGATGAAGCTCAGAATTCCGAACGAGCCAACCATTTATTGTCGTAAATTTTCCTGAGAGAATTCTGGTGGATAGTGGTCCCGTTAGAGTGTAGAATGATAGTGAAGGCTCTGTGAGAATAAGGATTTAGGAAAGAAGGATCGTTGGTTCACAAGTGCTGGGAAGAGTAAGGACAGTCTCTTTTACGACAATATTTGTCTCTCAACACTAATCCTACCACTCTTCTGAACAAACAATTGTTTGCCAGTTTCCAGACACTCAGGTGCACACACCAATTTGGTGATTCAAACACACAACGTACAAGAATACAGACTACGATAACGAATATGGGTAAGTTTTGGGTTTGGGCCTGCCAACACAAATGCTAAAGGTTTTTATTACTTTTATTTAGCATAAAATCAAGTCACAAACAATTATCAATTTACATGCAGAAATCAAAGGTTACAAAACTACAAATGACAAGGTGGGGAGGGTTTTGGGGGAGAAGTATTCAATACACCCTTCCCGCTTGTTTTTAACAAAGAAAAAGGCCCGGTCCCAAAGACAGGAAAGGGGGGGGGGGGTGATGATCAGAGATAGGCAATTTAACCCAACGGTAAATTTATTACTCTGAGACGAGGGTTTACAGTTATTAGTGTGGGGTAGAAAAAATCCTATGGTTCTCAAATGTTTTTCCTATGTATTCAACAGATTTACGGGAAGGGGAAAAACACAGTTAATAAATCCCACTTGGAGAAATCCCATACAATGAATACAGTAAAAAATTAATACTAGGATGAACTAATTAAAATGGTAGAAAGATTAAATCTCCTTTCGTTCAAAAAACAGGCTTGTGAAGGCCCGCACACAGTCACGCTCACACACTTACCGAATCGTGGATTCTGGCACTTCATAGAAATTTTACAACAGCAGATAAACACTAGACCAATGGAAAATGTCTTGTTACTTCTGTGTCAAGCCCCAGATTTATCGAGGTTGGCTGGTAGCGAATGGTCTCGAAAATCGCTAGACGATGAAGCGTAAGTGTTACTGTTGGTTCTAGATAAAGTTCCTAATGAATGGCACAGGCACTTGGCTAGGTGTGGGGAATGGTGTGGTCTCTTAGATTCGCAACGCTAGTGGTGAAACTCTTATAGCGTAATGTCACAGACTAAAAAAACCTGAGGTAAGTTCTTCTTCGGGGGGGGGGGGGGGGGGGGGGGGGGGGGGGCGGGGGGGGTGGGGGGGGGGGGGGGGGGGAGGGTGGTAAAATCCCGATGAAGAATACTAGGCAGACGGTGTTCAGATAAATCTGTGTTCTCTTCCACTAATAAAGCAGTAAATAAAAGTGGCTACTGGCAAATGTACTTCTCCAGTTTACTTTAAGGACTATATGAATTAGTATTTTAAAAGTGTTTTATGTGTGGCTTTATTCTCAGTTAAATTCAGAGGAGCGAGACCCGCAACAGGTCGCCACAAGTTTAGCTTTAAAAAAGTTCATACGTCACTGGAGTTATCGAATTGAGTCGGCAGGACTCTGTATATAATTTAATTGCTGGGAGGCAAGGTTGAATGATCATTCTGGATATGAGATAGAAAAAACATGAAATGCAAAACAAATCATATTATAATCTGACGCGTGATAAATTTACAGTTATAATTCCCTTAACGGCTGAAAAATTAATTTACGCGTCTATTATATTTGGAAATTAACTTATAGATGTATTATTTAGTTTGCACTAGAACTTTGAAAATGGGTTTATTTAATAAGTTTAAATTTACACCACAATCCAGTGAAATAAAATGAAATAACTAGACCACTTATCACTCGAAGCTAACGTATATATTACCGTCTGCACAGAAAAGAATTCACTATAATATATATCCGAAAAATCCAGATGGAATCTAGCAGGATTCTGCTATAGGTAGTGCTTCTTAAAATCTGGCAAAACGAATGATAAAATGCAGTTTTTCAGAGTCTTTATTTATACTAACTGGAATGTAACTTAAAGGGGTCGTGTGAGAATTTCACACTTTTCTTCATCTTGAGGAAAAAATGAGATATATATGCCACCCGACATGGCCTGTTACTCCATTCCCTGGTCGCTCGGGTTTCTCCCGTTTCTCAGTCTTTCGGGCAAGTCTGCCGGTTGACACAGAGGTGCGAAGTCTGCGAGAAGCTTGCTTCGTCCACTCTGGTTCGCACTGCCGTGTCATCTCAGCAACAGGAGACTTCATCTTCTGTTCAAAGAAATCCTCAGTGTCTTTGAGGTTAAGCCGCTTCCCCGCTAGGCTCTGGCGACACCCATAAGGCAGGTACTAACGAAGGTTGTAGCTAAATGCTTGCATATAATCGCTCTTAGAAATAGCCGTGGGCGTGGTTTAACCTGCCCTACGACGAAGCGAGATTCCAGGATGCACGCATGAAATCGTCTACATATTTAATGAGCAAACGTGGTGAAGATTCTACTCTGCGCTCGTGCATACTTAATGAGCCCACGTTGAAGGTTACATACTAATGAGCCCAGGTGGAGAAGAGTTCCCGGTTGGCGATAAAATGACAACAATGTTCAGGGGTTCTGATGTTATACGAAGGGGAATACCCTGTCATCCAATAATTCAGGTTAGCTGAGTTGTCCGTCACATGAAGTGAGGTCAATTCTGATCACCAATAACAATAATAAGTTGTATAACATAACACTACGACGTAAAGGACAGGCTCCATGGACGAGTCAAAGGGACCGCTTGCTCGGGGCGCCACGGCTCAGGGCATACAAAATGCCCCACAGAAACAAAAATTAGACATGAATCCATCGTAGGTGAGAACTGTCGTTTCGTTTGAACTTGAATTTTCGCCCTGGTCATTATTTTGTTCTGCTATTCTGTTTATATATATATATATATATATATATATATATATATATATATATATATATATATATATATATATATATATATATATATATATATATATATATATATATATATATATATATATATATATATATATATATATATATATATATATATATATATATATATATATATATATATATATATATTATATATATATATATATATATATATATATATATATATATATATATATATATATGTATATATATATATATATATACATATTATATATATATATATATATATATATTATATATATATATATATGTATATATATATATATATATATATATATATATATATATATATATATATATATATATATATATATATATATATATATATATATATATATATATATATATATATATATATATATACGAGGGGCGGTCGAAATATATATATATATAGATGGACGTGTTAAACTTGGTTACGCGGAGTCGACATGTGGCCTTAGGGCATAGAGCAGGTTTTTCAGATTATGTGTGGTTAGCCCACTAAAAGATATAAGTGTAGGCTTTGAATAGCCAATGGCAAATGTAAGGTATAAGGACGTTCGAGTTTATAATATATGGTACGCGTTTTATCGGTGTATAACGCGTAGACTAAATTAATATAATACGGTGTGTGTAGATTAAGGTTAACAGGCTCAATTATGGCAGATTATGATGGCGTGAGCAGCCAAATTAAATATGACAAACTAGCCAGATTTAATAAATAATAAGGCTCCTGTTAGAGAAGCTTAAGGTATGGTAACCTATTGAAATACGGTCATTGCGTAATTATTCTAAAGAAGCTAATAGTGATAGATATTACAACTCTGAAGAGTTCATGTGCTAAAGTAACGGTTAACTTGACCGTGTGGAGGTCAAACAGTTGAGGCTAATGTACTGTGTTTTCGCTACTGCCTACGTGATATATGAACCTTATGTTTTTGTCGTCAATTATCATACGATGTTGTATTCGTGGATAATAAATGCAAAAGTCGTCATTCAGGCATTCCTGTCGATTGCTTGTGAGTTGCAGAAGTTTGTGCTGCATACTTAAGCACTTTTGTTTATCGTTCAAGAGTTCGGATCGACCATGTAAGGGTCGATTACACACACACACACACACACACACACACACACACACACACACACACACACACACACACACACACACACACACACACACATACACACACACACACACACACCGAAACGATATCAAGAAACTTAGACGACAGACTAATGGGCAAAAATATAATGAGAAATAAAATGCCTGAATATCCGGAATCCAATATTACTGCAGAAACCCACAGTTACGGCAATATACTAACTTTACTGCAGTAAAACGACAGTCTAGTCAGAGGAGAAATTCAAGGCAAGAGAAATATGCTCACATAAGAAAATAAAGCTCGTAACAGAAGTAAAGAACCGTGTACGATTGATTGTGTAAGAAAATTACTCAATGTGACCGCGCTATATACTGATTATGGGTCCGTGGGTAATTCGTTATGGATCGGGTCACTCCTGTGTAAATACTATGTGACAGTTTACAGGTACAGTATTGCTTCTTACTAATCTGACAAGTTAGTTTAATAGCCGTCCACTAGAGATATTTATTCGTGTAGAGGTATAACAGGTTCGTTTGTCTCTCAACAGTTGGTATAGTGTGCTATAGTGGTGTACTAATTAAAAGAGCTGTAACTTTGAACTCAACTTGACAAAATCTGCATAATTCAGCCGAGTCAAATAACATAGTTTATTTACATAAAGTCATAATGAACAAATGCAGCTGGTACCAGATCAATTTCTTTCATTTAAGGTGGCTTCTATATGTACCAGTGTTGCGTACTTTTACATAGATGGCAGTCTTAGGTCCTGCCTGTGTTAAAAGGTTACGCACCATTCTTATGATAGGAATATTATTTGTGCGTATGATTTATCACGCACGTGTGTGCACTATGTAGTGTATGAGAGACTCTTAGCGCACGGGTTTCTAAGATCGAGAGAATGACGTCAGAGAGTGATGTTGAAGGGTCAAGCCGGACTGATCGTCCGTAGTATATTGTATTGTGTCCCTGATGAATGGGAATTATTTCAATGGAGGACAACTGGTTTTCTTATCAGAAGCCAATGTCAAGATGTATATGTAAGTCTTGCACCCATGTGTTGATAAATAATCTTATTGATGATTTTAAGTGATGTCTCCACTCATTACTGGCATCTAGCTGGAGTCCTCATGGCAGGATTTCAAGAATGGATCAGATGAGCTGATAGCTTCACTTGTCAAACGTAGTGGTAATCCTACGAGAGGAAATATTATTTAATATATTGAAAAATCGTATTACAAAGTGCCGACATCTCGGTCATGGCACGTATTGGAGAGGTTAGCCAAGGATAGTCGCTAACATGTATTTTATCTTGATGTAGAAACGTGTGGATCTAATGTTTAATCAACTGTCTGAGCAGTCTATGGAAGAAGTTAATTGAGCAAGACAGTATATTTTGGATGCCTTATCAAGTATTATAAAGATGTATATTAAGCCCGATGTCCTTGTAGAAGGTCAACGGCCGATGCCTTAGAAACTATCATAGAGACAGATTAATTGTATGAACTTTAGTTTAGCGAGGAAGAATATTGATAATGGAACTGACTGGAAAGACGTATATTGCCATTAGGAACATTACGCCAGATTTTCACCATCCTGTTTTCTTATTGATCGTCCATGCATCAAACGTATCGTCTACTATTTCATATCGTGTTTGTATCCGTGAATAAATACATTGAACTTTAAAGACAAGCCTTTGCTGAATACTTCAGTTGATCAAAGTTCTATTGACATACTTGAAGTTCATTTTAGAATTCGCGTTATTGGCATGAACTGGCAGTATCACCTACCATCGTCAATTCAACTCATTCGTCAAACCTACAAACATAAACCGACACAACAACCAGTATTTCTCTCCTTCTCTCTCTATAAGCGTGTGAGATACAAACAAACAAAAATCCCGTGTGGTTCATGACCTAGGTTACCTTGAACTTCTTTTCCATAACTTTCAGTAAAAGTATTTGAGCCTCTGTTTTCTTACTTAAATGTAATATTTCTCCACCTTCTGACCTTTCAACTGATTTATAGCAGTTCTTCGGTTTCTTCCTCTAACAAAATAAATTCTAGCTGGGGACTGAAAATCGAGATGTACTTACATCATTTACTATCTTACTCAGTCTTTGCTCCTAGTTCAGAACATAACGACTGTCGTTATTCTGTTCTATGAATGATAGCATTAAACTTTATCACAACCTAACTTCATTTTGAAGAACTTCAAGAATCAAAACTTAGAAATGCCTTGGTTGTTCTGCGTAGATGAGACCGCTCAAACATAGCTTCTCAACAACCCACAAGTCCAGACACAACCTTCGCCGAGGCCTTCTCTCCGGAACTCTCCTTAAGATTTTAACATTTAGTTAGCTCGAAGGTGGTGTGAGTTCTTATCACCGTCGATGGTTTCGATTGGTGCTTCTCAAATGTATGAACTTATTTCTTTGGGCACGGATAATGCTGGGATAGTAGGCCTTACTGTCACATTAAGGAGTCAAGAATTGTATGTATTATAGTAGCTTGTGTAAGACTACCCAAGGATTTTCTTTTAAAATAAAATTTTACCTCGATTTTGGGAGGCTCGCCCTGTTCAACCTAGACATGGGGTTCGTCGGTTATATTAGGCCGCATGTCCAAATATAAAAGACCATGTGGTCTGGTGTTACCCAAGAAGTAAAAGGCACAAATAGTAATCTGGACAGACATAAAGAGTCACAAAGCGTCCAATAGTAACAGTCTTGTAGTAAAAGGCACAAATAGTAATCTAGACAGACATAAAGAGTCACAAAACGTCCAACAGTAGCAGTCTTGCTTAGGGCAAATAACAGTTTACATGTGCTCTGATATATATTTTTCAAGGCGCCATAACAACACCATCCAGTGATCTCTTCTAAATTATTTAAGGTAACGCGATAGTAACATAAAAAGAGTCTGTAATGGTTTCATTGCTTGTATGCGATTTAACGGACGTTTCAGACGAAGCAATCGCCGTTTTAACCTGTTATGAGAATACACAGTACACGGATTCGAGCAGATATAGATAATAATATAACAACAGTATGCAAACTTATCTCAAAGGAGCGACCTTGCACCAGATAAGGAATAATTGAACGAGGCCCAAAATGGCTATTGATGGCTCCGTGCTTACATAAGCATACAGACCAACGCAAACAACGAAATAAAAGTGTTTAATAACGTAATCGAGATGTGGATGGCCATCACATCATGTAAAATAAATTGCCACGAAAACCACCACTGCAAGAGTTTGTGCTTTGGTGAAGGCTTCTTTAAGATAGTCATCTCCAGTAGTGGCTATATGCTCCATAAGGAGTGCAAAAAGATGATGATGATTTTTATGATGATGGTGATGATGATGATGACGATGATGATGATAATGATGATGGTGCTAATGATGATGATGATAGTGATGATGATAGTGGTGATGATGGTGATGATAATGATGGTGGTGGTGACGATGATGATGATGTTGGTGATGATGATGATGGTGGTGATAATGATGGTGATGGTGGTTTTAATCGTGATGATGATGACGTAACGATATTGAGGTATAAATGACATACTAAAAAAAAAATGAGGAAACCAAAATAGAAAGAAGAAAAAAAAATTGGACATCAGAAATAAGAGTTGGCACAGAAGTTAAAAGAAAGTTGTAAGGACGACTGGCTAAAAAAAAAAAGGGGGGGGGGGGGGGGGGGGGGGGGGGGGGGGGGTCCGAGATGCAAAAAGACAGGATGTGCCACAATGTTGGTTAGCCCCGTCAATCGCTTTCTTATTGAGGCTAGTTACCGGATTTGAAACCTGGCAGCTTCGCGCTCCATTATCTACCCAGCTGTTAATGGATACCTGACTCTGCTCTTGAGTTAATAAGGTAAATCAGAGACGAAGGGAACTGACCCACGCCCCCCCCCCCCCTCACTCCCCCCACAAAAGGCTGAGACCTAGTGTAGGGAAGTCTCTAATACTTCACTCTCCTACGGCAGTATATGCTATGGGACTACCTTATATACATTTACTCTTGCATGTAGCCCAACTAGTCGCGGTGCCATGCTTAGCTGGTCGTGTGTCGTAACACCGTCGCTTCGAAGTAAGGTCATGGCGTCGTTCAGGTGGACACGGATCGAATCTCGGAATTGCCTAACATGTATTTTTCATCGGGGTTTTTTTTTTCCAGACTTCCTATTTTATAAGGAAGTAGGCTACCACATATACGCCTTACTCTGCAACCTGTGTTCCTGTGTTATCTGAACTTTATAGCTTAAAGAATGTTCGTAAGTCAATCTCTCTCTTTCTTGTCTTATCTGTATTTGCGTACATTTGTCTCTGTTCCTTATGAAATGTCTCTGACATAATTGTCCGCTTAAGTCCTCCAGCTGATACGACAAAAGTGTTAGAAAATCTTTGCTATAACGAAAGAGAAGAGACGTATAGGAAGGGAGATTAATAGCCCACAACGTGATATGACGTCATTTGGGTAAAGGCAGGTTTAAACTTCTACGTCATTCTAATGTCTCTAACTTGCCAAAGTAGAGAAACTTGTGGGTTCAAATGAAATTTGGATGTGCTCTTTGTTAATATTTTAAATATGTCGCCCACGTCATTAGGTTTAGGATTAAGATTAGAGCTTACGGTTAGATTTAGGATTCTTAACCTTAACCCTTACCGCTTAATACAGTCCTTCCAAATTCTTTGGTTTTACGGCCGCACCGAACTCACGTCCCACTTTTCGTCATTTCAACCAAGATTGGGTGTCTCCACAATCCCAAGAGCTATGCTACCAGAAATCTCCCATGTCAGACTGGTCGAAGGGTACGGACCAGCGTTGCCACTCCTAGGTGGATTCACCTAGATCTAGGTTGTTGTTTTTTTTTCCGTAGGTGTGTCATTTTCCTTCATTAGTTAAAGAGCGCCACCGTAGATTTCGCCCAAAATAGCCCAACAAATCGCCCAAGTCGCCGGTATCTAGGTTTTTTTTCTTCAAAATTCAGAATGGTAACGCTGGTAGGGACCAGATAAAGAGAGACACAGCCAAGCTGTCTTGCAGGAAGGCTGGGGACTTTCATAAAGGCAATCCAATAAAAATGTCTATGAAATCGTATGCACTGGGCCACAGGCTTAACGAAACAGCACTACGTAGTTCGCTTCATAAAGACCTGACAAGACTTCTCCAGAAATGTCGGAATATGGTGCAGACGAGTGACCACTGAAAATCCTTGGTATCATGCGTTTAGAGCGTGCTTAGCATTTTCACTAGATGATTGCAATGCGACTTTCAATGTGACAAAAACTATGTAAAAAAATGCAACACACGTTACATAAAATAATGTTAACATTGTTTAATCCTTTTTAATTCAATGAATTGTCAACGCTGAGGAAACAGATTTAATTGTTAAAAATTTTGTCACAGTTACATAAGAAATATAATTTTGACGAAAGAGATGTTTTTATAATTTTTAACAGAATCACAGGACATATTTTCACACTCCTTGTTGCATACTATTTGTAGATCTACTCTAAGAAATAAAAAGTACCGTTAATTATAAGAATTCCAGGTTTCTGGGGTATAAATATAAAAATATCAAACATTGTGACAACAGTTTACTCAAAGGCAATTCCCTTTTTATAAATGTGCACACATACTCCACACGCACATATATACACATATAAAACAATCATTATAATAGTCATAAGACAGATTAAATAAATATTTAACAAAAGGATTATGTCATACGTCATTTTCATTCCAACATACGAAGTGATTTTTCCCTGTGAGCAGTTACATCTCGTAGAAGTAAACGTGACGTTATTCTGATTACATAGCCCATATATTATATGTGAGAAGAAGTCGCTGGAGTTGAATAGGACCTTCGTTGATAAAACCAGCTGATAGCATTACAAGGCTGTCCATTATCTGAAATCCGCATGGTAAGAGAAACAGAGATAGCCCAAAAGGCACATAGGGAAGTAAACTGGAGACAGACATGAAAGGTATAAAGACATAGGAAGATCTTGAATGAACGGCACAGGATAGTAAGATCTGGGGGTGTATTTGTTGAAGGCCTATGCTCCACCGGAGCTAAAAGATAATGCTGCTGATGATGATGATAGAGGAATCCTTTATATTACAATAGCGTTAACAATTACGTTTGCGAATTGGTCATTTTCACCAGAATCAGATAAGGCGGAGATAATGAGGACAATTAATGATCATTCTTTGATATCTTCGTTACTTGATATCTTAATTTCGTGATATTTTGTTTAAATCATTCGTACCGAAGGGCATGGACTCAGCAGGCTTGACAGATATACAAATGACAGGATAATATTGGATCTTGTGTGAAGAATATATTATGAAATAGGTCTTCTGCTACATGTATATTTCACATTTGTTGCGTTTAACTTCTCTGACTGTGACTTTGGAAATAAGGATTCAAAAGTCCTGGGACGGAAAAGTGAACTATGAGCTCATAGGGTAGGGTTAGTAGAGTGTGACTGAGACGTTAAAGGGCATGTAGATTCAGAGGATTCCGATGACTGTATGGGGTTGGACGACAAGGAAGTTGGGACTAAGGGTGTAGCACCTGGTGTTGAAGATAAATCCGAGAACATCGGCATGCTATGATAGGGAGGAGGTGAAAGGCGAGACGTCGGGGTGGGAGGTGGGGACGTAATGCCGTTGACAGAGGGTGTGGGAGTGACTGTTTGTGATTCATGGACTGGTGAATGGAAAGGCGTCAATGCAGTCAGGGAAAACAATATAGATGATCCTGTTACTCCTAGTGCGGAAATCACCAAGTGGAAAGAGCCAGTTCCAGAATTTGAGGGCTGAGGCAGGTTTGAATCGCTATCGATCAGACCTAAGACCGGGAGGCCAAAAGACAAAATGATCGGAGAAGTACTGGGGTTTGTTTGATTCATAGGGGGCATAACAAGTCCTGGATGTCCGACCTCAATATCTCTCCATAAATCCAAGTCTTCCTGCTTAATGTGAGGAGGCATGCTAGTCGATTGCTGGAACGTACGGCAGAAAATGCCAGTTCACAAAACAATCCTGCAGCGAAGGCAGATTGCTTGAAAGGCCTGCTGAGAATATCAACTGCAGAAGATAACAATCCTGTTGTGGTTGTAGATTGTTTGAACGTGCTGTAGAAAATGTCCAATTGACACCTGTAGACAACACACAAAAATCTGTAGTCTGGCTGCAGTCCAATAAGTCATTTCGAAAATAATGCTATGTTAATAATTACATTGTTCACGCAAAATCTTCTAATTCTGGAGGTATTGCCAGCTGTTAATTCAGCAATGCCACTATTACTTAACCCTTGGCCCAGCAGTTATCAAATAACATGATACTGATGACACCATCTTTTCATTTTGTCATGTAGGCAGAGCTTGTACTTGGGTGTGTTAGCGGTGCGGCCGCACAGCGATCGTCTTCAGAGGGGCGTAGAAATTATTATTTTTTTAATGCGAAAACTAAAGTATGATTCAGCTAAATAGTACAGAATTGACCCTCATACGCAAACAATGTGGTGGGGTGGAGAGGGGGATAGGGAATGCACCAAAACAAGACCTCGCAGCGCCTTGAAAATCTTTAGGGCCGGCTCTGCTAGTAAGCGTTTCATTTAAATCATTTTATGCAGATCTCATAATTGCTCTGGGACATTTGATTTCTTTTCGTTTGTTTAATTGTTGCCTTCATTTATTTTCCCATTCATCAATTATCAAAACGATCATTTTTATTTATCCATTTACTCCTCCTTTAAAGAAAGAAAGAAACAAACACTCATAAACAAAGATCGGTAGTTCTACCTCCACGTATCGAATCTATACACTCAGTGTTCAAACGCCTGTCCACCTAAGCATCTTCTCCATCTTTACCCTTCAGCACTGCAAGGAACAACTTGAAGAACCACCACTAAAAGATGTAGAATCGTAAACATATCTTGGAAGTAATATAGACAAAGTTGGAGGGACAAACAATGATATCAAAATAAGAATACAAAAATCAAGAGGAGCTTTCGTTGCATTGGGAAACATATGGAAATCAAAAGAAATCAAGTCCAACACTAAAACAACATGGAAATCAAAAGAAATCAAGTCCAACACTAAAACAACAATCTTCAACTCAAATGGCAAGTCAGTCCTATTGTATGGCTCTGAAACATTGAGAACAACAAAGACAACAACCAAAAAGCTACAGACTTTGGTAAATGGGTGCTTGCGTAGAATGGAAGGATTGAAATGGTATGACAAAGTCACAAATGTGGAACTGATGACAAGAACCAGACAAGTGCCAGTGGAACAAGAGTTGAGAAGAAGACGCTGGCGATAAATAGGACACACATTGAGGAAACCTGTTGATAGCACTACAAGGCAGTCCTTGTTCTGGAATCTCCAGGGAAAGAGAGGCAGAGGTAGATTTAAAAAAACATGGAGAAGAGAACTTGAAAATCATGAGGATAACATGGAAAGAACTTGAGCTGATGGCACGTGACTGGAAGACTTTGCGTGTGTTTGTTGAAGGCCTATGCGCCTTGGGGAGCTAAAGGGTATTGATTGATTGATGCCCCCACACATGAACATAAGAGCTTGGTTTTGGATTTTTTCTGCCTGGGTTGTTTTGTTCATTGTCGACTGTAGTCGAGTAGGTTATTATCCATGACTGATCGGATATATCCCAGGCACAGCAATCTCAGATTTACTTTTCCTGCTCTCCAGCTGATGCTTGCAAAATGTTTCACAATGTTCAGGCGCCCAATGGCCTTATCTTCATTTTGTGCATGACGGTTTTGAGGAGTAGCTGTCTGCCAGGCTCCACTCCCAAGTAAGATGGATTTTCATCTCCCAAGTAGAAGTCGTCGAGTTTTAGTTGGTACACCTTCTTCCTTTCCTGGATGTCCAGGTGAAAAAGCTGTATACTTTTTTACGTATTTATTTTTAGTTTCCAGAGCTTGCAGTATATAGTTTTTGTAGCTAGGAATCTATTATTTTAGCTGGTGCCAGTTTGTTGTATTTTTATGCTGACCAAAAAAGCAGGCGTTGCAGGTCAGTTACGAAAAAGAGGGAGCAACTTAATGCTGACCATTATGGTAATTCCCTCTCAAGCGTTATTTTATTGTGTTATTTTGTGAATGATTTAGTGTCTTCTACTGTTGTTTATATTGTTCTATTATTTAGGAATGCTTAAATCCAGAGGTATATTTTTTCCATATATGACTATTTTTGTCATTTTGGCGTAGAGCCCCTGTCTCCGCACTGTGTCGTATGCTTGCTGCAGACCGATGATGCAGCTGTGGCGTGTTTACCTTCTAGGAATGCATCAAATTTTTCTGTGTGCACAAAATGTAACGTTTTAGTCTGTTTTGCAACCTTGTCTGAAGTCTGCCTGACTTTCATTGATGGCCTTATTTCTTTCCAGCCATCAGTAAAGCCCGTGATTCACCATTATTTCACTGAGTTTTCTAGTTGCAGAGACTGGTCTGTAGATTCCGGGTTCTTTTGCGGCTTCTGTTTTTTTTTTTTTTTTTTTTTTTAGACTTGGTCAAAAGCAGGGCTGATTGCAAAGGATGAGTAGAAACAGTAAAAGCCAACAAATTTCTAATATTCTCAGCTCGACAGGAATAAACCTGGAGACCGATGCCGAAAAGGGATAAACTAATATTTCTTGGTAGTTTTCTGCATTTTTGTAGAGACCAGTTCTATAGTGAAACAATACTGCTGTCTTGAGGAAGTTATGAAAAACTAAAAGGTAGGGAAGCCGCAAACCGCCGTAAGATGACAGATACAAATATTACTCAACGAGATGGTGCTCTACCCCAGGAGACCAGCCAGGTGGCAAGAGTGCCAGACTCCATACCTCGATGGGGTTTATCCAAAGCTATCAGTTTCTCAAAGCTCGATGTGAGGATGCTAGAAAAAAAAAGGGGGGGAACGAAACCACTGCCTCAACCTATTTAACTACTTTTATCCTCGTATTGCAGTATGAAAAATAATAATAAAAATAGCCCCTTCAGTCATACTGACTATGGGCAGAATGATTTAATTTAATCAACGTTGTCTAGAATAAGCCATACAATTTACCTTGTTTAATGCGATTCTCTTTGTCGTGGTAGTCTCAGACTTCGTGAATAGAAAGGTTAAACAAGAGAACACCGGCAGAGTTCTATCTCAGAATACTCTAGTTTGGAAACTCTATGATCTCAAAACTCACTCTTGAAATACAGAATATGTTTGAAGTTAACATCTGAAATACAGAACACACGTTTGTGGTTACTTGAAATACAGAATATACGCTTTAAGTTACATCTAAAATGCAAAATAGCCTACACGTTTAACCCTCTATTGGGCCTTGTTGCCATTTGGCAACATACCGTTTAAAGTCATCTATTTCACTATCCGGCGTTCAAATTAATAATTTTTTTGTTTTATTGTGTTCTAGAAACATTCCCAATTTTAAATTACCGGGTAACTCATTTGTCGGAGAAATACTTTTTTTTCACGCACTCTTTTGTCAAGGCATGGTAAATTAATATGAAATTAATATGAAACAAATATAAAGGTATGTTATCAGGCACTCGCAGGAAATAAAGAAGTAGAACACCAGACAACAGAAAAACAACAGACATGAGTGGCTTACCCAGGATTTGAACACTGGACCTTCCGTGCGACAACCCCGCCTAGCCATGCAAGCGAATCACACTATCCGCTCTGCCATCTACGCATCATCAAAAAATGATGTTTCAATGGCAGGTCAATAGTGCGAACCACAATACACGACACCAGAAGTCCTCCATGGGCAGTTCAGCCTATTAATGACGCAATCACTTCTGTTGTATTTCTATCAAGCAGTATAGGCCGAATCCAACAAGACCCTTAGGACCTTAATACTGTGTCCAGTAAATGATAGTAGACTAGAACAGTGAGAACAGGATAGTGGGTAGGTTTGGTATTGTACAAACATTTATTACAAATAAGGGAGGGAAACCTGAGGCCTGTAAACAGTAAATTAATATGAAATTAATATGAAACAAATATAAAGGTATGTTATCAGGCACTCGCAGGAAATAACGAAGTAGAACACCAGACAACAGAAAAACAACAGACATGAGTGGCTTACCCAGGATTTGAACACTGGACCTTCCGTGCGACAACCCCGCCTAGCCATGCAAGCGAATCACACTATCCGCTCTGCCATCTACGCATCATCAAAAAATGATGTTTCAATGGCAGGTCAATAGTGCGAACCACAATACACGACACCAGAAGTCCTCCATGGGCAGTTCAGCCTATTAATGACGCAATCACTTCTGTTGTATTTCTATCAAGCAGTATAGGCCGAATCCAACAAGACCCTTAGGACCTTAATACTGTGTCCAGTAAATGATAGTAGACTAGAACAGTGAGAACAGGATAGTGGGTAGGTTTGGTATTGTACAAACATTTATTACAAATAAGGGAGGGAAACCTGAGGCCTGTAAACAGTAAATTAATATGAAATTAATATGAAACAAATATAAAGGTATGTTATCAGGCACTCGCAGGAAATAAAGAAGTAGAACACCAGACAACAGAAAAACAACAGACATGAGTGGCTTACCCAGGATTTGAACACTGGACCTTCCGTGCGACAACCCCGCCTAGCCATGCAAGCGAATCACACTATCCGCTCTGCCATCTACGCATCATCAAAAATGATGTTTCAATGGCAGGTCAATAGTGCGAACCACAATACACGACACCAGAAGTCCTCCATGGGCAGTTCAGCCTATTAATGACGCAATCACTTCTGTTGTATTTCTATCAAGCAGTATAGGCCGAATCCAACAAGACCCTTAGGACCTTAATACTGTGTCCAGTACATGATAGTAGACTAGAACAGTGAGAACAGGATAGTGGGTAGGTTTGGTATTGTACAAACATTTATTACAAATAAGGGAGGGAAACCTGAGGCCTGTAAACAGTAAATTAATATGAAATTAATATGAAACAAATATAAAGGTATGTTATCAGGCACTCGCAGGAAATAAAGAAGTAGAACACCAGACAACAGAAAAACAACAGACATGAGTGGCTTACCCAGGATTTGAACACTGGACCTTCCGTGCGACAACCCCGCCTAGCCATGCAAGCGAATCACACTATCCGCTCTGCCATCTACGCATCATCAAAAAATGATGTTTCAATGGCAGGTCAATAGTGCGAACCACAATACACGACACCAGAAGTCCTCCATGGGCAGTTCAGCCTATTAATGACGCAATCACTTCTGTTGTATTTCTATCAAGCAGTATAGGCCGAATCCAACAAGACCCTTAGGACCTTAATACTGTGTCCAGTAAATGATAGTAGACTAGAACAGTGAGAACAGGATAGTGGGTAGGTTTGGTATTGTACAAACATTTATTACAAATAAGGGAGGGAAACCTGAGGCCTGTAAACAGTAAATTAATATGAAATTAATATGAAACAAATATAAAGGTATGTTATCAGGCACTCGCAGGAAATAAAGAAGTAGAACACCAGACAACAGAAAAACAACAGACATGAGTGGCTTACCCAGGATTTGAACACTGGACCTTCCGTGCGACAACCCCGCCTAGCCATGCAAGCGAATCACACTATCCGCTCTGCCATCTACGCATCATCAAAAAATGTCGTGTATTGTGGTTCGCACTATTGACCTGCCATTGAAACATCATTTTTTGATGATGCGTAGATGGCAGAGCGGATAGTGTGATTCGCTTGCATGGCTAGGCGGGGTTGTCGCACGGAAGGTCCAGTGTTCAAATCCTGGGTAAGCCACTCATGTCTGTTGTTTTTCTGTTGTCTGGTGTTCTACTTCTTTATTTCCTGCGAGTGCCTGATAACATACCTTTATATTTGTTTCATATTAATTTCATATTAATTTACTGTTTACAGGCCTCAGGTTTCCCTCCCTTATTTGTAATAAATGTTTGTACAATACCAAACCTACCCACTATCCTGTTCTCACTGTTCTAGTCTACTATCATTTACTGGACACAGTATTAAGGTCCTAAGGGTCTTGTTGGATTCGGCCTATACTGCTTGATAGAAATACAACAGAAGTGATTGCGTCATTAATAGGCTGAACTGCCCATGGAGGACTTCTGGTGTCGTGTATTGTGGTTCGCACTATTGACCTGCCATTGAAACATCATTTTTTGATGATGCGTAGATGGCAGAGCGGATAGTGTGATTCGCTTGCATGGCTAGGCGGGGTTGTCGCACGGAAGGTCCAGTGTTCAAATCCTGGGTAAGCCACTCATGTCTGTTGTTTTTCTGTTGTCTGGTGTTCTACTTCTTTATTTCCTGCGAGTGCCTGATAACATACCTTTATATTTGTTTCATATTAATTTCATATTAATTTACTGTTTACAGGCCTCAGGTTTCCCTCCCTTATTTGTAATAAATGTTTGTCAAGGCATGGTAGCTGGTTTGCAAGATCGAATTGAGAGGTGAGTTTACTTCACATTATTTTTTAAAATTCCTTATGAAAACGGTGTATAAAAAATATGTTGAGTAACTTAAACCACTTATCTTTGTAACAAATGCTTTAATAGTTATAAATAAATAAAATAAGTTACTCTTATTTTACATTTTAGGTATGTTGCCATTTGGCAACAAAAGTCGATTAAGGAATAAAAACCACTTCATGTTGCCAATTGGCAACAGTTGCTTTTTACCTAATAAATGATATTTAATGTTGTATTTCTCTGTAATCAACAACATTAGTATTTTATTCTCATTATAATTGATTAAACTTCATCATTTAAAAAAAAAGTTGTTATTTGCAATTTTATGTATCCTAAAAAGGTCAATGTAAATAGTAGAATTACCAGTATAAATTACTAATAATATTGTAAATGAATAAAACATATTTACTTCATCTAGACTTGACTTTTAGAACTAAACTACACATGATAACCACTAAAATTGCCAGTAATCACAAAACATAATGTATCATCAGATGAGATTAAACAATTTTGTGATGAAAAACTTTTGAATTACAAAATGTATATGTTGTCATTTTTTTATTATTTTTTTTTACAGTTAAACACAATGGATCCTCAAAAGTTTTACAGCCAAAAGACTACAATCTATAGACCAATACCTGAGGCTTCTAGCGATAGTGAGCTGTCAGACAGTGAGGCTGAAGACATCCTGGATAACACGTGGCAACCCGGCCCTTCCTCGGACACAACCGATTCAGGTTTGTTGAATTTAATTGATGTTTTTTTTTTTTTAATGTGGCCACTTTATTTCAGACTGCAGTTGTAGCCTTGTCCATCAGTGTACAACCTATGTACAGTTTCAGCCTAGTCCATCAGGTACTAAATATCGGCTGACGGAGACTTACTTGTGGAACGCTTTATACCATAATGTGGATTAGAATAATTTTTATCATTATTACTATTATCAGAATAATAACATGTACACCAGTATACCAATAAATGATTGTTTATGTTGCCAGATAATTAATATCTTTGTTTTCTTTTTTTTCAGAATCATCTGCATCAGAGCTGGAGGACACAGATGTAACCTTTGATCGTCGTCGGATGCTATGGAGACACCGTGAAGCCTCAGATGTATCTTCTGAAGCTCCGCCCTTCTCTGGTGATTCGGCACACGTATCAGTTACCTCAGAACCAATAGAATACTTCCGCAGATTCATTGATGATGATACAATGGCACATATGGTCACTGAATCAAACAAGTACAGCATCCAGAAAAACATCATGAAGCCTCTCAGATTGAGCCAGCCAGAACTGGAACAGTTTTTTGGAATTGCGTTTATGATGAGTATTGTTAGAATGCCCAGTTGTAAATTGTACTGGGACTCTACAACGCGCTATGGACTTGTTGCTGATACTATGACGAACAAGAGGTTTAAAGAAATCAAAAGTAACATTCACTGCAATGACAACAACAAGCAGCAAGACAATGAAGGCGACAAATTGTTCAAATTAAGACCTTTAGTTGACGCTCTGAAAGTGAAATTCAATTCAATCAAACCAGCAGAAAGGCTGAGCATTGATGAGCAAGTTATCCCATTCAAAGGTCAATCATCTCTGCGTCAGTACAACCCAAAGAAACCCAAAAAGTGGGGCTATAAAGTCTTCGTTTGTTCAAGCATTTCTGGTTTGATTCATGATTTTGAAATTTACACTGGAAAAATTGACGTGTGTCCTGGCCAACCTGATTTAGGAGCATCAGCTAATATCGTGCTGAGACTTCTTCAACGTATCCCTAAAAATGTGTGGCATAAAGTATATTTTGACAACTGGTTTAATTCGCCAGCATTGCAGGCATGCCTCTGGAAACAAGGCATTGCATGTCTTGGCACTGTCCGCGCAAACCGGCTGAAAGGGTGTAATCTGTGTTCCGATAAGGAACTGAAAACGAAAGGAAGAGGGTCATCTGTTGTTTGTACTGCAGCAACAAACGGAGCCACATTGAAGGCTATCAAATGGTATGACAATAAAGCAGTCACACTGCTAAGCACCTATGCAGCAGTTGAACCAGAATGTGTAGTCAGAAGATGGGACAGAAAAGCCAAGAAGGAAATACACATTTCTTGCCCTGCAGCTGTGAAAGAATATAACATGTTCATGGGAGGGGTAGATTTGCTGGACTCCTTGCTGGCACTCTATCGTATACCTATTAGATCCAAGAAATGGTACCACAGAATATTGTTTCATTTCCTGGATGTTTCTGTGGTGCAAGCTTGGCTAACTTATTGTTCAGATGTGTGTAAGGATGGTATGGAAAAAAAGGACAGACTACCATTAGTTGATTTCAAGTTGCAGATTGCTTTGTGTCTCCTAAAAGCAGGAAAAAGTGAAAATAATAAAAGGGGAAGGCCATCAGGAAGCACTGAGACACAGCTGGTGGCTAAAAAGAAGAGAGGGCAAACAGCAAATGTACCTCCTTTTCATGTCAGAACTGACAATGTTGGCCACAGCCCCAATTCCGTCACCAACAAAGGGAGATGCAAACTTCCTGGATGCAAGGGGTACTCCAGAACTGTCTGTGAGAAGTGTAACCTACACTTGTGCCTCAATAAACATTCAAACTGTTTCAAAGTATTTCATGAAACATGAGTGTGGAGCTGTGATTGAGTCACGAGACAGAAGATTTTTTTTTTTTTCAGTAACTATATGTTTCATTGTATGTGTGGCATTTTCTGTATAAATTACACTTAACTTCATGAAGTTTCACAAATTTTGTTGTATGCTATTTACTGTTTAAATATTAAATGTAGGTAGGGAGTAAAAAAAGGTGAAATAGATGTTGTTAGACATAAAAACATAGTTAAAAGATATATGTTGCCAAATGGCAACAATAAATGTTCCCAACCTTAATGGTGATTTGTTGCCAATTGGCAACATACCCATAAAACACTAACTAAACATTTTTTTGCCCAAAATTAACCTTCACACCACTTTTCAGACATGGGACAGCCACAAAAACCACTCCAAGAATTTTTTTTCCAACTATTTCATAAATGGCCCAATAGAGGGTTAAACTTACATCTGAAAAACAGAACATACGCTTAAAGTTAGACTTGGAATAACAAATTTAAAAAAAAACTCACTTCGAAATGCAGAACATATTGCAGAACTTGAAGAGCATTTGGGTTACATAATTTACGCTTCAAGCTAGACTTGAAATGCTTAACATTTTTTTTTTTTTAATTAATGAAGAAAAATATCCTGTTCAACCTCTGATGGGTTATAATTAGGATATATATTGTTTTCAATTCCAAATAATATGAACAACTGCCGATATGAGAAAGTGGCATCACATTTGTCAAATCATTGTAAATAGGGACAATCACAATTATGCTTATACGTTAAATAATTTTTTTTTTAAATAATAAATAAATAAAACGAACAAAATCAAGAAGAAACTCTGAACAAGAATAATATTAAAGTGAATTTACAGTCGAAATACAATAGTAACGCTATAAGTTACATTTGATGTACAGAATATGCGTTTGAAGTTATATTTGAAACAGAATTTACGCTTGAAGTAGGGCCTACTACACTATCTCAGAAATACATTGCTTACAAGCACACGATTATGACTAATGTTCTTGGTAAACTATATACATTACTTATTTACGTAGGTCCATCCTTATATATAAATATATAAACCAATAAAACGGTATTGAATCAGTTCTACAAATAACGGTTCACATGTAACAAGGGACGTTTCGGGTTTTACCCTTCGTCAGCCACAAACCTTATATATGTACGCTGATTCAAGTTGACGTGGGAATTTCACATCGGGAAATCCCTGTCACCGAAACTACTTTATACAGGACAACGAGGTCCGGAGAAACCTTTTCTTAGCAACGAGTTGTTGTCCTCTTTCGAGTTAAAAAAAAAAAAAGTTACATTATCTGGGTCGCGTGATTTTCCAATGCTCAAAGACCAAAATGTTCCAGAAATAATATTGAAATACAGCGACATATTATTTAAAATGTCAATAGTAATTGTCATAATCCACAAATTTATCAGTGCTTGTAATGACATTCTCGTAAAAATAGCCTACATTTTTTTTTTAAACTGGTTGTGCGATTCACTAAATAACTGAGTTCGTCTTTGTGTTACTGGTATTTATTAAATTTTGTTATTTTAATGATGAAAAATATTCCGTTCAACCTCTGATGGGTTATAATTAGGAAATATAGTGTTTTCAATTCCAAATAAGATGAATAACTGGCCGATATGGGAAAGTGGCATCACATCTGCCAAACCATTGTTAATATGGCAAATCAAAATTACCAATTTTGCTTGTATGTTGAATAAACGAAACAAACAAAAACGAAAGTAGATACTGTACCATATACAGACTATCATGGGAATGACAACATCATCGTGTAAAATAGATTGCTAACGAAACCATCACTGCAAGATGCATGCTCCTTCCATCTTCATGCATGCTTCGGTGCGTCATCATGAAGAGGAGCACATTGAACTGTTTCGTTAAGACTGTAGCCCAGTGCATCCGATTTCAAAAGGCATTTCTGTCGGATCACCTTCCTTAGCCATTGACTGTCCCCAACCTACCTCCAAGACAGCAGGTGGTTTGAAGTCGAAGTTTTCCTTCTCCTAGATGAACTGCCATTCATGGCTTACGAACTTCATCTCCCAGGAGCACTCTGGTTTTAGCGCGCCAGATACTCGCTTTTCGTCCCTTCTCCTGTTAGCTAAAACAGGGACATTACGAGAAGGCCGGGAGTTGTCAGATGCTATGTATTGCGCATGCCTTGGGAGCATTTAAACGAAATTGAGAGCTCGTCCTCAACTCCCACTCCCGGCTATGACATCACTTTGGACCCCGAATGCTTTAGTGTAGTGAAGTGAATCCGTATGACAACACGCTCAAATTCCCCGCTTAAAACGTACTAGCTAACTTATTTAAAATCTATAAATAACTACAATATTGGAAATTCGTCTGAGGGTCTAGTCAAATTTACCGCCAACATTTAACTAAGAGTATTTGAATTTTTCTAAGAAAACAAGCTAAAAGTTACCACCCCCCCCCCCTCTCTCTCACACACCCATCCCAATATTTATCGAAGGACGTAGTAAAATTTAACAACCAATCAAATCTTTACCTCTTTTTTGCAAGGACAAGAATATTTTTGGTTGAAGTGGAAATAATGCGTATTTTGGGTTTTTGACCGAACTTAAATAATTTATTTCTCGATAACTAAAGATAATTAAAATAAAAGGGATATCTCAAATTATAGCGCTGATATTGCTTAACATATACACATAGAGATTCCCTCATAGAAAATTATCTTAACTTAGAAAAATTTAATTTAGTAATATTTTCACATCAGGTTAAGATCAAATTTAATTACAAAAAAATTAACCCCATTTGAATGCAAAGGAATAACTAAATGAAAACTATATAGAACGATAGAGAATAATTGGCCGTTTAATTATCACTTTTGATAATTAAAATCGGTTCACAAATAACTATGATATAAAATAAACAAATTCGGTCAGATTAGACAAACACGCTTAAAACTGCTCAAATTCTATAGCCTAGGAAATAGTTAATTTTTTTTGACTCGTCATCTGATTGGTTGGGGGTAGTGGGATAAAAATTAACAACTGCTTGTAAAGTCCGCCATTGACGAAATAGCTTCCATACCAAGCTGACATTATAGTAAGAGACAGAGGGACAAGCCTTTGCCGTCTGTACTGAAAAGCTTAAGTGCTATAGCCCTTTACTGTCGGGCAGCTTGTGTATGTGAATATTCTTTACTTGAGGGTAAGACAGATAATTTTATTTGCATAATTTATTAGTCCTGTAAGTAACAGGCTATTGTGTGCCATTTATTCGATACTGCCGAAAGGGATGTGTATGTCACGACGACCTAAGTAGGAATGTGCCTATAGCAGGCTTATTCGGAGTGATATGGTGTAAAATATTGGCCAATTGGCTTTACAAATTTGCGACTGTAAGTGCAGTATTAATAAATTGATATTGTCTTTTGAAATGACACACTGTTCAAATAACATGTGAAAACGTATAGGGAATGTTCGAATGAAGTAATCAACAGGTCACAAGCAATATTGTATCCACCATGACTATTGTATGGAAGACAAACAGGAAGGAGGGACAGTAACATAGAATAAATACTGAAGAAGACTGATTACACCAAGCTGAGTGTAGACAACAGAATTTAAGGTCTGGCACGACTTGTTAGCACAAGTGGCTGACCTAGGTAGGTATTAATACAGTTTAGAGGTGAAATTGATAGAGGCAGATGTTACATAGAAGGGATTGTCCTTCTTATTTCAGGTTGTATTACAAAGTACCTCGTTGCTGCAGTAGCCTGAAAGGAAGAAAGTGTTGGAGTGAGTGCTCATGCTACAAGCTGAAGCTAGCTCCTTTTTCTCCAGTCAGGAGTCACAACGTTGATGTACAGGCCTAAGATTTACAAAACAGCTGCAATAATCCTTTTACAGATAAGTCCTTTATACAGGCACTGATACCTCATCCTAAAACACAATTTCACCTAATAAAGTCTACCACCTGGGAGTGATGAAAATAACAGACCTTACAGTATAGAATTAATGATAATATCAAGAACTGTGGGTATATTCATTCCAGTGACTTTTGTTGTGCACAATGGACAGAGTTTCCAAAAATATTTATTTTTGCATGTAAATAACCTTTTTTTGAGAATTCCTGTCCCAACAAGATTGAGGTACAGGAATAATAAATTGTAAATATATCTATTTTCAGACAGTCTTGCTTAAATTTCATTAAAGTTAAAGTTCTGTTTTGAAATTCATAACTGTGATAATACATTACCCTAGACACTTTGCCAAATAACACACACAGTTAACATACTCTTGGTGAGATCTCAAGAGGTAGCAGATAGGGACCCAGAGAGCTTCATCATCATCATTCCTTAATCTGGGAACTTACATAGCTGGACCTCACCTTGATTGTCTATACACCTTTGCTCTTTTCAGAGAAGGGGGTATTTCTTATAAGACCAGTCTCTTATCTGGCACTATCCTGGTATCCTCTGATACATCTATTTGTCCAGGATATCCTATAATCAATAACATCAAAACCTCTTATCACATTTAGTTCAAACCTCATTTACAGTTATATGGTGGCCATATGCAGTGATTGCCCCATGCTTCACATAATGAGCGAAAATGAAAATGATGAAGATGATGGTGATGATGATGGTGGTGATGATTATGGTGGTGGTAATGATATACTGACCATTCAAACGCTGTTTCGCTCATTTGTAATTCTTTAATAATTAAGCTCGTTTCGAGAATTCTTCGCTCTCTCATTCACAACTTAAGCCTTTCAACTACCATCGTTCACTCAATAATGTTCTATTCATTCTAATTCGCTATTTCATTTACTCATTATCGTTGTTCCATTTTCTTCCTCACTTTCTTCTTCTTCTGCGTTCATTTTGTAGTCATGCTAAATCTGCAGGCCTGTCGCCAGGAAGAAGTTCAGTCTTTTCCAGGTTAGAGCGGCAGCCCCATAGCTTCTGCTTGAGCTCAGCATACCCTGGCCAGGTCAGACATTGTGGGCCATCATAGGTTGAGCAGTTCGAATATGTTCGGTGGGCTGGATTACAGTTCCACGTGGACATTCATTTGTATGAGATAAGCTGATAAGATAAAGATGACCCAGTAATCTGAAGGGCCCAGTTCTCAGGCAGAAAATGATGGTCTTTATTTACGTCAAGAAACAGAGATAACTTTGGACGACTCGGGGATTTGACATGCAGGTATAGTAAGGAAAACTACATATAGCATAGCTCTTCAGGCAGAAATATAAACAGGCAATGATGCCTATTTCTTTACCCTGATGAAGTAAAGGCTTCGTTCGTTCGTTCGTTCGCTGGGTGTTTCTGCAGAGACAGAGAAAAAGATGGAAGACTAAGGAAAAAATGGAGAAGTTCTGTAACAGAACTACAGGATGGGGAATACTCATGGAGGAAGTTGAAGAGGAGAAGTATGAGAAGAAAGAATCAAGAAGTATGAGAAGACAGCGGCAAGAAGTATGAGAAAGAAGAGGCAAAAAGATTATGTGAAGAGAGAATCAGGAAGTATGAGAAGAGAGAGGCAAGAAGTATGAGAAGAATGAGACAAGAAGAATGACAAGAAAGAAATACAAAATTTGAGAAGTGAGAGACAAGAAATATGACAAGAAGAGACAAGACATATGAGAAGAAAGAGACAAGAAGTTTGAGAAGAAAGAGACAAGAAGTATGAGAAGACAGCAACAAGATGTATGAGAAGGAGACAAAAAAAGTGTGAGAAGAGAGACAAGAAGTATGAAAAGAAAGAGACAAAACGAATGAGAGGAATGAGACAAGAAGAATGACAAGAAAGAGACCAAAAATATGAAAAGTGAGATAAAAGAAATATGACAAGAAGAGACAAGACGTAACAGAATAAAGAGGCAAGAAGTATGAGAAGAAGGAGACAAGAAGTATGAGAAAGAGACAAGAAGTATGAGAAGGAGACAAAAAGTATGAGAATAAGGAGACAAAATGTATGAGAAAGGGAAAGGAAGGAAAGGGATCCAGTTACACGCCCATTGAGGCATATTGGGAATATAGTGTTAGGCCCATATTTTCTTGACCATCGGCACACTAGGGGTGATGTGGTTAGCATCACGCCGGCCGCCTTAACCTTCACAGAGTTGCTCTGGTACCCAATTGGGGCTGGGTCGATCCAGGAGCCGTTTGCGGTCTAAAAAAATCCCACCTCATCTGGGGATCGAACCATAGACCACTGAGCTAGGAAGCCAGTGCACTAACCACTATGCTACCGCGGCTCCCAAAATGTATGAGAAGAAGGAGACAAAAAGTATGAGAAGGAGACAAAAAGTATGAGAAGAAGGAGACAAAAAGTATGAGAAGGAGACAAAAAGTATGAGAAGGCCCCTCCCCCCCAATCCCACCCCTTTCCCCCCTCCACCAACCCCACACCATCGCCCAACCCTATATACCCCACCCCCTACCCATCCATCTTCGCCCCACCCCCTACACACCCACCCCCAAACACCCCCCCCCACCCCCCCACCCCCCCCAACCCCTTCCCCCCCCCCCCCACCCCCCCCCCCCCCCCTCCCCCCCTCCCCCCACCCCCCCCCCCCCAACCCACCCCCCCCCCCCCCCCCCAATACCCCTCACCCCCCCTACCCCCCACCCCCCACCATCCACCAATATCCCCCACCCCCCCCCCCCCCCCCCCCCCCCCCCCCCCACCCCCCGTACCCCCCCCCCCCCACCCCCCACACCCCCCCCCCCCCCCCCCCCCCCCCCCCCCCCCCCCCCCCCCCCCCCCCCCCCTTCCTTCCCCCCCCCACCCCCCCTCCCCCCCCCCCCCCCAATACCCTCCCCCCCCCCCCCCCCCCCCCCTCCCCC